>CM059200.1:20358155-20417756 GCA_030323885.1 Branchipolynoe longqiensis | reverse complement strand
GTCAATTTAAAAATAATGCCAATAATAATGAAATGATACGCTATCTACATCACTATACAGGTAAATAATAACGAAATATTTTCCCAGAAATATTTTTAATTAAATAAAGGTATCTACTTCAGATGATCAATTTTGGCTGAGAAGAAACTTATTTTTGTAGGGTCACTTGTAGCTTCAAAATGTACCGCGCTTACAGTCGGTTAATTCGTGCTGAGACCACAGTGTGGCGCCTGAAGACATGGCGCTTTCGGCTTCTCTACCTGTCACACCTTCAACGTGCAAAATGAACTCGCCCTGTATCTGCTTCAGCATGTCAGGTTGTAGCGGTACAGTGGCGCCATCGTGCGGAATTAGGACGAACAAACTGATATTGTCACGTCGATGACTAATTTAAAGCTGAAATAGTCAGTTGAAAACGTCAAATTTTCGAAACAAAAACACATATCCAGATTTCATTCCACACTTTAAACTTAGATAGTGATGGATTTATTAGACATGTGTTGCTGCATAGAAGGCAAATGCTAAGTCAATTTAATCAAATGTGTTGCTGCTGAAGCCTATGATATCAGAATTGTTTATGGGCGTGCCAATTTTAATTCTGCATGCTTTCACTTCAAATATCTCCACACATGGCTAGTTAAAATAAGTCACTTCAGACTAAACTATGGTAGATCATAATAATTAATCTGTGTTCTTTATTTTTTGTAATTATATTTTATTTTTAACAATGAGAGCAACTCAAAACCATCAATAATCTGATGGTCTTGAGATTTTGACATTGAAAAATATTCATGTATATATATATATTAGATTGATCGTTATGATCAATCTTACATTATAATCAAATGATTTTGATTATAAATGGCTAACTTTGTTTGGTATATTTAACGCGAAAACATGTCAAATAAATGTTGGTATCTACACCAAAATTATGACATCATAGGCTGCAGCAATGATAGTTCCATTAACAACAAATTAATAAGTGCATCGGTATCTAAGTTAGATATATAGAAATCGAGATAAGCGATGGGGTTTATTTTGTATAAAAATGAAAATGAATTAATCAACTTCAAATACTACCACAAGTATAACTATTAACAATACTACCGTTGATTTCTTGATGTAACAGGGGTATGCTATTGAACCAGTCAGTAAGGTGCTAGTAACCCGGGACCTCGCGCACTCACTGGCACGATGACGTCACGGCAAACAGGCCACGTGTTCTCTGACGTCAGCCTACTAGATATAACGTGTCGACCCATGCTTACTATGCAGTACACAGATCACCATCATAAGTGACCGTGACGTCACTCTTAGAACCGACGTGACTGCTGTCGATATAATATATAATATGAATAAAATATTATATATAATATAAATAAAATATAATTGAAATAATATTTATATATTACAATAATATGTATATATATTTGCATATATGGATGGATAATTATGTAGGGAATATATGCATTGAGATTATATATATATATATTATACTAGTATAATTAACTATTAATTTGAGACAATCACCCAGCCAGTTAAAGCTACATAGTCCGATGAAATATCAAATTTCCAAAACCAAACCAATTAGCTAGATTTGATTTTACATATCTAACTTAGATACTGATGCACTTATTAAGCATTTATTGTTGCGTAGAAGGCAATACTGAGTCAATTTAACAGAACCTGTTACTGGAGAAGTCTATGGTGTCAGAGTTTTGGCAAGCTTGCCAAAACTAATTTTCCATGTTTGTAATCAAAATATCTCAAAGGTTTACCATTTAAAATAAAAGTAACTTTGAACTATTGTAAAGTAGATACTAGTGATCGATCTAATATATTTATCTCAGAAAAAATACAGAAATTCAAAACCATTGGACTATGCAACATTAAGCTAATGACATCTATGGGCAGAATCTGGAACCACTCTATTCGGGTACTTTCCCCGAATGCTTGTCATTTCACATGCTATATCTCCGTAAAGAATGCATGGACAAATAATGAAATGCCTGATTAAAACATCGTTTTTCTTATATTTTATGTAAGCACAGCACAAATCTTGAAGAGAAATTTGAATATTTGAAATACCAACATTTCAGTAAGTCTTTTCCCAGGAAAAAATATGTGCCAGTCAGTTAAGCTAGTGACATCTATCGGCAGAATCTGGAACCACCCTATTCGGTTAGTTTCCCCTTAACTGGTGGGGTCTATGGCACATGGGTAGAGCTATGTCTGAAACATTGTGATTTCACAAAATGACTAGATCAAGGTTCCGAGTGCGCATGCGCTGAAAACCGCGTTGAGAGCAAAGCAAAGGCGTACAGCCATTGAGTTTGCACGTATGTACAGCCATTGAGTTTGCCGATACGTGTAGGGCAAAACTGCCATTTTATTCACAATTAATAGAAGTACATAACAATTTGACACAAACATGGACAGAAGGATGCAATATAATATTATTCTGAATATTAAAATGTCAAATGTGTCAACCAAAACTTGTTTCAAAGAAATATCTAACCAATATCTGATTAACGCTACTCATTTTCTAGTTCTACATATGTCATTAACCATAGGATATAAATAAAAACATGAATAAAATAAGTAAAACTGAGTCTGGCTATGGCTCTAACACTAGTCTGAGTGCCTAGATTTGTCTAAATCTAAACGCACATGGCATAAGATGTGCTGATTATATTGATGTAAATGCAATGCTGGATAAAAGATTAATATCTTAATTTACTATATATATATTTTTAGTTGGTATTCTATGTTTCAAACAAGAGCTGAGATGAGCTGAAATTAGCACATTTCATAGCTGCACCCAGTGTATTTGTTTAGCTCTGACGAATCCCACAATGCACCGTGCCACTGGAACTGTGATGTAGTCTATAAGAATCCCACCATACTAAAATGGCGGCAACTGGATTCATTCTGTTCAACTTTTAAAGTTGATTAAAGCAGCATAGTCCGATGAAAACATCACATTTTCAAAACCAAAAGAATTATCTAGATTTGATTCTACATATCTAACTGAGATAATGGTGTTTTTATTAAACATTTGTCGCCACATAGAAGGGAAGATCGAGTCAATTTAACAGAAATTCTTACTGTAGAAGCCTATGGTGTTAGAGTTTTGACGTGCTGGCCAAAATTAATTTTGCATGCTTACATTTAAAATATCTAAAAAGTTAGCCATTTAAACTAAGCGTTACTTGAAGTTGCATAGTCCGATGGTTTAGAGTTTCTGACATTTTCTGAGATAAATACATTAGGTTGATGGTTATAATCTACATTACTTTAGTTTGAAGTAACTTATATTTTAAATGGCTAACTTTTGAGATATTTGAAGTGCAAACATGTAAAAATAGTTTTGGCAAGCTTGCCAAAACTCTGACACCATAGACTTCGGCATTAACATGTTCTGTTAAATTGACTCAGTATTGCCTTCTATGCAGAAACAAATGCTTAATAAGTGCATCAGTATCTAAGTTTGATCAAATCAAATCTAGATAATTGGTTTGATTTAGAAAATTTGATATTTCATCGGACTATGCAACTTTAAAATTAAAGTAAGGTAGATTATAGCGAACAACCTAATATATTTATCTCAGAAAATATCAGAAACTCAAAACCATCAGACTATGCGACTTTAATCTACATGATTTAATTAATTCTGTACTCCAAAAGTATCGGGCTATGAAAGATGAGTTGATCTACGAATAGAATATATGAAAACTGCTTAGATTGGGGATTGCCCCATCCTTGGAATAGTCATTGAGTGCCAGGCTCCGGGAATAACCAGGGAATTCCGAGAATATACCAATTTAACCAGCGTAGAAAACAGTACGGTTTGTGTTTGTTGTTTTACATCCTAGTAACATCTAAGGTCATATCAGAATGGGTACCGACTTGTGACGGTGCATGCTCATGGTGACTTTATAGTGCTGCCCTACTGGGAGACCAGGCCACCGGCACCATGACCTGTTATCCCAGACAGTCACGTTATCTTGATACTGTGCTAACCAGTCCTTTGTCCTATCCTATTAATGCCAAGCGCCAGGCTAACCAGCGACAGGTATAAATTATACAAGTTATTGATTTGACTCGGCTGGGATTTTAACTCCCAACCCTTCCACATGGGAAAACTGCGTCTGCCGATTCGGCCACCACGTCCAGTAGAAAACAGTATGGTGAAATGAGCTTGCATCACTGTGGTGTGTGGTGTCGTCAGCCTGGTGGGGAGAACCCAACACTAGTTGCATTGTAGCCTTATAACCACCCGCTTAGCTCACTCAATCCAACAGGTTACTCATCTCTCAGCATCAACTGCCAGGTGTGGTGGCCGAATCGGTACAGCGCAGGCCCTCCCATGCGGCAGATTGGGAATCAAATTAATACTTGTCGCCTCCTAGCCCGGTGCTCGGCATTAATAGGATAGGGAAAGGACTGTTTGGCATTTGGCTCAGTGTCAGGATAATATGACTGAGTGGGATATCAGGTCATGGTGCTGGCGGCCGAGCCTCACAGTAGGGTAGCACTATAAGGTTGCCATGAGTGTGCACTGTCACAAGTCAGTACCCATCCTGATATGACCTTCGATGTTGTCAGGACATAAAACTCCAAGAACCAACTGACGTCTCTTCGCATAAACTCGCCACTTTTTTACTTGGATTCCAGTTGCATAGTCCGATGGAAAAGTTGTATTAATAATTGATAGAATTTATTTAGTAAACTATATGAGGTGATACAGTCCAGCTGCCCTCAAAAAGGCTCGAATGTTTTCTTGTTTTACTTTAGTAAAAAGGTCAAGAATTGTTGGCGCAGGGCCAAAAAATCAACGCAACTTAGTCAAATGTGTTTGAGTGTCAGCGGGGACTGACACCCAATACATTAAGAGGGACGTTCCCCCTTGAGCAGAAAAGCATGTGTAAGCCACGAGTGGCCAATACGGCAGCGGCTGAGGACCACTTGGTCCCGCCGACCTCCCACATGAGTCTGTGGTGGTTTTCCCACAGATGGTTCAATTTCTTTAAGTTCATTGATGTTTTCATCCCACTCATGTTGCCATTTGGATTTTATGTGGGTGGCTATTAGTGGTTTCAGATCAGAGTGAGAGATATATGTATATGATGACTAGTGCATTTATAAGCAAGCACAAATCTAAAACATGGAATCATTAGCAATTAGTGTACGGCTGGCTTTAATTAAAATCAGGGATGAAAGTGGTCTCAGTGAAAAAGAAGAGAAAAAAAAAAAAAAATGTTAAACGTGGAAATCAAACCAAGATTATTACACCGACGGGGAATTTCCGCGAAAACGCGGATTTTCTCCCATAGGATTATCACAGTCAAGGAATCGTGGTAAATGCCGGAAATCAGGTTTCAGCTATCCTTGTTGTGAGTATGTGATCGCCCATACCTAACCCTTTCTTGATCGGGTTTTATGTTCTAGCAACATTTAAGGTCATATCGAACTAACCAATTGTTGTCATATACATGGTGATTCCTTGGCATTTTGTTTAAAGTTGCGTAGTCTATTACACCGACTTGCTGTAATTTTCTTAGATAAATACATTAGGTTGATCGTTATAATCTAACTTACTTTAGTTTGAAGTAACATTTATTATAAATAGCTAACTTTTGAGATATTTCAAGAGCAAACATGCAAATATTTATTGTGGCAAACTCTGAACCCATAGGCTTCTGCAGTCCATGGTAACATATTCTATTAAATTGACTCCGTATTCCCTTCTATGTGGTAATGCATGCTTGATAAGTGCATCAGTATCTAAGGTAGATATGGAAAATCAATTCTAGGTGATAGACGAGATCACCGTTCCGACTGCGCATGCGCTGAAAACGGCGTTGGCAGCAAAGCAAAGGCATACAGCCATTGAGTTTGCCGATACTTGTAGGCCAAAACTTCCATTTTATTCATACATAACAATTTGGTATAAACATGTATACACATGCAATATAATGATCTGCTGAGTATACACATGCAATATAATGATCTGATGAATATAACTAACACAAAACTAGCCATAGTTAACAATTTTGAGCTAAGAAACATACAATTCTACACAAAACAATCAGTCACTTTAAGGCTGATATCCACATCACTATTATTACTTCTTGTTCTAAATATTAAAATGCCAAATGTGTCAACAGACACTTGCTTCAGAGAAATATATAACCAATACATGATTAACCCTACTCATTTTCTAGTTCTACATGCCATTAACCATAGGATATAAATAAAAACATGAATAAAATAAGTAAAACTGACTCTGCTATGGCTCCAACACTAGTCTGCAATGGCTCTAACACTAGTCTGAGTGCCCAGATTTCTCTAAATCTAAATGCACATGGCATCAAATGTGCTGATTATATTGATGTAAATGCAATGCTTGAAAAAAGATTAATATCTTAATTTATTTTAGTTGGTATCCTATGTATCAAAGAAGAGCTGAAATGAGATGAAACTAGCACATTTCATAACTGCACCCAGTGTATTAGCATGTGCCATGTGCCATGTGCTTCTTGCGGGTTTGTTTTTCTTCCACACATCCCACACTGCACCGCACCGCTGGAATGGTGATGTAGTTTATTAATTTGGTTTGGAAAATTTGATGTTTTCATTGCACTATGCAGCTTTAACAGTAATCGCGGAAATCGGAGAACTCTCACACCTGTAAAATAAAAGTATTCAAAACACTTACTGGTGGGATATCAAATAATCATCTCTGAAGCACTTTTTGAGGACTTCTTGGGTATTTGCTGATGTGGTGTCGCAATGTGCTGGCGTTGCGACACTTTCCTCTTGCGGCCTGGGACAGATGGGTTGAGGCGCCACATAGCCCTGCATGGTGTAGTAGGAACCTATTGCCAGATAAATGAAAGAGAGATGTGAGAGGCTTGGAAGTGAAGAAGCACTAACAGTAACAAGGTGGTGTTCAATAGTGCCAGGGCCAGCCTTAGGGTTGAAGGCACCCCGGGTAAGCTGAACTTCAGCGCCCTTACAAGTATAATATTAAAATATTGTAGTAGGCTGCACTGACCTCTCAGGCAACTAACCACATAGACAGGTAGGCATGGGTAGTGTATCGATATCAGGGAGCCTAGGTGGTGTAATGGTTAGCACACTGGCCCGGAATGCAAAGAGATGTGGGTTCGAGTCCCGCTCTAGGCACAATATTTCCCATTTTCATCACCCCCATGACACTGGTTGCCGTGACCATGATCCTGTGCAAGCTACGCGTTGTATGGTTGTTGAACCTACCCTGTGTATGTATGTGTAAGTGCATTGCTTGTATACATGTATGTAATTGTAAGCATTAAATGACCATTTATAAGACTTACAATTCCAGGGGGACGAGTGTAGTAGGCTGCACTGACCTCTCAGGCAACTAACCACATAGACAGGTAGGCATGGGTAGTGTATTGATATCAGGGAGCCTAGGTGGTGTAATGGTTAGCACACTGGCCCGGAATGCAAAGAGATGTGGGTTCGAGTCCCGCTCTAGGCGCAATATTTTCCATTTTCATCACCCCCATGACAATATTTAATTCTGATGTAGTTCCCCCTAGCAGGTGGCGCCCCAGGTGACTGCCTGAGTTGACAGTACTTTCAGCTGGCCCTGAATAGTCTACATGTAGGCCGAGATGGCGCCACCGGTACAGTGTTGCGTTTTATGGCGTTTTACAATAATAATAAGTAATATTCCCTTCCATATCTTTATACTCGCATAATACGTTATACATCACATACAGTTTTATTTATTTATTTATTTTGATATGTGTGTGAGCGTGGGTGGTGCATAACAATTATACGTGAATAAATCCTTGGGACAACCCATTAGGGAGACAAGTGAATTCAAAGAACTGTTTATCCCATACAAATTGAAAATACTTGCCGATATAGCAATAGTAGGCAGGGCTGGCTGAAGGTACCGTCAACTTGGACTGTTGCCCATGGCGCCACATACTAGGGGATGGCGCCACGTCAGCGTTAATCTTTTTAAAAGTTATACATGGAAGAGAACCGATGTTCAGCTCACCCGGGGTCCCCTCAAACCTAGGGCGGGCCCTGATGGTATGCCTATGGAGAATATCTCACCTTGCGCAGAGGTAGGCTCCTGGTGATGACAAATGGCTTGGCTACTGTTGGCATCTTCCTGGAGAAGGTTGGCATTTGTTCCATATAGAGGAGCCATCTGTCCGTAGGACATGTGTGAGCCACATGGGACATGTGTACAGACCAGGTCGTAGGGATTGGTCGGGCCCTGGGTGTGGAGATCTGTTGGGAATTGTGTGTAGGGGTTTATCAGCATGTGTGGATAAGGGATCGCTGGGGTTTGTGCGTTAAAGTCTGTTGGGGTTTGTGCGTATGGGTCTATTGGTGTTTGTTGTGCATATGGATTTGTTGGGGTTTCTGTGTAAGGGCCTTTTGGGGGTTGTGTATAAGGGCATGTTGGGGGTTGTATATAAGGACCTATTGGAACTTGTGTGTAAGGACCTGCTGGAACTTGTGTGTAAGGACCTGTTGGAGCTTGTGTGTAAGGGTCTGTTGGAACTTGTGTGTAAGGTCCTGTTGGCCCTTCTATGTAAGGGCATGTTGGGGCTTGTGTGTAGTGTCCCTTTGGGGCTTGAAGGTAAGGTCCAGTTAGGGTGTGTATGTAAGGGCCTGTTGGGGCCTGTATGCAAGGACCTGTTGGGGCTTGTGTGTAAGGGTTGACCATCGGGACCTGAGCATCGCAGGGAATGATTTGCACCTGGGTGCAAGAGTTTGTTGAAGCCAGCGTATAGGGGTCATTTAGAGCAGGGCCCTGCGGGTGGGAGTCATGGGCTGGAGAGTCGGATGGAGAACAAGAAGCCGTGTCAGACCTACATGCAGATGTGATGGAGGATGTTGGTGTAGGGGGCAACAATGGCGGAGGGAACGGGAAATGGGTGGGAAGCGGGCAAAGGGAGGCTTGTGTCTCGGGCCTTGGTGTCACCCGGTGTGCTTCATAAACCTACAAAAGAACCGAACCCATGTTTCACAAGGTGTATTTGGAGCACAGTGCCATTGTCAATTGATGATTGATTAGTGGTTGCTTTACGCCGTGTCAGCAGCAAAGGCCATATTCATGACGAGAAGTGCTTAACTTGTATTATGTCCACGATGAGAAGTGCTTAACTTGTATTCTGTTTCATTCAATCATCGCTTTTACACAGAGATCTATGTAAAAGCATACAATCAAATATGTGTCAAAAGAGACTTATGAATTTTAAAAGCCGACAATTTTTTTGTTTAATTGTGGGGTTTTGTAGTGACAAGCAAAAATTTTGAAGTCGTTGGACATTTTGAAATCTTTGGTTCGATAAGGCCAGTCCTATGACCTGTCAACTGGACTGTTAAATATTTTTTTTAATCAGGTATATATAAATACAAATGCCAATACAGGTCAGAGGTGAACTCAAATGAAAGGACCCAAATTACCAATATTTGATTGGATGGGGCACTGGCTTCACATGCGGGGGCTTCACATGCGGGCTTTGTGTGTTCGAACACGGGCCAAGCCTAACCCAATGACTTACAAAACTGACACTTGTCGCTACCTAACCTGGCGCTCGGCTTTTCTAGAAGAGGACCAGGGCCCGTATGCATGACACAGTGTTAGCTTACACTCGGTGTGTTTGCGCTAACACCGCTCCTTGCGTACTGAGTTTTCGCCGCTAACCTAGAAATCCCTGGCAAAACCAGTTTTGGCTCGCTAACACTGTGTCATGCATACGGGCCCAGGACTGGTTACCTCAGTATCAGGAAAATCTGACTGGGATAGAGTCATGGTGCCAGTGGCCTGGGGTGCCAATGAGGCAGCACTATCAATAGTTGGTACCCATGTTGCTAGGATGTAAAGCCACAATAAACAAACAAAATTAATTAGTCTCAAATGGTGTACCTGGATTGGAGTGCTTCCTGCTAACGGTGTTGTCGCTGGAGAGCCGCTGAATCCATCTGTGACAGCTGCCGTGACAGCTGCCGTGAAATTTGGGTTGACAGCCGTCCGTTCGTTGCTGTAAGGAGGCATGGTGGTCTCTCGATGGTAGCCTACAGCAAGGACGTCGGAAATACAAGAGTAAATTTCAAATCAACAATTTGATTCCAGAATTTAAACAAACAAAACATTCTTGCTTCTCAGGTAATTATCTGGCGCGATGGCCTAATCGGTAAGAGCACTTGCGTTCCGTGAAAAAGGTTGGGGGTTTGAATCCCGGCCTAGTCAAACCGATGAACTGTGACCGATAACTACAAAACTGATGCTTTTCGCTACTATCGTGGGAGTGATGAAAAGAAGGGAAATATTGCACCTAGAGCAGGATTCCAATCCATATTTCTTGCCATTCCATGGCTAGTGTGCTAACCCATTACACTACTAGGATCCCTGTTCCACTCACTCTATCTATACCAGGCCTATCTGTTTACGTGTATCTTTACCTGAAAGGTCAGTGCAAACTACTACACTACCTAGCCTGGTGATTGGCATTAATAGGATACACCAAGGACTGGCTTGCTCGGTATCAGGATAATGTGACTAAGTGGGATATAGACTACATCACGGTTCCAGTGGCGCGGTATTGTGGGATGCATCAGAGCAAAACAACCCCCCCAAAAGCACCTGGCACATGCTAATACACTGAGTGCAGCTATGAAATGTGCTAGTTTCAGCTCATCTCAGCTCTTGTTTGAAACATAGAATACTAACTAAACAAATATATATAATAAATTAAGATATTAATCTTTTATCCAGCATTGCATTTACATCAATATAATCAGCACATCTTTTGCCATGTGCATTTAGATTTAGAAAGATCTAGGCACTCAGACTAGTGTTAGAGCCATAGCCAGAGTACTCAATGCATTGTCAATGGCAGTGAGCAATCTCCATACAGAAAAAGTAAAATATTGATAAAACCACACCACCTAGAGACAAACCGCATGGAACACCTATAGAAAACATGCTTAACAAAAAGATTATATTAGATTTATATGGTTAGGGTTTTGGATTTCTATTAATTTTGAACAAAAATGACATTTTTCAATGCACGTATAGGCAAAGTCAATGGCCGTACGCCTTTGCTTTGCTCCCACGGCCGTTTTCAGCGCATGCGCAGTCGGAACCGTGATGTAGTCTATTGGGTCATGGTGCTAGCAGCCAGATCTTACAGGGGGGATATCACTATAAAGTCACCAGGGGTGCACACTGTTTACAAGTCGGTACCCATCCTGATATGACCTCAGATGTTACAAGAATGTAAACCCAAACAATCAAACATTTTGAGTGCATCAAAATACAGATGAATCGACATACATACACTATTGCCACTTTATACCAGGGTCACCTGCTCTTTTTGTCTTTTCTTGTTGGAGTTTACGTCCTGGCATCATCTAAGGTCATATCAGGTCAGGTTTTGTGACAGTGTGCACTCATGATGACTTTATAGTGCTGTCCCACTGGGAGACCAGATTACCAGCACCATGACCTGATATCCCACTCAGTCACATTATCCTGACACTGAGCTAAGCAGTCCTTGCCCTATCCTATCTCGCCCACTTCACTAATAATGCTGAGCGCCAGGCTAGGTAGCGACAAGTATCAATGTTGTAGGTCATTGGTTTGACTCGACTGGGAATCGAACTCCCGACCTTCCGCATTTTGTACTATGGATACAGTAGCACTGATACCGAGAACAATGTATTCGATACAAGCGCTGTTATTGGTTTTCGCATTTCCGGTCAGGTAGCGACACCATTTAGAACGCTTTGACGGTGAACTGTGACAAAGTGACATTCATTCTTCAGCAGTCAGCACCTTCAGCTAGGTCTCAATGCTTCACTTTGGAGATGGGTCCACAGCGAAGAAATGAGGACACCAAACCAGCTCTTACATGACCACTGGGTTGATATAACAAGCCAGTTCTTCCACCACGAAACAGATAATGATGAAAAGGCAGGTTCTCCCGCAACCAAACAGATAATGATGAAATGGCAGGTTTATCTGCCACCAAACAGACAATGATGAAATGGCAGGTTCTTCCACCACCAAACAGATAATGATGAAATGGCAGGTTCTTCCACCACCAAACAGATAATTATGAAATGGCTGGTTCTTCCACCACCAAACAGATAATGATGAAATGGCAGGTTCTTCCATCACCAAACAGATAATGAAGAAATGGCAGGTTCTTCCATCATCAAACAGATAATGATGAAATGGCAGGTTCTTCCACCACCAAACAGATAATGATGAAATGGCAGGTTCTTCCACCACCAAACAGATAATGATGAAATGGCTGGTTCTGCCACCACCAAACAGATAATGATGAAATGGCAGAGAATGCAAATAAACGATGCTGGTGGCCATTAGATATTCTCGATTCCACTTTTAAAGCCTATTTAATGTACATGATTCCAAAGCCTTCGAACCTACGACCTCCTGCATGGACAAACCAATGACTCAGTCGTCCGATTCCATCTGGTCGTCACACTGGAATAACTAAATCCTCTTTTTTTTTTTTACATTAGTTGAAATGTGTGGGGAAATTTTCAATCGTGGACAATTGATCTTCCTCATTCCATTGCTCCTTGACCTAGCTTAAGCCTGGTACACACCTCCCATATAAAACCTAAAAATGTCCGTTTCGCGACTAAAGTCAGGTTTTTCGACAGTTTCAGTATTTAGGTGTGTGACCCCCTAACACACCGGTGGTTTCCGATTCGCAACTTAAAACTCAGTTTTAGGGCTCAAGACTGGAATCTTATAAGATTTGAAAAATGAATTAGGCCGTGTGATACCCGCCGTCCGTTTGCTGCCCAAGTCTTCCATTCTCATACCCCTCTTCCAATCCCCCACTTTTCCCCCTCTTCCATTCCCCCCTCTTGCATTACTCCTTTTCCATCCCCCCTCATCCATTCCCCCCTGTTGCATTCGCCCTCTTCCATTCCACCCTCTTGCATTCCCCCTTACCTGAATGGAAGAGGAGAATGGAAGAGGGGGAATGGAAGAGAGGGGAATGGAAGAGCAGGGATGCAAGTAAGGGGAATGGCAGAGGGGGAATCGAAGGACAGGAATGCAAAAGGGGGGGGGGGGATGGAAGAGGGGGAATTAGAAGAGGGGGAAATGGAAGATGGGGGAATGGAAGAGGGGGATGCAAGAGGGGGAATGCAAGAGGAGGGAATGCAAGAGGAGGGAAGGAATAGCAGAGGGTGAATCGAAGAGAGGAATGGAAGAGGGGAATGGAAGAGGGGTGTCTTGGTCTAGTTCAAGCAAATGATGCCAGTTGTCTGGAGACCAGTCGCGAAACGGACAGTATATGTGAGCACCGCAGTCTTTAGCAGTCGGAATATGTGTATTGTCCGCCTTTTTCAATCTTAGTCGGGAATCGGCTCAGCTCAATGAGTTTTAGCGTGTGAATCGTATACGGGAGGTGTGTACCAGGAGCACCAGGCTAGGTAGTAACATGTATCAATGTTTAAGTCATGGGCTTGATGCGGCAATGGTTCGAACCTGCGTTGGGGTTCGAATCCCAGACATACCAACATTCCTAAACTAAGTTACTAAACTAAATTCAACAAAGCTATTAAATGAATTGCTAAGCTAAATTAGTAATTTAGACTAAATTACTAATCTAACTTACTAAACTAGCTTACTAAATTAAATTACTAAACTATTTTATTACTAAACTAAATTACTAAACTAAATGTGGCGGAGTGGTTAGAGTGGACTTTTTTCTAGGTCAGACTCCTAATCTGAGGGTCGGCGGTTCGATTCCCCGTGCCCCCAGCTCTGCCAATTTGGATTTCCACCGCTGTGTATAAGTTACAGCGTCATCAAAGGCCGGTTGCTCTCATACCATGTCTATGTGGTGTGGGAGGTTAAAAATCCCTTGGGTCGGTAAAAGTGTAGGCTCGGGCTTTCTATCGACCAGCAGTGGAATGAGGAAGACCAGTCGTCTATGACTGAAATTTCCCCTGCTTAAACAACTAATGTTGTGGCAGAGTGGTTAGAGTGTCTGACTTTTTTCTAGGTCAGACTCCTAATCTGAGGGTCGGCGGTTCGATTCCCCATGCCCCCAGCTCTGCCAATTTGGATTTCCACCGCTGTGTATAACTTACAGCGTCATCAAAGGCCGGTTGCTCTCATACCATGTCTATGTGGTGTGGGAGGTTAAAAATCCATTGGGTCGGTAAAAGTGTAGGCTCGGGCTTTCTATCGACCAGCAGTGGAATGAGGAAGACCAGTCGTCTATGACTGAAATTTCCCCTGCTTAAACAACTAACGGACCAACAACAAAAAAGAGAAAAAAAGAAAAGCTCCATTTTCTGACTGACCCGCACCATGTGAAAAGATTGGTCGGTTGGTTGTTGGAGTTCTAAGGTCATACCAGGACATGTGAAAAGAAGCAGCCTGCGTTGACTCAGTGGTGACCCTGCTATGCCCTGCCCTGCAGATAACGCTGCCACATAGCGGGCGGAGCCCAGTCTCTCTGATATCACCCGGCGCTGACACGAGTGACAGCCGGCAAAATCCACTCCAGCGGTAATGCAATTTATAGCCAACCGCCTGTGTTCTGCAACGCCTCCCACCCCCACCCCCACCCCCCGAAAACAGCATACACTTGCTCATGCGCACAGCAACAGCCCAAGCCCAGACACAATCAAGCTGTTGTGTTTTAGACCTGTTTTTTTTTGGATAAAATATTTTATTCATCTGAATACTTATTTTGTCAGCGCCGGGGCACTGGTCTTCCAGCCGTTGGAGTGATCGCATTTGGTCTGTACATAGTGGAAGTGGAATGCGTTGCGCTGCGTGCAGCGCAACCCATTCTGAACATAAAAAGAAAGTGGTGGAGCAGCCTATGCTGCATAGTGTACAGCATAGGTAGTCAACATAGTGCAAGGCATATGCATCAAGATAGAGTGTGCAATAATTTACACTAGTGGTCAAATCATATGCTGTGTTTGTATATCAGTTAGATTTGGTTTTAATAACGGTTAGTCTTTCAATATGAAATTGTGTGCATTGCTGGTTGAAGATGTAGTTATTCAGTGGTGGCAATGGGTCTCGAGTAGTGGTGGTGGGTTTCGAGTCATTGAGTTATAATAGTTGTTTGTCAAATGTGGATTGGGGGGTGGGGGGGGGGGGGGCTGAGGGAGAACCAGCTATGGGTACCGCATACGGAAGGACGGGTTTCGCATGACGTATACGGAAGGACGGGTTTCGCATGACGCATACGGAATGACGGGTTTAAAGTTGCATACTCCGATTGTTTGTCATTTTCTGTGATAAATATATTAGATTGGTCATTATCTAGTTTTCTTTGAAGAAACTTTTTTTTATTTCAAATGGTAAACCTTTGATATATTTGAAGTGCAAACATGTCAAATTAATTTTGAAAAGCATGCCAAAAACTCTGACAGCACCGACTTCTGCAGTAACAGTAGGTACTCCAAAGTCGGCGCATACGGTGTCCGCAGCGCAAAATTTGACCTAGTTTAACCATTTTAAAAAGGCTTGAATCTCCACTAATTCTGCTTGGTTTGAAATAAAAATTATATCAAATTAAAGCTTGTTCTTTTGCCTCTTAGGGTGTCTGGTTTTTAATCATCATTATGAAAGAAATCACAGTCAATTGACACTTGTTGGCGGGTACCATCGGCAGCTCTGAGCATGCTCGCCGATTTTGTTTTCATCCAGTCTGAGCTACTCCCTTCCCTAAACTTGATGGCTTGGTGAGTTCTATAGGAGGGTGTGTGTTCATGTCACTTCCGGTTGATGCGGTGAAAACAAACCAGCTTTTTGTTTTATTTACATTCGCAATAACGCCGAATTTCACTTATTGAGTAAGTTATGCTCCTAAATAACATTATTTCAATAGAATTAGATGGTAGCAGTGAATAGATTTGTGTTTTTTGTTTTATTTGTATTCGCAATAATGCATCGACGGCGACCTTAAAATTGCATAGTTTATAGTCCGGTGGTTTTTTAGATTTTCTGAGATAAATACATTAGGTTGATCGTTATAATGTATCTTACATTAGCTTGAAGTAATTTTTATTTTAAGTGGCTAACTTTTGAGATATTTGAAGTGCAACCATGCTAAATTAATTTTGGAAAGCTTGCCAAAACTCCGACACCATAGCCTTCTGCGGTAACAGGTTCTATTCAATTGCCTCACTATTCCCAGCTGTGTGGCAACAATTGTTTAATAAGTGCACCAGTATCGAAGTTAGATATGTCGGATCCAATTTAGATAATTATTTTGGTTTTGAAAATTTGGTGTTGTCATCGGACTATGCAGTTTTAATATCACTCGGATTTTGGGTTTCATTTGACCGAATTTCACTTATTGAGTGAGTTATACTCCCAAATAACATTATGTCAACTCCCTGGTGAATATTTATGGTTCTAAATAACAGAATTAGATCGTAGCAGTGAATAGATTTGTGCTTTTTGTTTTATTTACATTTGCTTCAATGTTGTGACTGCCATTGTTTTCACCGCCTCGAACAGTTGCTAGGGTGCGATGTGCTAAGTACCCGGATGTCCGCGCCCTCCTATAACCAGACCAATTTAGTGCACCCACCAACATTATTTTGTACTTTTGTCACTTCTTTAATATCTCCAAAGTTTCCATGGTAAAATAATAAGAGGAAGAAGTAAAACATGAGCATATAGCATAAACCATGAGCATATAGCATAAAACATGAGCATATAGCATTAGAAAACTGAATGTAGCATATAATGACATTATGAGGTTATTACTCCGGCTACCTAGGTATCACAGTGCTAGTCAGCTGTTTGCCAATATTGATGTGCCAGCCTTCCAGGCTGTTATCAGGAATCTAACATTCAAATTTATTACTAGACTTGACAAGTCAGAAAATGTTATAATACAGGGACTTGTAAAAATAGAAGAGAGTGATCTCAGATTTACGTCTGCCATATGGAGGCATTGGTACAAACTACTGTATGTAGACCAACATTTTGATATTGGTTAGTATGGTAGTATTCATACTATTACTTATATCCTATTCACATTAATTTTTATATCTACCTACTATGGACCAAATTATGTAACTACCATAATCCTGAGTCTGAAATAAAGAATTGAATTGAATTGAATTGAATGATGTCTCAAAAATGACATTTTGCGTTATTTGTACAATGAAAATATCCCCTCCAAAATACCCTTGACAACTAACTGAGGCATAAGCCGTGTTTACACGGATGAGTTAAAACGGCTCATATAATGCGCCTTGCCTAGTTCGCCTTACATTCGCCGTGTAAACGCACCGCTGAAGTGGATTAGGGCTGATTCGCTTCATATCATTCGCTTTATAAATACCATGTCGGGAGGTGGTTTATTTGAAGCGATTCAGCTGGTTCCCGGGCGGCGATAGTATAAAATAGTAGTGCTTGCCGGCTACAGGCGGAACACAAAGGCTGCTGGTTCCCGGTTGCCGACACACTTTCAAACTCCGAAATCTAGTGGATGCGATCATATTTAACAGAATTACAGACTCAAATAATGAAATTTAATTAAATTAACCTTAAATTCCAAGCGATATTAACATAGCAGCTACATCTGGGTCGAATCGTCGTGTGTAAACTAAACAAATAGCAGTGCTTGCCGGCTACAGGCGGAACACAAAGGCTGCTGGTTCCCGATTGCTGACACACTGTCAAACTCGCCCGTGTAAACGCGCCACTACATCGCTTCATATAAATCGATTTGCCTAAATCAGTTCACAATTTCCCGTGTAAACACGGCTCTAGACACTGTGTCTACCAAATACAAGCTCTGTATATTGCCAAGTTTTTATTTTATGAGTTTTGAAAAATGTCAATTTCAGTTATTTGCACAAAGAGCCAAAATATGTGAGGGGGGGGGGTTAATCTGTCAAATCTGATTTTGTAATAAATCTAGAGCCATGGAATTGTGCATGTGATTTTCCTTTGATACAAAGTGTATTTCCTGAACAAAAATCTTTTTTTTTGCTTTTTTTAATGAGTCACGATGGCGTCGCATTTATACACAATGGGTTCATTTATATCCAGACCGTGACTTCAACTTTGGGAGTCCCAAGGGGGGCACCTCAAGTGAATATCATTTTCAGACAGAAACCAATTAAGGCTTGCGAATCTTCTTATCAGCGGCCTTATCGGTGATTAACCTAGGTTCTTACGTTTGAAATACGGGAACCTAACACCGCAGCCAAGTGCACTGAAGACTGACTGGTCAATAAAGAACATAATTAACAATTTAGCGACATGAAAAGAAAATTCGCACCACCGACCCCCCCCCCCCCCCCCCCACACACACACTCCTTATTCGCGCCCCCCCCCCCCCACCACCACCACCTCCCTACCAAAACACTCCTCCCTTTCATTCTCCTCTTCATCCCCTCAAAAGTAAGTCTTATCATGAATCCCTTCTTTTTTAATATGCTTTTACTTTGTTGTAAATAACAGCTTTGGATTCAAAACCGCTAATTAATAAGGTGGAAATTGTAAATTAATTCCCGCCCCCCCAAATTCTGTCATTGGTAGATCCTCTACTTTTGATATAGCGATTGGTAGACCGGAAGTGTGAACACTTATTTGTCTTACTGCATCAGTCTATAATAATGTCAACTAGAACTACTGAATGGGGCATTTATATTGATTTATTTGAGCTACTTGCGCTCAAATAAAATAAAAACTAATAATAAAACATCAAAAGAAAATATAATAATAAATATAGTGATAAGATATCATAATACAAAAATCTGAGTAAAATATCATAATAATATTAATATAAAAACTAATCAAATATAATAATAAATTTAAAGGCTTCACATAACGCTTGGTATATATTGCATATTTTTGTTATTCACATATGAAATCAAAAGTAACGTTTTAATTTGTGAGATGTATGAGAGATGTATTGGCTTTCCCCCGCATCGTCATAAGCAGTATGCAGGATGGCGTGATTTACTGCATAGTCAGATCGCGTTTGAATTTTTGTCTTATTTATTTAAAGATAAATATGGGTCGTTTCATGGTAAATGGGGCCAATGTATTTTCTAGTAGGTACTGGCTAAAAACAATAATTGAAAGAGTATATGAGTTATTTTCTTTATAAAACTGGCATTCTTATGGATAGATGTGAAAAAAATTAAGGCCTAATGTGACATAGTAAAATAAAAAAAAATAAAAAAACATGTTTGTTAACAAAATATTGGGTTTTATAAAGACATGAATGAATATGTTACATGGAGAATGTGGACTTTTCTACAGCCTACTAGACCTTTATTTTTGCATAGAATATTACCGGTTAGTCAATGAAATAATAAAAGGGGACTCCCACTTGAAATATATTTTCTTTTTGCACATTACAACATTTCACACAGCTAGTGCTACACCTACAGAAAGGAAGTGGTATTTTATCTGATGGGGGTGAAGCACATTACAACATTTCACATGGCTAGTGCAACACATACAGATACAAAGTAATATTGCATCTAATGGGGGTGAAGCACATTGCAGCATTTCACATGGCTAGTGCTACACATACAGACAGGAAGTGGTCTGATGGCGGTGGAGCACATTACAACATTTCACACGGCTAGTGCTACACATACAGACACGAAGTGGTATTTTATCTGATGGGGGTGGAGCACATTACAACATTTCACACGGCTAGTGCTACACATACAGACAGGAAGTGGTATTTTATCTGATGGGGGTGAAGCACATTACAGCATTTCACACGGCTAGTGCTACACCTACAGACAGGAAGTGGTATTTTATCTGATGGGGGTGAAGCACATTACAGCATTTCACACGGCTAGTGCTACACCTACAGACAGGAAGTGGTATTTTATCTGATGGGGGTGAAGCACATTACAGCATTTCACACGGCTAGTGCTACACCTACAGACACGAAGTGGTATTTTATCTAATGGGGGTGAAGCACATTACAGCATTTCACACGCTAGTGCTACACATACAGACACGAAGTGGTATTTTATCTAATGGGGGTGAAGCACATTACAGCATTTCACACGGCTAGTGCTACACATACAGACAGGAAGTGGTATTTTATCTGATGGGGGTGAAGCACATTACAGCATTTCACACGGCTAGTGCTACACATACAGACAGGAAGTGGTATTTTATCTGATGGGGGTGAAGCACATTACAGCATTTCACACGGCTAGTGCTACACATACAGACAGGAAGTGGTATTTTATCTGATGGGGGTGAAGCACATTACAGCATTTCACACGGCTAGTGCTACACCTACAGACAGGAAGTGATATTTTATCTGATGGGGGTGAAGCCCATTACAACATTTCACACGGCTAGTGCTACACCTACAGACAGGAAGTGGTATTTTATCTGATGGGGGTGAAGCACATTACAGCATTTCACACGGCTAGTGCTACACCTACAGACAGGAAGTGGTATTTTATCTGATGGGGGTGAAGCACATTACAGCATTTCACACCGCTAGTGCTACACCTACAGACAGGAAGTGGTATTTCATCTGATGGGGGTGAAGCACATTACAGCATTTCACACGGCTAGTGCTACACATACAGACACGAAGTGGTATTTCATCTAATGGGGGTGAAGCACATTACAGCATTTCACACCGCTAGTGCTACACCTACAGACAGGAAGTGGAGTTTTATCTGATGGGGGTGAAGCATATTGCAGGAATGCCTACTAGAACACTTAAAGACAGGAAGTGGTATTTTATCTAATGGGGGTGAAGCACATTACCAGGTTGGAGAGCTTACCTCGTTTGGGCTATGGGGGTTATTGGATGTCCGATTGAATTATGAAGGTCAAATTTTATATAAGATTAAGGTTCAGTTTGACAGTTTTGGTTGTGACACACTGAGTTTTGGGATGTTTCCATATTGGAATACATCACTAGAAAGCAAAGAATTATATCTAATTTCCTGAATATTTCCAGGACATTTAGTTGGGACCGGATTGAGTAAATTAGCAGTGAATATTAGGAAATAATTCTTTAGTTACAACAAATGACTACATACATGGGCAAAGGAGAAGGAAGCACATCTGGGTCCAGCAATCTTTACCTACTTATTCAGGATAAAAATGATCTAACCTAATAATAATCATGGATCTGTCATGTTTTCTTGGTACAAGCAAACGGTATAGATGTGGAAGGGCGTGGTGGGTGGGCCCTCGCCCACATCTATCCGAGGCTTATACCTCGGGAAAACAACAGTTATCCATCATCTATACCCAGGTAAGATTCGTCTAACTAATCTATTTTACCTCGGTATAAAGCCTCAGGCTAGCCACAGGCTAGGGAGAACTTTACGTAATATCATTTTTATCCTGTGTATTGAATTCTTTATTATTTCAACATTCTGTAACAACATATCATGTAACATTTAAACAGTATTAATGAGATTGAAAAATATTTCATTTCTCACCTATGTACTTTAGTCTTTGAGTAATCGTCTGGCGATACCGCTTGACTTTTCTAGTCGTTTGTTGTAATGTTTTGCAAACGATCTAGCGGTCTTCCAGCCTGCATGTGCTAGGATTCGTTTTACCGAAATCCCTAGCAACCGTGCTTTTGAAACCATGGCGCCTCGCGTTGAATGAGACGCATATCTGTCCGTATTGACTCCTGCCAATTTTAACACTGTAATTGTCCATCGTGCGAGAGTATCTCGCGAAATGCCCTTGTGTGGCTTAATAAAGCTCACCAAAAGCTGTCTTGAATTCCTTAAGTCACTGGTCTTGGATATATACGCCCGTATGGCTGAAACTACACATAGTTTTGGGTCCTCTGTGAAACCTGTAACGTTCACTGTAGACAGAGGGTCTCCCGTGCGGTTAGATTTTAATAATTGTGATAAATCAAACGTAGCTTCTTTCCTATCTATCTCCAGGCCATCTAGTGATAGGGCGACTATAGTTTGTCCTCGCTGGCCTGTCACTAGTAAGAGTAGCATGGCTACTTTAAATCCTAACTTCTTAACATCTAAGTGTTTGTTATGCGGCCATCGTTTGAAAAGTTTAAACACGACCGATACATCCCAAAACCGATTATATTTAGGTTTGGGGGGGGGGGGTTTCTTTCATAGATCAACCTTAGGATCCAGTGAATAACTTGATGTTTTCCTACTGTTTATCCATTTATTCTGGGTAGGATAATAGACAAAGCACATCTGGCTGCATTAATGGCCCCAAATCCTAGGCCTTCATCTTCTAACAAGCATAAGAATCTTGCTACCTGAGAAATCGACGGATTCATAGGTTTGACCTTTTGTATCAGGCAATGAACGCCCCACTTCCTTAAGTAAGTTGTGTACATTTGAACTGTGCCTTTCCTCCATGCATGTGAAACTAATCTTTGTTGAGTAATTTTGTCTAGGCCAAATTGTTGTAAATATTTATTTAAAAAAGGAATGCTAGCAGTGGTGTCGTCGACACGTCTCCGTGGCGTGTCAGTGGGCCTTGATGTGTCAGATTTCCTGGGGATCTTCGGAATCGTAGGCAGTCTTTGGCTGTCGCCACTATGCCTGGTGGCCAAGGTTGTGTGTCCCATTCGGGGAATATTAAAATTGCGTGAGCTTTGTCCATCTTGATTTTTCGGGCCACTCGGCTGATAATGCTGAATGGGGGGAAAATGTAGTAAAATTCATTTTCCCAAATTAAAGAAAACGCATCTACCTGCCAGGCGTTTGGTTCTGGGTGCCACAAAACATACTTTTGTATTTTATAATTATTTCTGGAGGCAAATAAGTCAATATTGACATATGTTTTCGAAAATCGCTGTATCTAGGGACCATTCCAAATGATCATGGAAATGTCTACTCTTTTTGTCAGCTAGGGTATTCTGAACCCCTGGAATATGTGCTACTGTTAGCCAGACTTGGTTTTGTTGCGCCCAATCCCAAATCATTTTTGCTATGTTATTGCATGGTTTCGACTTTGTCCCCCCCATGTTTCTTACATACGCCATAGCCGTTGTATTGTCCGTTAGAATTCGAACATGATTTCGAGGCACTCTGATTAAGCTTGCTAGCCCTAAATAAATGGCTCTTAATTCCATGGCATTAATATGATCAGAAATTTCATTTTGTAACCATCTCCCTCCTGTCGCTACATCGTTTCGATGTGCTCCCCAACCTTCTAGCGAAGCGTCGGTCATGACTACCGTGTTGGGTTCTCCCATTCTAATGGGATTGGGAGAGTCATGAACATGTTCAAACCACCAGGTAATATCCTGTAGTCCCTCTTCGGAAATGAACATTTTTCATTCGAAGTTTCCTTTTGTGCGTGCTAAAGCCAATTTTTTTTATCTATCTCTAGAGATTTTATGTGGGCCTTACCATATAGAATAGCAGGAGCATACGCTATCATTATACCGATTAGGATGGCGACCTGCCTTATCTTTGGCCTAGTTAGCTCAACCAAGCGGGTCGCTGTATCTAGAAACTTCTCGAGTTTCTGTTTCGTAAGTGAGACCGTCATTGTTTTTGTATTAACAATAAACCCCAAACATTTAAGTTCAGTTGTCGGTGTAAACACCGACTTGTCATTATGAATATAAAAAACCAGCGTTGTCAGCATTTGGCAAAGATTGGTAACTGCTTTTTGACATTCTTCAAAGGACTGTGCCATAATAAACGAATCATCAATGATGGGGAACATAGTATGTCCTTTTCTAGCCCTAACTGAGAACACTGGCTTTAATAGCTTAGTAAACAGGTGAGGGGCGCAAGCCAAACCATTAGGCATACAGGTAAATTGGAAAAGTTTGTTATTCCAACTAAATCTTAAGAACTTTCTGTGTTCTGTACACATAGGGACTGTATAATAAGCGTCTCGTAAATCGACACTGGCCATCCAGGCCTCTGGTGTAACCAAATCCCTGGCAGTTTCTAATGAGAACATTTTAAAATGTTGGTATTCAACTATTTCATTTAATTTTGCTAGATCGAGGATTATTCTGATCTCACCATTTGGTTTAGGTCGGGACGACCCTGTTCTATAATACCTTTTGTTTAAAAAAGAGCCACCTGATTATCTAACGCTTCCTTTTCTATTTCATTAAATTCATAAGGAAAAGGAACACGTGTTTGTTTTGGAATTTCTGTAAATGGAATCTGAACTCCTCTAACTATATTCAAAATGTCCCTATCATTAGTTATTTTACACCATTCAGGAAAATGTGTAGCAATGTTCCCTGCATTAGAACAATGTGTACTCTTTACTGTCATTGTCTGTGACCTTCTTCGATCTTGCTACTTCCTTACCAGTGTCTTTCGTGACCGCCTTGAAGACGTTTTCGTATCGTCTGTAGCTAAGGAAGTTGCTAGCCGCGGTAAGCAACGCAATGGTCTTATCCATAGAGCGAGCTAGCGAGGAGAATTTGTTCTCCGTCTGCATCCTATTAGCGATGGGTGCCACTGACGTCAGTGCCCCTAACACCGCCTTGTGGATGGTGAACAGAACGTTTTCGAACTTACGTCTGTCGTCACTCAGATGAACTCCTGATTTCATCTCTTTCACCACTGTGTTGGGAATTCCTTTGATTCCCGAAATCTGCTCAGTCAATTTTGTGATGACCTCTGCTGGCTTAAAGGTGTTGAAATGCCCTTTAATTGTCTCTCGCATCATAGTTGTGGTGCGTACTTTCTTAGCCTTCTGTTTAGGGCACTTTTTGCAGACTTTTCTGCCAATTTTGGCATAAACTCCCGCCCTCTCCGTGTCGGAGTCCGACTCAGTGGTAGACGAGTCGGAAGAAGAGTCCGATGAAGAATGCTTCTTCTTCTTTTTGCTCTTCTTCTTGCTCTTTTTCACTTTCTTGGCTTTACTGGCCTTAGTGAACTCGTCACCAGACGAGCAAACGGCTCTCTTTCTTTTCTTCTGTTTTGGCGCCTTTGGAGACGTTATTTCGTCCGCTGAGACCGTATCCTCCAGATCGGACACATCCTCCCAGTCCGAATCAAGGATAGGGAGATGCCAGCCTGTAGCCGGGCGTGCGTTCGGCTGGATCTGTTGTAGCTTAAACTCCAACATCTGGCTTATCCGGGCATCTAGGTCTACCGGATAAGTGGCCCCGTCGTCACTTTCCCTGTCAGACAGGACATCTGCACCGGGCTGCGGGGATGGCAGTGCCGTTAACCCGGGTGATGAGTCGTAGCCTGTGGGTGCATGCCCCTCCGCTGCAGCCGGTGGTGGCTTGTTTTGCTTTGTAGCCATCGGTAGTCTGTAACCAAATAAATTGTTACTTTAAACCGGAATCAACTCAACATGAACACAAAAGTGATGACAGGTTTAACCCGGGTTGAGGATCTATGTGGTATTGAGTAACGTATTTACACCGTTCTCAGTACAGGCGTGGTAAGCTAAGTGTATTGTCGTAGGTGTGTGGTATCGAAACCAACCATACCAGGGGTAGGCCTCTGGGACCTCCCACGCTCTGTCCCGTACACTTCTCCCTCCCGTGGCTTCTGCGTCAGCAAGTTGGAGAAAATGCTACGAAACTCAGAGGTACGCCTCAAATAAATATTGGGGAGTCTATAAAAGAAACCCAGGATCATCCCCAACAACACCCTCTATTAGGGTTCGAGGGAATCTCCACAGGAGATGTGACAATGCCAATATCTCTACCCGTATGTAAACAGGTGTCGATAGAACAAAGGTTTCGGTTCGTAACACAAAGCAATGCATTGTTCTACCCGTATTGATAAAAACACTAATCTTGTCCTAAATGGACCTAAGAAAGTTCTGAACTTTCATATATAGATGCTAACATGCATCATAAACAAGCTAAAGCAAAGTTTTGATTACTACTTACAGTTATTTAGCTTGTTGTAGACAAATTTTGCCGGAGCAACTCAACGAACGTCCTCCCGTCATGAGTTGTTTATGCTAATTGCTGGACTCGGATGTGCTTCATTCTCCCTAGCCTGCGGCTAGCCTGAGGCTTTATACCAAGGTAAAATATAAATAATAATGTCATTAATAATTACATTTAAGTATGACAGAAATAATGATAATGATAATGATAATACTAATGATAATGTTTGGAATGACCAGGGTGGGGGAGAGGGCCACGAAGGTGTGCTGTCACCCCCCACCCCCACCCCACCCCACCAGCACAGCGACGGGCGACGGCAGCCACCACTCGCTTACCTGCCAACATGACTCACCAAAAAACTCTCATGGGATTCACCAAACATTCTCACAGGACTCAGCAAAAACTCTCACGGGACTCACTTCCCCTCACCCCCACGCTCAGGGCCAAGAGGATATAAGGAATCTCAAGCCACATACTGGTCAGTCCCAATCTTGTTCCAGGACCGACCACATCATATGTATATCACTATTATTGTTAATGTCGTTATTATTATCATTATCATCATTATTATCATTATCATCATTATTATTGTCATTATATTGTCGTCATTATTATTCTCATTATTCCTGGTGATTATGCATCAAATGCATAATCACAGTGAATTATTCTATTAGTCGTATATATTGGTATGCAAAAAAATATATCTAAATGATGTACAACAGTCCTCACAGGACCTCCCCCCATGGCAAGTGGAAGTATATGAGTGGGCAACAGACCAGCATATACCCCCATGGTTGACTGGAGGTGCCCTATTGTTTGGGAGTTACTGCTATTCCAACACAGTACTATCATGGGCAGTTCTGGCATGTAGCCATTTGTTGTAACTAATGAATTATTTCCTAATATTCACTGTTAATTTACTCAAGCTGGTCCCAACTAAATGTCCTGGAAATATTCAGGCAATTAGATATAATTGTTTGCTTTCTAGTGATGTATTCCAATCTGAAAACATCCCAAAACTTAGTGTGCCACAACCATATTTATGAACCTGCACACTAATCCTATATCAAATTTGACCTTGGTAATTGAACCGGGGGTCAAATGAGGTAGTCTAACCACATAGCCCAAAGGAGGTAAGCTCTCCAACCTGGTTACAGACCTTCATACTGCTACACATACAGACTACAGAACTTCAATCTGCTACACATACAGACAAGACAAGAAATGGCATTTTGCTACAATACTTAGTAATAGAGATGAACCACACTGCAACTTTACACTCATCTACACATACGCACAGGAAGTTAGATTTAATCTAATGGGGATGAAGCAGACTGCACTCTGGTACACATACATACAGGAAGTGGTATTGTATCTAATGGGGGTGAAGCACAATGCACCTGTTACAGACATACGGGAAGTGATAGTTTATCTACTATAGTTGACTTGATGCATATATGTTGTGTATAAATGGCCTGCCATAGTTTTGTGCATAAATGGCCTGCCATAATTGTGTTATAAATGGCTTGCCATAGCTGTGTGCGTAAATGGGCTACCATAGTTGTGTATATAAATGGCTTGCCATAGTTGAATTGATTTTGTTAATTTATAAATGCCCTGGCATATTTTAATTGATATATAACATGCATGCATGGCCTGTCATATGTGCCGTGATATATGAGCCTGTCTCAAAAGGTGATAACTCTTTATTTTTTGTCCACGTAACATTGACACAAAATAGCAGAGAAATGGTTACACTGAAAACGCAAGGATATTTGCTTCAAATCAATATGTATTCTATTGGGATCTTGAAACACCATAAATCAGTTTATCCTGAGCAAATGCATAAGCAGATAGTATGTTGATCATTACAATGGACAAAGTTTTGTCTCAAATTACTTAGCACCTTTTGAGACAGCCTCATATAATATTTAATAAATATTGTGCACTGCCACAAAATCATGGATACATCATATCCTTTTACAGGTTTTTGTTTACACCCATCCCACTTCGCAAGTCATACACGTGTACCTCTAGCTTTCACAGTAACAGCCACAGTTATGACCCATGCTATTTTTAGATCATAAAAAAAACAGAGTCTACGCCTTCAGCCGGGCCGAGACGGCTACAGTTTGCAATAATTTCGAGGCTGAATATATATCCATCTACACAACCACCCATCATCAACCCCACCATACACACACAACCCATATGCAACTTTTGTTTGTTTGTTTTTTACATCCTAGCAATATCTAAGGTCATATCAGGACAGGTACCGACTTGTGACAGTGCGCAATCATGCCGACTTTATAGTGCTGCCCCACTGGGAAACCAGGCCACCAGCACCATGACCTGATATCCCACTCAGTCACATTATCCTGACACTGAGCCAACCAGTCCTTGCCCTAGCCTAATAATGCCGAGGGCCAGACTAGGAAGCAACAAGTATACATTTTTAAGTCATTGGTTTGACTCGACCAGGGTTCGAGCCCACGACCCCACAATGTACCAACACGGGAGACGGAAGCTCTAACTCATTCAGGCCATCCCGTCTGGTCTCTGGCGGTTTTGAGATTCTGCCATTCTTTTATATGAATATATCAGGTTTGTTTGGTGTTGTTTTACGTCCTAGCAACATCGATCAGGTGGATTATTAGAATCTACTTTACTTTAGTGTGGAGTAACTGTTATGTTAAATAGCTAACCTTGGGGAAATGAAAGCTTGGTTTGTTAGATTATTTATTTATTTATTTCACGACCAGGCCCCCCCCCCCCCCCAGCGCCACACACACACACACACAAAATTAAGCATGCAAAATTAATGTTCGGAAACCTGTGAAAAAATGCTGACAGCATACTACTACTACTACTTGTTAGTCCATAACACTCAACAGTGACAGGAGGATCGGGAGTTAGCGAGTTTGGTTCCCGGTCGAGTCAAACCAATGACTTAAAAATGTATACTTGTCGCTTCCTAGCCTGGTGCTTGGCATTATTAGGATAGGGAAAGGGCTGGTGAGCTCGGTGTCAGGATAATGTGACTGAGTGGGATATTTGGTCATGGTGACGGCAGCCCGATTTCCCAGTGGGGCAGCATTATCAAATCGCCATGAGTGCGTTACTGTCACAAGTCGGTACCCGTCCTGATATGACCTTAGATGTTGCTAGGACATAAACCAACAACAAACAAATGTTTAATGAGCACACCCGTATCTAAGTTAGATACGTAGGATCAAATCTAGGTTTTAAAAATGTGATGCTCTAATCGAACCATGCAGCTTTAAGCTAAGATTCCTTACACGCGGTATGCGGCATGCGGTATGCGAATGCGACAAAAAATCAAAACGCCTTGAAGTCAATGGACTACATCCCTTACATGCGGTATGCGAATGCGACTGCGACAACTCGATCGGTCCCTGTAGCGATCGGTGTGGCATGCGGCACACGGTGTGCGAATAGAAACGTCATTCGCACTTGTCCATTAGGTTTAGACGAGGAGAGGCGACTGAGCATTACGGTTTGGACACACACAAGGGTGCAGAGGGGAAACATATGGTAGTGGTGGTGGTTGGGTTACGGGTTCGTAAAAATGCTACCATAGCCACATAAATATGAATATTTATCTATAATTTGGTAATTATAAAGGTAGGAACCTCCATGTGACGTACCAAGAGTTACATAGATATAAATGCCATATTAGGCCAGATACAGTGCAGTATGGAGTATACTTGTTTATTTTTATTTTTTAAATATAGCCAGTCGTGTGCCGCATGCTGCATACCGCATAGAAGGAATCCTCCCATTCGCATACCACATAGAAGGAATCTTAGCTTTAATATTTACTATCTCCCCTTTCCGTTTTATGTGAAAAGGTATCAAGACTACAATTTGTAGCTTGCCTGACAGAATTACAACACAAACAAGTATAGGCAGCGTGGCTAGATACTTGTGTGGTTCCGTTGCGTCTGAACATTGCCGGTGCATAACCACAGAAACACCCACCCAAGTCACAAACAAAGGGGCAGGGTGGGGGTGGGGGTGGTAGGTTGTGGTTAGCTCCAGTAGCTCCGTCCTCTAAGGCTACACGCCTATATGGCATCAGGATGTGAAATTGAGAGAGAAATTGTCTGGGCGTGTCTCAAATAATGTTTTAACTCAGAGACTACATACACCCCTCTGACTTTGGGAGTTACGTTTTGCCACGCAAGCTCATATTTAGACATTTCCTCCATGATCCATCGCCTTTCAGATTTACTCCATATCCGGTGAACATTGTTGGGGTTTCCTCCCCATTTAGCAGTTAAATCTACTCAAATTGTGCTCGCACCCTGAGCCCCAGATCATGAACTGCCCAAATTTACCTTCGGTGTGTTCTGGATTTAAAATTAAATCAAACTGAAGAACACTTAATTTCAAACCACGAATCAGATTTCAAAAGTGAATGTCATACTCATAGGATTCCATCCGGCCCCAGTAGAGTTTGTTGGTTGTTGGGGTTTTACGTCCTGGCAACATCTAAGGCCATAGCAGCAAAGGCACCGACTTGTGACAGTGCGCACTGATGGTGACTTTATAGTGCTGTCCCAGTGGGAGAACAGGCTGCCACTGTGCCAGCACCATGGCATGATATCCCTCTCAGTCACATTATCCTTACACAGGCAGCAAGGTCCTGCCCTATCCTAATAATGCTAAGAGCCTGGCTAAGAAGCGACAAGTATACATTTTTAAGTCATTGGTTTGACTCGACCAGGGGTACGATCTATCAACACGGGAGACGGACGCTCAACTCTTTTGGGCATCCCATCTGGTCCCCCAGTAGTGGTCAGTGCACTGTCACCAACCTGAAGGTACTAAGAATCCTTTAGGTTTTCCAATGCAGGCGTACCCACCCGAGTGGTGGCAGCCGCAAGTTTGCTAGGGGGTCCCGAGACCACCCCTCTCCCCCACCAAGAATATTTTTTGTAATGGCTTTAAAATGGGCTATTTGCGGGCATTTCGAAGGGACAATTGCCCGATATATTTTAACATATATATGTATATATACTCAAAAGTACTGTAGAACAGGATATGAATGAGAGAAAAGCAAAAATAGTAACCAAAACCGTCTTTATTTCATCAGCCTGGCACCAGTGAAATTCGTGGGATTTTGGGGTTGATCCGTAACTCGTGAGATGACTGATCAGAACCTTCAATTTCTGACTCTCACGGGAATTTTGCGAGAGTTGGCACAATTGTCAGTGAAATCAAGTGGTACGTGATATCCATTAATCATTATTATTTCAATCAACATGTAATGTGGTTTGGTGGGTGTACACTGACTGTGGTGGGTGTACTCTGACAAGTCACAGTGTGGTGGTGGGTGTTCACTATCACTGACTGTGTCACTGACAAGTCACAATGTGGTGGTGGGTGTACACTATCACTGACTGTGTCACTGACAGTGTCACTGACAAGTCACAGTGTGGTGGTGGGTGCACACTATCACTGACTGTGTCACTGACAGTCACAGTGTGGTGGTGGGTGTACACTATCACTGACTGTGTCACTGACAGTCATAGTGTGGTGGTGGGTGTACACTATCACTGACTGTGTCACAGTGTGGTGGTGGGTGTACACAACCTAATGACAGTCAGTGTGGTGGTGGGTGTACACTAAGTCACAGTGTTGTGGTGGGTGTACACTATCACTAACTGTGTCACTGACAGTCACAGTGTGGTGGTGGGTGTACACAACCTAATGACAGTCAGTGTGGTGGTGGGTGTACACTAAGTCACAGTGTTGTGGTGGTGGGTGTACACTATCACTGACAGTCACAGTGTGGTGGTGGGTGTACACGATCACTGACTGTCAGTGTGGTGGTGGTTGTACACTGAATCATAGTGTAGTAGGGTGTACACTGACAGTCACAGTGTGGTGGTGGGTGTACACTATCTCTGACTGTGTCACTGGCAGTCATAGTGTGGTGGTGGGTGTACCCTATCACTGACTGTGTCACAGTGTGGTGGTGGGTGTACACAACCTAATGACAGTCAGTGTGGTGGGTGTACACTGAGTCAAAGTGTGAAGGTGGGTGTACACTGGCCCTAGAGAGTGTCCGTGTGGTGGTGGGTGTACACTGACTGAGTCATAGTGTAGTAGTGGGTGTACACTGACACTAGCGACAGTTATTGTGGTGGTGGGTGTACACTGACACTAGTGTAGTAGTGACAGTTAGTGTGGTGGTGGGTGTACACTGAGTCATAGTTTAGTTGTGGGTGTACACTGACACTAGTGACAGTTAGTGTGGTGGTGGGTGTACACTGACAGTCACAGTGTGGTGGTGGGTGTACACTGACCCTAGTGACATTGAGTGTGGTGGTGGGTGTACACCAACAGTGAGTTGAGTATGGTGGCGATTGTACACCAACATTGAGTGGGGTAGGTGTATACCAACGGTAGCTGCTGGGTATGTAATGACAGTAGCCTGAGACTAGGTAGGGTGTACACCGGTAGGATTCCTGATGTTCTTTCATTCCGGGAAGTGATTTGAACAGGCCATGCCTTTATGCTTTACTTGCTCTACCTACCGGCGGCGGTAGTGGTGGTTGTGTCGTTGCTGTTGTTGTTGTCGTAATAGTAATGTTGTATTGGTCGTAGTGGCGTAGTAGTACTAGTAGTAATAATAGTAGTAGTAGTAGTAGTAGTAGTAGTAATAATAGTAGTAGTAGTAATGTTAGTAGTAGTGTAGTATTAGTATTGGTAGTGGTGGTAATAGTAGTAGTATACTACTACTAGTACTAGTAGTAGTCATCATCACCGTCACAATTGACATTGTCATCTTGTACCGGTGTTGCAGTTTAAAAAGGACCCGATTTTAAACGGGGCTTTTCGCAATGCGCATGCGTCAAAGTCAAATAGCAGACCTGAAAACTTATCTGAATTTCTGACTTGATTCTGTCTGTAGAAGAGCTCAAGCAAGGATTCTTTCAGGAATCATTTTAGGGAATATTTGTTGTTTTTATACACTATATCATCCTCTGCACTAACAAGTTAACAGGCAATAAACACGTTAATAAACATGGGTACAAGCCCCGTTTTGCGCATTTTAAGTTTAAAACCGTAACGCCTTCATTTTAAAGCTGCATAGTCCGATGAAATATCAAATTTTCAAAACCAAACCAATTATCTAGATTTGATTTTACATATCTAACTTAGATATTGTAGCACTTATTAAGCATTTGTTTCTGTGTAGAAGGCAATACTGACTCAGTGACTGGGTCAATTTAAAAGAAGCTGTTACTGCAGAAGTCTATGTGGTCAGAGTTTTGGCAAGCTTGCCAAAACTAATTTTCCATGTTTGCACTCATGAAAGTAACTTTGAACTAATGTAAAGTAGATACTAGTGATCTGTCTAATATAGTTATCTCAGAAAAAATACAGAAATTCGAAACCATCGGACTATGCAACTTTAACTACTTAGATTCACGGACCGAAGAATCCTCCGGTACTAGCAAATCAGCACATGTACAATTTTCTTAGCTCTCGGTCCTAATAGTAATACTGCCACAAGAACTGAAGAAGGGTGAACAACCATTGATCTTGTGAACCCAGCCTTTAGGTTAGACATGCATACATACTTAAGTAAGTAACTAACATATACATAAGCTGTGTTCACACGGGCAAAATATGAGGCGAATTAGACAAATCGAATCAGGTGAGGCGAATTAGCGGCCCGTTCACAGGGGCAGTACTTGGGCCGGAAATCGAAATCTGCGCATGAGCAAGTCCAGACTAACCAGCGCCGGTTTGGGTTCGTCGACGTCGGCCGAGAGAGTGTGGGTTCGACCTAGATACGTATGGATTGAATCGTATTGGTTTGGAACGGTCAAAACTTCTGCTGGGCAGTGAAACCATAAAAATAAATGATGAAAAAAATATCTGTGCATAGATAGCGGTTTCATTAATTAAATTATATAATATGCGCTTTTGATCGACCGCGCTTAATCCGCCTCAGTTGCGTCCACACGGGCAAAATAAATCGAATCACAGAAATCGCCTCATGTAAACTACCTCGTGAGGTGGTTTACAGTATCCGCATCAGGCGAATCGATTCAGCCTTAATCCGCCTCAGACGCCCGTTCACACGAGAAATGTGAGGCGAACTATACAAGTCGCTTTCTACGAATCGATTTACATCGCCCGTGTGAACACGGCTATAGTCACAAAAAGTATCACAGACACACTCACACAGTGATAGCTTATTCTTATACTTTCCACACCTGACATCGCCATCAAATCACAGCCCCCCCCCCCCCCAACACACACAACATACAAACACACACACCACCGATTTATGTTATTTTATCGCTCACAACCAAAGAATCTGCACTACTCAGAAATCAAATTCTGTCAGAAGGGAGGCGTGTCTAACTCTAACTCTAGGCCAAACAAATCATCATGATCATCAGATCATGTTCTGACTGGAGCCGGGCGGAACACACAACATTATTATGCCGCCTGATCGAACCGGCGGCAAACATTTCTCGAATATACAAATGACAACTGACCTGCGCTTGTCTGTAGTGAGTGCAGACTGTGTGTTGTTGAGTGGTTCCGTGCAATGATGAGGATTGTTCTGGTGAGGATTGTATACAGCTTCCTTGCTCAGCTTCTTCTGTCTGCCAGTCTCTGGCGGTGACTGCTTTCCTTCTCACTTGCCCCCCCGCACGTGTGCGCTTCTCGCCGGTCACGTGGTACTCTTGGCCACACACTCCGCTTGGAGATTGCATCACGCTTCCGCAGATGAATGGAAATATACAGTGGCGCCAGGAAACCTCTGCTTGGAGAGCGCCGTCAAGTCGACGGAGGAGACTGCGTCAGGTTTATTTTACCGCGCATTACGCATGCGCGTGTGCGTGTGTGCGTGTATGTGTGTGTATTGATTGTGTGTGTGTGTTGTCTGTGTATTTGTTTGTTCACTCTGTCCGTGTATGTTCACTATGTCTGTTCACCGTATCTGTTCACTATGTCTTGTTCACTGTGTCTGTTGATTGTTTGTTGGGGTTTTGCATCCTAGCAACATCCAAGGTCATATCAGGACAGGCATAGGGCTACTGACTTGTGACAGTGCAGCCGCAGGTAGCGGGAAGTAGCTCAGGCGGTAGAGTGTCCACCTGTGAAGGTAAGGGTCATCCTATCGATCCTGCTCAGTGGACACATTTGCAGTTTGGGCTATTTTCCGTTCCTACCAGTGGTCCACAACTGGTTCATCAAAGGTTGTGGTATATGATGTCCTGTCTGTGGGGAAAGTGCATATAAAAGACCCCTTGCTGCTTATCGGAAAGAGTAGTCTATGTGGCCTCGGTGGGTTTCCTCCAAAGACATGTGAGAATGACCATATGTTTGACGTCCAATAGTCGAAGATAAAAATCAATGCGCTCTAGAAGCATCGTTAAATAAAACAAACTTTCCTTTTTGTGACAGTGCACGCTCATGGCGACTTTATAGTGCTGTCCCACTGGGAGACCAGGCCGTTGGCACTTGACTTAGATATACCCGATTACCCACTCATGCAGTCACATTATCCTGATACTGAGATAACCAGGCACCTGTCGGTTGATTATGTTTGTTGACTATGTCTGTTGATTTTGTCTGTTGATTGTATCTATGTTGTCTGTTGGTTGTTTGTTGTATGTGACTGCTCGGGAAAGGGGGAGGGGGGGGGGGTATCGAGATAAACTATTCACCTCCAGTAGGGCTGAACGACAACCGTGTCTAAATCCGTGCAAAAACTGTTTTGGTATGAATGAACCGTAGTAAACTAGCTATGGAGGTCCTGGTTGCAACGCAGTGTTTATCTATATTGTCATAGAGTTGAGTAACTGTTAGAGAATGCCACCATACCAAGATGGTGGCCACTGGATTATCTACATCCAATTTTGAAAGTTTATTAATCTTAGAGCTACCTATATATAGTCAGATGAAAGCATTCACTTTTCTAAACTAAAACAAATTTACCTAGATTTGATCCTACATATCCAACTATAGATGTCCAAACTGCAACTGTGTTGACTGAGCAGGATCGATTGGATGACCCACACCATCACGGGTGAACACTCTACCGCCTGAGCTACGTCCTGCTCCCCCGGAATGGCAGGATGTATGGGTTCAATGCCTGCTCTAAATGCAATGCGCATCGCCCTCATGACAGTACTTAAAGTTGCATAGTCAGATGAAGCATCAACTTTTCAAAACTAAAACAAGTATCTAGAATTGGTTCTACATATCTAGTTTAGATACGGATGCACTTATTAAGCATTTGTTGCCAAATAGAAGGGAATCCCGAGGCATTTTAATAGAACCTGTTACTGCTGAAGCCTATGGGTCAGAGTTTTGGGTGCTTGCTGAAACTAATTTTACATGTTTGCATTTCAAATATCTCATAGCTTAGCCATTTAAAATAAAAGTGACTTCAAACTAAAATGAGGTAGATAACAATTAATTTAATATAAAATGACAGAAATTCAAAACCATCGGACTATGCAACTTTAATTAAACAATATGGCAGAAACTCACTGACAGGAGGGCCGAGTGGGCAGGACAGCCGCTTCACATGTGAGACGTCATGGGTTCGATCATCGGCCGAGTCAAATCAAATATTTACTAGAATGATCATTGCCACTACCCTTGCCTGGTTGGTGTATTGGCAACTAGCATTACTAGGATATGGCAAAGAACTTGCTGGCTCAGTGTCAGGATAATCGGAGTGAGTGGGATATATTGATTGGTTCGTGACGCTGGTGGATGGTTGTACGATGTTAGCACCCACGATTGAAATTTCTCCTGCTTAATCAACTGTTGAACACACACATACACACACAACGTCCCCAATAGGGTAGCACTATAAAGACACCATAAGTGCCCATAACGACATAAGTGCACATAGTAGCAAATCGGTATCAATCTCGATATGACCTCAGCTATTGTTAGGACGAAAAACCCTAATCTTTCATCTATTCATGAACCCATGGGTTCGAACCCTGATCGAGTCAATCAAATGACTTTAAAATGTATTCTTGTCACTTCCTAGCCAGGGACTCGGCTTTTAATAGGATAGGGAAAGGACTAGTTTGCTCAGTGTCAGGATAATGTGACTTGAGTAGAATATCATGTCATGGTGCTAGTGGCCTGGTCTCCCAGGGGGACAACACTATATAAAGTCACCATGAATGCACACTGTCACAAGTGGGTACCCATCCTGATATTACCTTAGATGTTGCCAGAACGTAAAACTCCAACAACCAACCAATCAGAACCAAAACAGATGTGTCCAAAGCAACAACTCATGCGATGGGAACATTAAAGTTGCATAGTCTGATGGTTTTGAATTTCTATATTTTTTCTGAGATAAATATATTAGATCGATCACTAGTATCTACTTTACATTAGTTCAAAGTTACTTATATTTTAAATGGTAAATTTTTTAGATATTTTGAGTGCAAACATGGAAAATTAGTTTTGGCAAGCAGAAACAATTGCTTAATAAGTGCATCAGTATCTAAGTTAGATATGTCAAATCAAATCTAGATAATTGGTTTGGTTTTGAAATTTTGATATTTCATCGGACTATGCAGCTTTAAGCTGGTTAACTAATGAGTCACTCATAATCTCGCTGATATCGGAATGCAAAATTACGCATTAATTCACGTACAACCAAATAACTAAAAGTAAGCAAGTAACATGTTCAGACCTTCAATGAAAGACGAAGAAGAAAGGGAAACCGAAGACGACCGGATAAGTAATCTGGGTAATTGAGCAGATAATGAGCGGATAAATTGCAGCTACGGCGGAATGGACTTCGGAGTCAGGCAGGGTGGTGTGTGTATGTGTGGTGTGTGTATGTGTTGTGTGTATGTGTAGTGGGTGTATGTATGTGTGGCGTGTGTGGTATGTGTGTATGTATGTATGTATGTATGTATGTATGTATGTATGTATGTATGTGTGTGGTGTATGTGCATGTGTGATGTGTGTATGTACAGGTGTGTTTGTGTGTGAGCGTATGTGTATGTGGGTGTTGTCTGTATGTGTACACATGTGCATGTGTGTTCATGTGTGAGCATATATATGTGTATGTATGCATGGTGTGTGTGCATGTGTGAGTGCATGTGTAGTGTGTGTGCATGTGTGTATATTGTATGCGTATACATGTATGTATATGGTATGTGTATGTATGTGTGTGGTGTGCATATGTGTAGTGCGTGTATGTGTATGTGTATGTGTGCGCATATGGTTATGTGTGTGGTGTGTGCATGTGTGTATGTATGTGTGGTGTGTGCATGCATGAGTGTGTGTATGCATGTGTACGTATGTGTATGTATGTGTATGTGTACACATGTGCATGTGTGTTCATGTGTGAGCATATATATGTGTATGTATGCATGGTGTGTGTTCATGTGTGAGTGCACGTGTAGTGTGTGTGCATGTGTGTATATTGTATGCGTATACATGTATGTATATGGTATGTGTATGTATGTGTGTGGTGTGCATATGTGTAGTGTGTGTATGTGTATGTGTATGTGTGTGCATATGGATATGTGTGTGGTGTGTGCATGTGTGTATGTATGTGTGGTGTGTGCATGCATGAGTGTGTGTGTATGCATGTGTATGTATGTGTATGTATGTGTATGTGTACACATGTGCATGTGTGTTCATGTGAGCATATATATGTGTATGTATGCATGGTGTGTAAGCATGTGTGAGTGCATGTGTAGTGCGTGTGCATGTGTGTATATTGTATGCGTAAACGTGTATGTATATGGTATGTGTATGTATGTGGGTGGTGTGCATATGTGTAGTGTGTGTATGTGTATGTGTGTGCATATGGATATGTGTGTGGTGTGTGCATGTGTGTATGTATGTGTGGTGTGTGCATGCATGAATGTGTGTATGCATGTGTACATATGTGTATGTATGTGTATGTAGGCCTTATTTTATGTGTGTAGTGGGTGCACACATGTGTGTAGTTGGTAGGTAGGTTGTTGGGGGTTTATGTCCTGGCAACATACAAAGTCGTATCAGGATGGGTACCGACTTGTGGCGTTGTGATAGTGTGTACTCATGGCAACTTTATAGTACTGCCCCACTGGGAGACCAGGCCACCAGCACTATATAGTATGACCTGATATCCCACTCAATCACATTATCATGACACAGAGCCAATCAGTCCTTGTCATATCCTATTAATGCCGAGTGCCTGGCTAGGAATCGACAAGCACCAATTATGAAAGTCATGGTTTGACTCAACCGAGAATTGAACTCGGACGTTCCCGCACGGGAGGCCTGCGCTCTACCCATTCGGCCACCGCGCCCAGTGCATGTGTGTATGATGTGTTTTGTGGATGCATGTTCGTATATGTGTATGGTACATGCGTGTGTGTATGTGTGTGCATATGTGTGTCTGTGTGTGGTGTGCATGCATGTAAGTATATATGTGTGTGGTGTTTGCATGCATGTGGTATGTGTGTATATATGTCTGTGAATGTGTGTATGTGTGTGTATGTTACTATTGTTAGTTAGTTACTCCCACCAGACTCTCTGTGAGCTATAGAAAAAGTGTTGGGATAAACTGTTATCTTACTGACAAAACCACATGAATTTGCGATCTGAATCGCTGGATACATAGTTCAAATGCTTAGCTATCACAGCCACTACTCTTAGAATAAATAATTGCTCAAATTATTTAAATGAATACACCTTAAAAAGTCGAATCAAGAGCTTTCTGTAGCGGCTAGTTAGTTTTTTTATTATTTTGCATTCTCTTCCAATTTCTCAACTCTACGCCAATATAGATAAACACTGCGCACTGGAACCACTATGTCCACAGTTACTTCCCACTGAAGCCGTTTTTTTGTCCGATTTTAAAGCAGGCTTGTCATTGACCCCTACTCTGGATATGGGTGAATCTTCTTATCTAGGTGTGTGGGTGGTGGTGGTGTGGGGGATGTGGGGATGTGCCCGGTGGGGTGTGGTGTGGTGGGTGAGGGTGTGGGGGGGGGGGGGGGGTGGGGGGGGGGGTGGGTGTGGTGCCGGTGTGTGGTGGGTGAGGTGTGGGGGGGGGCGGGGGGGGGGGGCGTACCGGGTGTGGGGTGGGGGTGGTGGTGTATGTGTGTGGTAGGAGTTCGCATGTGTGGTGGGTGCGGGTGGGTGGGATGGGAGTTCTTGGCTTTGAAGGACAGCAGCAGGAGGGGTGGTGGAGGTGAGTGGATGGTTTATGTGGATACGCATGAATGCACATGGGTGCCAATTGACGGCGATAAAATAGATGTGAGCAGGGCCGCTCTCGCTCGCCTGTGTGTGTGTGTGTGTGTGTGTGCGTGTGACGGTATAGACCAATTTCATATGACGTCAGCACATGTATTTAGGTCAGCGCACGCGCTGCTTGGCTGCAGGACAACATCCAGTCACACTGCAAACTCAATGGCTATGAGCAATCTTCATAGAGAAAGGGTGAAATATCTCTAAAACCAAACCACCTAGGCACAAACCGATTGGAAGACATATAGAAAACATATTCAAAGAAGAGATTATATTAAATTAAGAAGGTTAGGGTTCTGCATTTATATTAATTTTGAATAAAATCGTTGTGTTGCACTGCGCGTATCGGCAAACTCAGTGCATTGTCAATGGCAGTGAGCAATCTTCATACAGAAAAAGTGAAATATCTCGAAAACCACACCACCTAGACACAAACCAATTGGAACACATATAGAAAACATATTCAACAAATAGATTATATTAAATTTATATGGTTAGGGTTCTGGATTTCTATTAATTTTGAATAAAATAAACGTTTTGCACTGCACGTACCAGCAAACTTAGTGGCAGTGTGCATTCGTTCTGCAGCCAAGCTGTGCGTGCATATACGATGTTTACAAACATTGAAAGGGGTCTATACAGTCAAGATTAGTTAAGGCTACATTCTTTACACGCGGGATGCGGCATGCGAATGCGAATGCGAATGCAAATGCGGCAAAAAATCGAAAAGCATCTAAGTCAATGGGGGTGATTCCATGTGTCCGAATGTGAATGCGAATGCGAATGCGAATGCGAATGCGAATGTGAATGCGAATGTGAATGCGAATGCGAATGTGGCAACTGAATCGGTCCATGTAGCTATCAGTGCGGCATGCGAATGCGAATGCTGCTGTGTTTGCCATAGGAAACAGTGTTAGAGAAACCTGACACTATGTGTGGGTGTGGGTGTGGGTGTGGGTGTGGGTGAGGGAGGTGTTATGTCAGGGTGGGTGGCATGCTGCTGGGACTCTCTCAACATGCCTGAGAAGGCAGGTTGTGGGGTTTCACTTAACGGCGGGGAGGTTTCCCCTATCACATTGGGTAATCTACACCGGATATACAACATTCAGTAATTTGCAAAAATAGTTTTGAGCTTGATTTAATGGATTTCACCTGTTAGTATATTGAATTTTAAATAAAATGACCCTTCATTGGTGAAAATCGCTATAATATTAAAGAAAGTATGGACTTTTTAAAGTTTTTACTGTGTATTAGTCAAACCAAATGGCTGCATGCCGCATGCCGTATGCCGCGTAAGGCTACATTCCTAACACGCGGCATGCGGCATGCAAATGCGAATGCAAATGCGGCAAAAAATGGAAACGCCTGTAAGTCAATAATGCTAGCTTTATTCAGGACTACTTTGTTTCCAGCACCGAATTTCAGATTAGCAAGATTGTCGGATACAATTTAATTTTTTTTTAGGATCAGATGGTCCCATATATATCACATATCTCATCTCGTATTAAGGGGCTGTCACAGCATCGGCGCGTTACGTCATATACGTCAGCATACGCCGCCATATGCCGCCATACGCTATGCATACACTATGAGTATGCCGTCATGTGCCAGCTTATGCCGGCTTACACCATTGTACGCCGCCATACGCTTTCTCCCATCCATCCGTCCAAATTCTTTTGTGCATGCTAAAAAAATCTTGACCTCCGGGAGCGTATGGTTCATACGCTACTCATACGCTTCTCATACGCTGGCATATGCTCCTCATACGCTAGGGGTAAGCCGGTGTATGCTAGGGGTAGGCCGGCATACGCTACTCGTACGCTCAACTTGCATCACAGGCGTATCTCTGGCATATGAAGCATATGCAGAACCTACAAGTTGCGTAAGGGAGCCTATTCGTAGCGTATGCAAAGCGTATGAGTAGCGTATGGCGGCGTATCCCCGACCTATGATCTCGGTATATAAAGGCAATGCACGCCTTCTTCGGTCATTCCTGCTCTGCTGCTCATACAGGATGGATGTCCAGCCACTCCAAGTACAGTTCCAGCATTTCTACAGAGTTGCCCTTTATCACCATGAGCTTGGTCTATACCTCATGGTTCTTCTGGCGTCCCGTCTCCAGAGCAGAAGGAGGAGGGAGCGGTGGCGACGATCAGTGTGGGTCAGACCCTGGATTGGGAGGCGGCCACAGTTTGGCTTGTTCGACAAGCTAATGGTCGAGCTCTGCAGCGAGGACACCGCGTCGTTTGTGAACTTCATGTGGCTGCCTCCCCAGTTGTTTGACGAGATTGTGGCGCGAGTGGCACCGAGGATCCCCAAAAAACGGACCACATTCAGGGTGCCGCTCGAGCCGGCGCTGAAAATAACACTTACTCTGTGGCACCTGGCATCTGGCACAAAATACTCCTCCATGAAGTTCGGGTGGAGGGTGCCCCACAACACACAGTCGCTGATAGTGCGTGAAGTCTGTCAGGCCATCGTCAATGAGTACATGGCCGAGGTAATGACGTGTCCGATAAACTCTAGAAGGGTGGCGCGCCGTCGCGGACCTCTTTTTAGATAAGTGGAACTTCCCCCGTACCTGTGGCGCTCTGGATGGAAAGCACATCGCCCGCCGGTGCCTTCCAAAGAGTGGGTCGCTCTACTACAACTACAAGGGCTTTTACTCCATGGTCATGTTGGCGCTGGTAGATGAGGATTACAAATTTATCTGGGCAGATATTGGCGGTTTGGGCTCCGCGTCCAATGCCCAGATTTACAACGACTCCGAGCTGAAGGCGGGCACTGAAGGTGGCACCATCGGCTTTCCGAACCCTGAACCGCTCGTCGACGGCCAGAAGGATTTGCCGTATTTTCTGATCGGTGACGACGCCATTGCCCTGCGGCCGACCATGATGAAGCCGTATGGCAAGAGGGGCTTGAACAATGACGAGCGACTCTTCAACTACCGGCTTTCCCGAGCTAGGAGAGTGGTGGAGAATGCCTTTGGCATTCTAGCCAACCGCTTCCAAGTGCTGCTGACGACTATGCAGCACCACCCCTCCAACATGAAGATCATCTTCAAGGCGTGCATTGTTCTGCACAACCTCATGAGGACGCGCTACCCAGCTACAGAACATGCAGCTGGATCGTCCCGAGACAGCCAACAACAACTTTGTGCCTGGAGCTTGGCGAGAGGGCCACGACCTTCCTGACATTGATGTTCTACCTGTTAACCCCAACACCGCGTCCAAGCTAGGAAAGGAACAGCGCAATCTAATTAAAGACTGGGTCATCTCACCCACCAGAGCACTGTCATGGCAAGACAGGATGATCTGACAAAACATTTGATCAGTCTGTATGCGCTGTGTCTGTGTACTGTTTTTGCAAACTTATGTGCTTTTCTTGACACTGTACTGTTATCGCTTATTTACATGTCTGTGATGTTGTGACATGTCTCCTGTTATATGAGATGCTAATATGTTTATATGTCTAGTAAAATAAACGATATCATTTTATAGATATGAAAACACAATTTTACATGTCTGTTACGTTCTTTCGCTCCCTAATTTAAAGTCATCTAGTTAATGTAATTGTAATGAATCTCCTCTCTTTTTACATGAATTAATCTTTTACATACATACTAAGAACACAGGGAAAAATAGAGTGACACAGGGACAGAAAGGGGGAGACGAGTTAGAGGGAGGGAGGGAGGGAGGAGGGGGAGAAGAGATAGAGGGAGGGAGGGGGGAGAAGAGAGGAGGGAGGAGAGAGGGAGGGGGAGAAGAGAGATGAGAGGGAGGGAGAGAGGGAGAGAGAGAGGAAGAGAGATAGAGAGAGGGAGGAAGAGAGATAGAGAGAGGGAGGAAGAGAGAGAGAGGAGGGAGGGAGACCGAGAGGGAGGAAGAGAGATAGAGAGAGGGAGGAAAGAGAGATAGAGAGAGGAGGAAGAGAGATAGAAGAGGGAGGAAGAGAGAGAGAGGGAGGAAGAGAGATAGAGAGAGGGAGGAAGAGAGAGAGGGAGGAAGAGAGATAGAGAGAGGGAGGAAGAGAGATAGAGAGAGAGGGAGGAAGAGAGAGAGGGAGGAAGAGAGATAGAGAGAGGGAGGAAGAGAGAGAGAGAGGGAGGGAGGGACAGAGAGGGAGGAAGAGAGATAGAGAGAGGGGGAGGAAGAGAGATAGAGAGAGGGAGGAAGAGAGATAGAGAGAGGGAGGAAGAGAGATAGAGAGAGAGGGAGGGGGAGGGAGGGAGAAAGGGGAAGGAGAAAGATAGGGTAGGGACTTGTGTCCTTAATATTTATTATAAATATTTTAAATTTTCAGTTGTTATTTATGTTTTAATTTTAATTGTACTTTAATGTATAACAATTAAATGATGGCATGCCTTTACTGAACGCGGACACAAAAATTCAAATTTACACTATATTTATTTATTTACACATCTTGACACATATTTACATATATACATAAAAATGTACAAACAATATATATACATACAATATATATACATATATACATACAAATGTACAAAGATAAATAAAAACTAAGACTACATATCTACACATATATACAAATATTTACATTCACTTCTCTCCCTTGCCATTTGAAGTGGCATCAGCTGGCGACTGCGTGGCTGACGAGGGGAATAGGTCCAAGTTGGGCCACAACATGCCAGAGATCCCCGACAGCCCTGACAAGTGCAATAGTCCGTCTGGGCTGGCCGACTCAGACAAGTTCACTTGGGTGGGGTCGACTTGTGTCGGAGTCGCAACGTCTGCGGCAGCGGAAGTCGCCGGCCATGCCACACCCACAGTGGCCGGACCACGACCACCACGACTCCGGGAGAGCCCCTCGTGTGCCCCGCCATCCCTAGTGTCCGGTGTTGTCCAGGAGTCTGTGGCGGTGATGGCCGTACCACCAGCGGAGCTGCGGCCGGCTCGTGACCCACGGGGAGCGGCTGTTGCAGAGTTGGAGGTAGAGGCTGAGATGGAAGACTTGGCAGAGGCGGCAGAGGCGGCAGAGGCGGCAGAGGCTGTGGCTGATGATGTATGCGCAGCTACCCCATATAGCACTGCACATACTCCTGTGTCTGTGAAGCCCATGGTGATGCCAGTGGTGGCTGGTGAGTCCACTGGTGGGGTTGAGGCTGGTATGCCTCACTTGCAGACACAGGAGCAGGTGCAGGAGCAGGTGCAGGAGCAAGTGCATGAGCAGGTGCAGGAGCAGGTGCAGGTGCAGGAGCAGGAGCAGCCACATGAACCACCGGGGCCACGAATGTTCGTTCCTCCTCCTCCAGATGGTGCGACACCATGCGGTTGAGTGCACAACAAATCAACACAAACCGCTCCTCGGGCATCGTGAGGATCATGTCCCGCACATAGTTGGCGAATGCCATGCGCTTCATCACCGTCGGTGGAGGAGGAGGCTGCATGACCTTGAGGATGTCCCCAGACTTGTCGAACCTCTTGTGGATGGCAGCGAGGAGGTTCTCATCGACTGGGGCAGATCGCTTCCCTCTCCCCTTTCCCCGCTCTCAGAATGTAGCGGGGGTAGTGGGTGGAAGCTCCTCGTCCATCGCCACCTCCACATCGCTCGGCACATTATCATCCAGGCTGACATCGAGCTGAGGAACCGTGACAGGAGCAGCCAACTGCAAGACAAAATCATAAAATAACATAAGTAACATGAACGCAAATCTATATTTTGACAAAAGACACGACAAGTCAACAGTAAATCAAAAATATATAAAGCAAAAATAATTAACGTTAAATGCAAACATGGATTTATAACGATTATATCTCGATACATCTATTGTCAATATCTCGATTTAAGAACAACAACACAACAACTCAACATTAAATCAATAAATAACATTTAACAAATAACTAGAATGTTAACATAAATACAACAAAAGCATAACATAACAAAATTAGAATACGAGCGGTTTTACGAGAATACTAACAGCCGCACTTGTCAGAACGGGATAAAAGATTATGTACTTACACTCCTGCAGGACCCCGGTAGGTGATGGGCGATGGACCGCAGGAACCCGAACTTGCGCAGGATCCACTCCTCCCGCTCAGTCAGGTCAACGGCTCCGTCCCCGCTTTTTTTCTTGTGGAGCCACGTGTTGGTGTCCCTGAGCGACTTGAACCACTTCTGGAGATGGACTGTTGTCGTCCCCAGAAGTGTCGCCTGCTCCTCCCACATCTTGGCCTTCCTGTCTGAGCGGCGGTAATCCGTCAGCTTCATATTCCACATGATGGGATTCTCCTGGAGGAAGTCCAGCATCGGATCTTCCTTGAAGACCGACAGAGAACAGTCGCTCTTCTTTGCCCTCCGTCTCTTTGCTGAGGAGAGGCCACCGGTGCTGGTAGAGGCGGCGGAGGCGGCGGAGGCAGTGGATGACACCCGTGAGCTGCCCCGAGAAGCAGGAGATGGCGAGCTGGAGCAGGGACGCCAGCGTTGCGTCGTCGACCTCTCCACTTCCATCTCCAGCTCCTCCAGTAGTTAGTGGTGTTCTGAAGAGTGGTGTTCTGGAGAGTGGTGTTGTGGAGAGTGGTCTGGAGAGTGGCGAGGTGTGGAGGCAGGTGAGGAGGCTCGTGATGGAGAGCATTGCAAAGTCTGCCTCTTTCTACCTCTCCCACGGCCTGGTCCTCCTCCTGTAGTTACAGCAGCTCTGGAGGCCGGTGTAATAGTAGTAGTATGTGTAGTAGTAGTAGTAGTAGTACATAGGTACTCCAAAGCGGGTGTATACGGTGTCCGCAGTGCGAAATCTGACATATTTTAACCCTTTTTAAAATATTTCCATCTCCACTAATTCTGCTTGTTTGAAATAAAGATTATATGAAATTAAAGCTTGTTATTTTGTCTTTTATGGTATTTGATTTTTAATTATCATTATGAAATAAATTATAGTCAATGGACACTTGTTAGGGGGTACCATCGGCAGCTCTGCGCATGCTGGCCGAGTTTGTTTTCATCCAGTCTGAGCTACTCCCTTCCCTAAAATTGATGCCTTGGTGAGCACATTGACCTGAGCTAAAAATAACCACCAATGAAAGACAGAGAAGAAACTAGGCTTCATTAGCATATCAAGCATGACTGTTTTTAAGTGGGAAATTTGATTGAACTGAAGGAGTGAAAACATTAAGACATCAATCCTCCTCGAAAATTGATCAGGATCATTCTAAAAATTATATTATCAGAAAGCTCAAGTCTTCCTCTATGTAACCAGAACAATATTTGGTTGAGATTTATATCATGCTCACCAAGGTTGGTCTGAGAAGTGACTCCTGCAAGAATGTGGCTATTGTCATCTTGCGATGCCTAAAAGGGCATTTTGTCTTTCTTTCTCTGATCACTTAGCAAACTATGTCATCATGTAGGGCATGTAATTCTGGTTATTTTGGTATAGAGATTGTAGTGATAGGACAATTAGAACGGGAGTTATTTTTCTTAATTTTACTGAATTTATTATTGGTGGTTGCTGGAAATTAAGGAATTTAGCAAGTTTGACATGAAATTTCAGAAAGAATACTAACAGTGATCATCTGTAAACAAATTAGCTTCTTATTTGTACTATAGAGAATGAGATTCTTTAATATCGGACAGATCATATGCAAAATAGCTTTCAGGTGGACCCTAAAAACCTAGATTTGGCTAATTTGGAAATGTGCACAAATCGGGGTAAAAAAATCAATCTTTAAGCACTCATAACTTTGCAGCTATTCAATCGATCTAAATGATTTTTATATCATTGAGATCCCATTTAAAAGGTCTGTACAGATATATAACTTGTAATACTGACCTGTTGAAAAAAAAATCACTTTGGAGTACCTACTAGTAGTAGCAGTAGCAGAAGCAGCAGCAGCAGTGGTGTTCCTCTTAGCAGGCATGGTGGCAGAGTGATGGGAGACTGTTGCTGCAGGCTATATATACCCAGGAGCCACCCGGTGGCGGACCGTGGAGAGATAACATAGGTCACGCATACACTACGCATATGATATGCATATGCTACGCATACACTACACATACGCTCCTCATATGCTCCTCATACGCTCCTCATACGCTCCACATGCCACTCAAAACCGTAAAGAAATGTCACAGTACGCTCTCATATGCTCCTCGTACGCTCCTCATAGGTTACGCATACGCTCAAAAACACCCGAGAGGTCACCAAAGGTCATGATACATCGTCCCGCGCAGTTTTTTCCCATTTTCGACATAGGTTTTCAATACACTACCACCATACGCCGTAATGTGACAGGGCCTTAACATTCTAAATACCAAGAGAATATTTACTCACATCAAACACAAACACAAACAGAACTAGAATTCAATAACCTGGTAAGAATTCACCAAGCCAATCAGGCCCTTCTACAGGCCTAGTGATGAGGTCGCCATATTTAATTAGCTATCTATTATAAGCACCTATGGCCACCCCACCCCCTCCCACCACCCATGCGCCTTTACCTGCTGCCAACAAACCAAGTTATCCACCGTACAAATTATTTGCCCAGCAAATTCGGAAATGTGTATCAGTCTAGTAGTATTGCTATAGACCGGGGGCCATATGGTACTGGGACAGCTCACTCCCTATCTCTCCCATGTGATGTAAATTTTGCGGTGCCACCTTGTGGTGGGTTTGATCGACCCAGCTGCTGGTTGGCGTTTCACATGTAAACACATACGGTTATATCGTGCATGAGACGGGTAAGCGTGAATACACATCAATATGAAATTGCTATGAACAGGCACACATCACCGTCGTCCTCATCGCCATCATCACACATCTTTCACATTCATATATACATTTGTGCATATAATATAGCATCTGTTTAGCCGGGGGAACAGCCAGCGCACCAAGTGGTGGGTTTGATCATTTTGATTACACAGTACAGGCTAAGTGAGCCGTCTTGGTATTATAGGGTCTTTGTATAAACATAGACACTAATAAAGTCTGTACTAGACTACTAAATGACTGAAATGTACAATCCTCCAAGCATTGTTTATCCCATCATTACTAACAACCTACTTACTCAAACTACTTCATGTAGTCAAAAAACACACCTGAGGTATTAACCTTTTAAGCATAGCCCTATAAGCTAACCACACTCTATCTAACAGAATAAACAAACCATTCTACTAACACTCACTCCATCTCAAAATGTTAACTCCAACAACATGATAGTTTTGCAATTCACAACATAGTAGGCATACAAACCTATGAAGGGAAACTATGCACCTAACCACTCCGTAATGTAAAGGTCTAATCAATACACATGTATGTATCAAGTGTGTATGAATACAACATATAACTGCTATTTTTATATGTGAATTGTCAAACTATACCATTGAATGTTTGATATTGTTATTTCAGCTGATTTGGGCTAGCTGCTGATGACAATATCAGACTACATATGCATATATTGTAAATAACGGTATTGTCACATGGCTGGAAGACCAGTGCCATGGCACTGACAAAAGACTTTATTCAATGAATAAACTATATTTACAAAAATAAATCCATCTAATATTGATGTAGCCACATAACACTCCCGTTTCCATATTGCTATGGAACTTGCAGATAATGATCAGAAATCCATTCTGCTATAGAGGGGGTGTAATGACGTCACAAGACAACTTTCGGTGGCCATATTGGATGACATACAGAAGGCTTGCAACTGCCTACACTGTGCTTATTTACTGATTTGTTGGTTTATGTGTCATTGTTTTGAGCAGTTTGGCCTCAGAAGTTGTTGCTAAAGTGCGGTAAGTAAACACATTGGATGTAAACTGCCCAGAACCTCCCATAACACAAGAAAACTCTGTTTTACCGCATCTGCATGCATTCACAACATGCCTGGGCAGGGTGCTCATAATCCAAGATGGCTGGCCGCTGACCACTGACTGCTGAGTGATGACATCACGTGCACTCCCTCTATTGTTAGCTCACATTAATAGGTTGGTTGGTTGTTGGAGTTTTACGACCCTGTTAAACCAAACTTGAAGGTACCCTAGCAATTTGTTTGGATTAACCGATCATTGGTTTAACCGAACTTTGGCTTTGACTTTGACTTTGAGTAAGCGTGTATTGCAAATGTAATATACAATGTATGTGGACACTTTGATTAATGTTTTTTTATGTATATATATGTTATACCAAGCTTGGTTAAACCAAACGATCGGTTAATCCAAACTTTTTTCGTCGGCCTGGAAATATACTACCATTTATCATATAAAAAGGTTGGTGGGGTCTCAGATGACCTTATAACCACATGAAGGTTTGGTTTAACCATAGCGGAAGTGGCCTGGGTAAAACAATTTTGTTTGGATTATCCAACAGTTTGTATTAACCGACTTTGGTTTAACCAACTTTTTTATATGATAAATGGTAGTATTTTGCCGGGCTGCTGAACAAGTTTGGATTAACCGATCGTTTGGTTTAACCTAGCTTGGTTTAACGGAGTTATACTGCATAGCCTTTATATAAATACTATATATAACATTTATTTGTACAACCAGAGGGGATGGCCGAATGAGTTGGGCGTCCGTCTCCTGCTTTGGGAGATCAGGGGATCCGAACCCATGGGTTTGTGGGTTCGAAGCCTGGTCGAGTCAAACCAATTACTTAAAAATGTATACTTATCGCTTCCTAGCCAGGCACTAAACATTATTAGGATATGGCAAGGACTGGCTGGCTCAGTGTCAGGATAATGTGACTGAGTGGAATGTCAGATCATGGTGCTGGCAGCCTGGTTTCCCAGTGGGGCAGCCCTGTAAAAGGTTGCCATGAGTGCTCACTGTCACAAGTCGGTACCTGTCCTGATATGACTTTAGAATGTTGCTAAGACGTAAAACAATAAAAAACAAACAAACATTATATATGTGTACAATATATTATTAAATTCTGCTGTTAACATGCAGCAGAATATGAATTATTATGGTAAGAAGGGGCAACGGGGGCCCAGCGGCCCACCCTTAAAAAGAAAAGTAAAAACCCACCCAATAACAACTGCACACCAATGGAAACACTACAAATGAAACAGGAGGCATTCGACTGGGACCTTTCCATCCGCAAAATTTAGGCTCCGCTCACCTGTACAGTGAACTAGGTTTTCGAATGCAAAGAGGACCAGTCAAATGGCTTCAGTGGTTTCAGCCAATCAGAGCTTTTCTCTGCCATTGCAAATGGCTGCCCTGTATGGGGGTGGCCATTTGCAATCGAAAAGAATCAATCAGAGCTGTTCATTTCCATTGCAAATGGCTGCCCCCATAAAGGGCAGCCATTTGCAATTGAAAAGAACAGCTCTGATTGCATAAGCATATTCATCGCTGTATGGAGCGGGACAACCAGCCACGTTTGAACTCGTTTGAGCCCGTTTGAACTTGCCGGAAATAGACTTTCCTCTTCTCGTGTTCGCGAGAACTCGGTGAGGTAGATTTGTGTTCCGCGTTATTGATAGATTATAGAACAGAAATACTTGACAATAAACATTAACTTTTTTATAACTATAAAATGGTATTTATTTCAATTGTGTTGTGTAATTCTTGAACTTGCCGGAAATGGTTTTTCCTCTTCTCATTTTTGTGAGAACTCAGTATCAGCCAATCAGAGCTGTTCTTTTTTATTGCAAATGGACACCTCCATGGGGGCCGCCATTCACAATCGAAAAGAACAGCTCTGATTGGCTTAAAAAATGGGAAACTATTCCTGCAATGGTATGCTCAATATGGGACAGTGGTCACCCGTTTTTTCTCCTTTCCTCGCTGCGGACCCTTCTCTCTGATTGGCTGAAACTAGGAGAAGGGTCCACAGTGACGAAAGGATGAAAAACAAGTTCCCACTGGGTAATATCGAGCATACCCTTGCAGGATGAGTTTCCCATTCATTAAGTAGTGATATTGTGTGATTTAAACAGAAATCAATGTAGATCAATTTCAAATATACTTCAAACAATTTAATCTGTGCAAAAGATACATAAATCTGTGATAATGTCTGAAAAATAAACTAGACAAATAATATTTGACTACACTGCTGGCTCTGTGGAGGTCTAGCCTGGTCCCCTGGCATTCATTTGCATGGGAGTTTTCATCTATTATCACTCACTTTCCAACCTGGTCCCCTAGCCTTTGTACCGGAAACAAGTTTAAACGAGCTGAAACGAGTTCAACCGTGGCTGGTTGGATCGCACCGTGGCTCGTTGGGTCGCTCCGTTTTGCGCTGAATATGCTTATGGAAACTAGTGAATCTTTCAACCTTTCCATATCAGCCATCTTGAAATACACCATGTGACCTTATGGATGCAGCCACAAGACAGATTCAATTCATACGTATAGACATCCACTTCCGGTCCCAGTCGAACAGGAATTTGTAAAGAAATATTTTGATATGCGTATAGAAAGGCCCAGTCGAATACACCCATAGTATCTTTTATGTGTACTATGTATATATATATATAGTACACATACATATACATATAAACATTGTCTACAAGTTGTTATTTTATTATTTTATTATCATTTTCATTACGTATTACTTAGATATAGTCATGACCTATTATTGAAATATTCAGAGAACATTGGCAACTCCTCGCTTGGTGTAACTTTTGATTGCGTGTACCCATCCTAGAATCTGATGGTCGGGAAATCCCCTTCACGTAGGAATAGAAACCCAGGTGGTTCCCTGCAGCATAGCGCCACGCGGGACCAGTGTACGCTGCTCCGGTGAAAGCTCTCCAAGCAGAGGCGTTGGTCTACATATACACATGTCTGGCATTCTGCTGTGGCCGGTGTGGTGGTTTCAGCGTGTTCCCGTGCTCAGAGGTGTACCTCGCTTCTGCGCATGCGTCAGAATCTAATAAACATGGCCGTAATCGATTAACACTACCCGGGCGACTCGGGTCATCCCAGTCGTCAGAATTTCAAATAGAACACGGCGAGTGGAGTCGACAAATACACGTGCTGTGTGCAAAAAAAGAATAACTTAGATTAATTCAATGGAAATATAGGTAAACTAGGCCATCATAAAATACTTTAAATCCTATTTTGCTGTACTTTTTATCGGTTATTAAAAAAAAAAAAAAAATTGTCCACCCGAGCGCGGAGAAGCGTATTCGATTATTCGACCCGAGTTTGTAGGATGTGCGCATGCGCCAATAAGTGTCTCGGGTGATCCGAGTTGATGCGAAATCCGCGCATGCGCAGAAGCAACGGGACACGTCTGAGCACGGGAACACGCTGAAACCACCACACCGGTGTCGCAGTTTGAGCGCCCTGCCAGTTTGAGCGCCCTGCCAGTGGTTGTATACTTTTTTTGGTAAAATAGATTTAAAAGCTTTCATTGGATCGATTAAAAATATCTTAATGCGCAATTGAAGAGGAAGATCTGAAGTATTTAATGTAACCTAAGAGCAATTTACTCTGAAAGTATTAAAACAGAGATAATAGTGAAAGTTGGGATATTCTGAGTGTCAGTGCCAGTGTTAAGCCTTACCAGATCATGGCCTCAAAAACTATTTTCACAAAATAAATTCAAGAACTTCCAATTGGCTATTAAAAAAAAAGCTGAATGTGAAATTGTAGAGAAAGATATGAACTATTTAATAGAAACAACAGAAATTTGCTTTTAAAGCACCACACATCACAAATTACTGTGATAGTTAGGGTGGTTTTAATGTTGTCTCTATCCGTGCATGCGCAGAAGCAACAGAAGGGCGCTCAAACTGGCAGGGCGCTCAAACTGCGACACCGGTCTGGCCTTTCGGTGTCAGCGGGTTTTAGGTCCTAGCAGCATTTGAGGTCATAGCAGGACGAGTAGCAACTTATGATAACGTGAGCTAGTGGGTGCATTATATGTATAGTGATGCCTCACTGGGATGCCATAATGCCAGGACCAGGACCGAATATTCTACGTCAGTCACAATATGTTAACAATAAGCCAATTAATTAGCCATTGCTCGGTCCTAGTAAATGTCTGGGTGAGAAAGAGTAGGGGGTGGGGTGTGAGAAGAGGAGGATGAAGTAGGAGGACGAGGGAAAAGAAGAAGAAGAAGAAGAAGAAGAAGAAGAAGGGGAAGAGGAGGGGGAGGAGGAGGAGGAGAATGACGACGAGGAGGAAGTAGTAAAGGACGAGGGTCAAGGGGATGCAGAGGGAGGGGTGAGGGAAGAGAAGGAGAGTGAAGAGGAGGAGGAGGGGAGAAGAGGGGAGAAGGAAGAGGAAGTATAATGATGAGGGTTGGAGGGAACAGGAGGAGGAAGTGTGTGGAGGAAGGGAGGAGGAGGGGGAAGAAGTAAAATGACGAGGGTGGGAGGGATAAGGAGGGAGAGGGAATAGGAGGAGGGAGGAGGAGGAAGTGTGTGGAGGAAGGGAGGAGGAGGAGGAGGAAGAAGTAAAATGACGAGGGTGGGAGGGATGAGGAGGGAGAGGGAAGAGGAGGAGGGAGGAGGAGGAAGAGGGGAGGAGGAAGAAGTAGTATAATGATGAGGGTTGGAGGGATAAGGAGGAAGAGGGAAGAGGAGGAGGGAAGAGGAGGAGGAGGTGGGTGGAGGAGGGGAGGAGGAAGAAGTATAATGATGAGGGTTGGAGGGATAAGGAGGGAGAGGGAAGAGGATGAGGGAGGAAGCGGAGGAGGAGATCGGTGGAGGAACTGAGGAGGAGGAAGAAGTAAAATGACGAGGGTGGGAGGGATGAGGAGGGAGGGGAGAGGGAAGAGGAGGGAGGAAAAGAAGAAGGAAGATTGTACAGCGAGAAGGCTTTAGAATTGTTGCCATAGTTCTTAGATACATAATAACATGTATCAGGTTGACCATTATAACTTATTGTTTATTAACGTCTGGAGTAACCTTAGCGACAATGTATGCTTAAGGAGTGAACAAGTATCTAACTTAAAGCCGCATAGTCCGATGAAAACATCAACTTTTCAAAACCAAAACAATTATCAGTATCTGATTCTACATATCTAAATTAGATACTGATGCACTTATGAAACATTTGTGGCCACATAGAAGGGGACTTTGAAGAAAGCAATAACAACAAAGCTTGAGGCATTTGAAATGTGGCAATACAGAAGAATGTTAAAAATTCCATGGACAGCAATGATAAGCAACGTGGAGGTCCTAACAAGAATTAAAATAAAGAGACAGATAATACAAACATCAAAACAGAATAAAAACAGAAAAATTAAATACTTTGGCCACATGATACGACACCAGGAATCACAGAGAAGAATACTGGAAGGGAAGATAGAAGGGAAAAGACCAAGAGGGAGAAGGAGAACAACATGGATGGACAACTGAGTGGACAGCAATGAGCTATGCGGAATGCGTGAGAGGAACGAATGACAGGAAGAGATGGAGGTCCATTGCAGCCAACCTTCTTCGAGAAGACGGCACCCATTGATTGATTGAGAAGGGAATACTGAGGCAATTTAATAGAACCGGTTACTGCAAAAACCTATGGTGTCAGACTTTTGGCACGCTTGCCAAAATTAATTTTCCATGTTCACACTTTAAATATCCTGAAAGTTAGCCATTTAAAATAAAAAAACTACTTCAAAGTAAAGTAAGGTACATCATAACGATCAACCTAATGTATTTATCTCAGAAAATGACAGAAACTCAAATTTCAACACCATCGGACTATGCAACTTTAAGTTGGGTGTGTTGAATCAAATTTAGGTAATTGGTTTGTTTTTAAAAATGTGATGCTTTCATTAGACTATATAGTTTTATGTAGTTATATAAGAGGACGGTGGCCGAATCGGTATAGCGCGGTTTTCCCGTGTGGAAGGTCGGGAGTTCAAGTCCCAGCCAAGTCAAACCGATGTATTGTTATTATGTTCCTCCCCTCATCCCAGTTTCCATTCCAGTCCGCTTGTGGGAGTGGCGGTCGAAGGTTAGTCCGCCATTTTCTAAATGTCCATAGCGGTCGAAGGTTATTCCCGCCAGTTTCGATATTTGCATAGCTTGAGTGGAGAATTTGTGGTTGGGCACCTGTAGATTAAAGTAACTCAAAACATAAAACTAAAAAAAAGTCTCCGCACAGAAGGATTAGCAGGCTAAAGCTAGGATTCCTTACACGCGGTATGCGGTATGCGAATGCGGCAAAAAATCGAAAAGCATCTAAGTCAATGGGGGTGATTCCTTACACACGGTATGCGGCATGCGGCATGCGGCATGCGAATACTGAATCGGTCCATGTACCGATCGGTGCGGCATGCGAATGCGAATGCTGCTGCGTTTGCCATAGAGAACAGTGGTGAGGAAACCTGACACTGTGTGTGGGTGTGGGTGTGGGTGAAAGGACCCATCCCGTAATCACGCCGCACGCCGCATGCCGCATGCCGCATGCCGCATACCGTGTGTAAGGAATCCTAGCTTAAAGCTAAGATTCCATATCCGCGGTATGCGAATGCGACAAAAATTGGAAAAGTATGTAAACACATGGTGGTGCTTCCATATGTCCGAATGCGAATGCGAATGCGAATGCGAATGCGGCAAAGTGGTTTGCTCAATGGACCGATCGATGCGAATGCGAGTGGCATGCCACCTACCGCGTATATGGAATCTTAGCTTTACTCCTCGTCTACACCCCCCCCCCCCCACCCCGCCTTCCCAATCCCAAGCTCGATACCACCTCCCGCGACACCCCCCCCCCCCGCCCCTCCCCCAGCCCCCTCCCTAAAGGCCCAGTCAGACCTTACCGGACTGAGTACCGGACAACACCACCGGTCAAAGTCCGTTGGTGTCCGGTGTCAAAATGTACCGAAATATACCAAAATGTACCGGATGAAACGAATGCTAAACGGACAAGGAACATACATTAACAAATAGCCACCGGACGATAACCGGACGACAACTGAATGTCTAACAGTCGGACCGGACACCAACCAGACACCAACCGGACTGTTCACGGACGCGCCAAAAACCAACGGACCGAATTCCTGCAGCACTGTCAATGGACTTTTCAGGATACAAACCGGACACCTAACGGATGGGTACCGGACCTGAAACGGACAAAACAGACTAAACGGACTTAAAACAGACACCAACCATACACCTCAGTCCGGTGGTGTCCGGTACAAGTTTTGTGCATGTTCAAAACTTGTTCCGGACACCGCCGGACACCACCGGAGATAGAACGGACAAGCCGGATGCGTATCATATATAAACCGTACATTGCCGTATTTTACCGGGTTTCTGTCCGTTTCCTCAATCTGGTGAGGTCTGACTGGGGCTTAAACCCCACTCGTCTGACTTCTCACCTCTCGCTTCCCTCGCCTGAAAACTCACCACATCTAACTTCTAAAGTCACATCAGGACGGGTACTGACTTGATCAGGGTTCGAACCCGTGGGTTCGAATCCCACAATCTACCAAAACGGGAGACGGATGCTCAACTCATTCGGCCTCCCGTCTGGACTACAAATATAGTACGATAAACTAGATCACGGTTCCGACTGCGCATGCGCTGAAAACGGCGTTGGGAGCAAAGCAAAGGCGTACGGCCATTGAGTTTGCCTATACGTGCAGTGAAAAACGTCAGTTTTATTCAAAATTAATAGAAATCCAAAACCCTAACCATATCAATTTAATATAATCTATTTGCTAAACATGTTTTCTATATGTATTCCAAGCGGTTTGTTCCTAGGTGGTGTGGTTTTATCAATATTTTACTTTTTCTGTATGGAGATTGCTCACTGCCATTGACAATGCATTGAGTACACTGGCTATGGCTCTAACACTAGTCTGAATGCCTAGATCTTTCGAAATCTAAATGCATGTGGCATAAGATCTGCTGATTATATTGATGTAAATGCAATGCTGGATAAAAGATTAATATCTTAATTTATTATATATATTTTTTTAGCTGGTATTCCATGTTTCAAACAAGAGCTGAGATGATCTGAAACTAGCACATTTCATAGCTGCATCCAGTGTATTAGCATGTGCCATGTGCTTTTGGGGGGGCATGTTTTGCTCTGATGCATCCCACAATGCAACGCGCCGCTGGAACCGTGATGTAGTCTATACAAGTGTTGCAACCTTCGGATACAGTGAGTGCCTGAAAAAAAAACATGTCATAAACTAAGAAGCAGATAATTACTCCAAAAAGTAATCCTTTAAAAATATATTTCATGAGAAGTTTTGATTTGATTTGATTGTTGGTGGTTTATTGGCAGCAAAGGTCATATTCACGTCGATCATTATGAGTCAATTTTAAAGTAATTTACTTCAGCTAATTTATTGTAACAAAGTAAATGTAATTCGTTACACTGTACATAACTATTCGCCTCTAATAAAGCTAAGATTCCATATATGCAGTATGCAGCATGCCATTCGCATTCACACCGTTCGGTCCATTCAGCGATCCACTTTGTCGTCCACACATTCGCATTCGCATTCGCATTCGGACATATGGAAGCACCACTGTGCATTTACATGCTTTTTCCATCTTTTGTTGCATTCGCATACCGTATACATGGAATCTTAGCTTAAGTGTGAACGATGACCATGTCTAAAGCTGCATAGTCCGATAAAAGCATCAAATTTTCAAAACTAAAACAATTACAGTACAACCCCGTTAAACCAAGCTCGGTTAAACCAAACGATCGGTTAATCCAAACTTTGTTCAGCGGCCCAGCAAAATACTACCATTTATCATATAAAAAAGTTGGTTAAACCAAAGTCGGTTAATCCAAACTATTGGTTACTCCAAACAAAATTGTCGGGCCCCAGGCCACTTCCAGTATGGTCTAACCAAACTTTCATATGGTTATAAGGTCATCTGAGACTTTTTTATATGATAAATGGTAGTATTTTGCCGGGCTGCCGAAAAAAGTTTGGATGAACCGATCGTTTGGTTTAACTAAGCTTGTTTTAACTGGGTTATACTGTATATACATAAACAACATTAATCAAAGTGTCCATATACATTGTATACTACATTCATAATGCACCCACGTTTTTGCCAAAGCCAAGTCAAAGTCGAAGCCAAAGCTCGGTTAAACCAATGATCGGTTAATCCAAACAAATTTCTAGGGTCCCTTCAAGTTGGTTATACTGTATTTAGATTTGAACTTAGATACTGATGCACTTATTAAGCACTTGTTGCCACATAGAAGGGGATGGAGACTCAATTTAATAGAACCTGTTACTGCTGTATTGTGTTATCCGATACTTGTTTTCTATAAGGTAGTTTCGAAACTCTCTCATGGCGTGTCAGAGTAACCAGCTACATTCCATCACAGTTAAAGTTGCATAGTCTGATGGTTTTGAGTTTCTATTTTTTTACATAAATAGGGCTACATTAGATTAATTGTTATGACCTACATTACTTTCATTTGAAGTAACCTTTAAAGTCGCCAGCTATCTGCCGCGTGGAAAACAAACGAACTCGGAATAGTTCAGATTTGTGCCACTTGGGGCGTAATCGA
>CM059200.1:19666549-19695131 GCA_030323885.1 Branchipolynoe longqiensis | reverse complement strand
ATCTACATTTACACACACAACACTCCACACACACATATTTTTACACTTATATATACATACAAGGCACACATATATAACATGCTATATACATTTACACACACACAACGCTCCACACACACATATACACATACAACGCACACATATATAATGCTCTATTTACATCTACACACATATACTGCTCCATACATGCATATACACATACAATGCACACATATATAATGGTCTATATACGTTAACACACATATAATGCTCCACATGCATATAAACATACAACACACACATATATAATGCTCTATCTACATTTACACACACAACGCTCCACACACACATATTTTTACACTTATATATACATACAAGGCACACATATATAACATGCTATATACATTTACACACACACAACGCTCCACACACACATATACACATACAACGCACACATATATAATGCTCTATATACATTTACACACACAACAGTCCACACACAATTACAACGCACACATATATAATGCTCTCCATACATTTACACACATAGAAGGCTCCACACACACACATATACACATATAATGCACACATAGATAATGCTCTATATACATTTACACACATACAACGCTCTACACACATATATTGCACACATATATAACACTCTATATACATTTACACACATACAACGCTCCACACACATATATACACATACACCACACACATATATAATGCTCTATATACATTTACACACATACAATGCTCCACACATACCTATACACATACAACACAACCATATATAATACTATATATACATTTACACAGACCTATACACATACAATGCACACATATATAATGCTCTATACACATTTACACACATACAATGCTCCACACACACACATACATCGCACACTTATATAATGCTCTTTATACATTTACACACATACAATGCTCCACACATACATATACACATACAATGCACACATAATGCTCTATATACATTTACACACATCCAATACTCCACACACATATACACATACACCACACACATATATAATGCTCTATGTACATTTACACACATACAAAACTCCACACATACATCTACACATACAACGCACACATATATAATACTATATATACATTTACACAGACATATACACATACAACGCACACATATATAATGCTCTATATACATTTACACACATACGACGCTCCACACACACATATGCACATACATCGCACACTTATATAATGCTCTATATACATTTACACACATACAAGGCTCCACACACACATATACACATATAACGCACATATATATAATGCTCTACATACATTTACAAACATACACTGCTCCACACACATATACACATACAACACACATATATAATGCTCTATATACATTTACACACATATAACCCTCCACACACACATACAACGCACATATATATAATGCTCTATATACATTTACACACATACAACACTCCACACATACATCTACACATACAACACACACATATATAATACTATATATACATTTACACAGACATATACACATACAATGCACACATATATAATGCTCTATACACATTTACACACATACAATGCTCCACACACACATACATTGCACACTTATATAATGCTCTATATACATTTACACACATACAAGGCTCCACACACACAGATACACATACATAGCAAACATATATATTGCTCTATATACATTTACACACACACAACACTCCACACACACATATACACATACAACGCCCACATATATATATTGCTCTATATACATTTACACACACACAATACTCCACACACACATATACACATACAAAGCACACATATATATTGCTCTATATACATTTACACATATATACAAGGCTCCACACACACATATACACATACAACGCACACATATATATTGCTCTATATACATTTACACACACACAGCACTCCACACACACATATACACATACAACGCACACATATATATTGCTCTATGTACATTTACACATATACAAGGCTCCACAGACATATACACATATAACGCACACATATATATTGCTCTATATATGCATTTACACACACACAACACTCCACACACACATATACACATACAACGCGCACATATATATTGCTCTATGTACATTTACACATATACAAGGCTCCACAGACATATACACATATAACACACACATATATATTGCTCTATATACATTTACACACACACAGCACTCCACACACACATATACACATACAACGTACACATATATATTGCTCTATATACATTTACACACACAACACTCCACACACACATATACACATACAATGCACACATATGCATTGCTCTATGTACATTTACACATATACAAGGTTCCACACACATATACACATATAACGCACACATACATAATGCTCTACATACATTTACACACATACAACGTTCCACACACACATATACACATACAACACACACATATATAATGCTCTATATACATTTACACACATATAAAATTATAACACTCCACACACACATATACCCAGATACCATCACACATGGCCTTACTCAGGTTCCAGACTCCCTACACATTAATTGGTAATTCCTCATCTCGTGACCATCGCGAGATGTGAATCTGGGCCACAACAAGAAGACTTTTGACAAGCTTACTGAAATGATTATAGGCTCTTTCAGCTCAAATGGCTCCAGAATTAGCCATTTCTCATCCAAATGACTCCGGAATACTGAATAGTAGGTTATAATAGTCAACGTGATATATTTATCTAAAAAATTATCCAAAAATTCGAACGTCATCGGACCATGCAACTATAATTACCAAGGCCTTTATATTTTTACCTAGCTTTGACACTGGGACAGTGGGAGGAGAGAATCAAAAATACTATGTTACGGTCAATATACTGACAGACCACAACAGTTAACCTTTCTGCTGTTTGTTATCAGTTTTAGGCTGGTTTATGGACATAATAAATTGTATTTGCAATCTAATACACTAAATATATTGTTCAAATGCTTATCTATCAATATAGTATCATATTCATAGCCTGTTACTTTTGGAGTGAAACGTTTATGAAACCATGTAGATTAATACATTGTAAAGATTAAATTGAGAGCATCCAATGGCTGCCATATTGTGTGTGTGTGGTTTTTGTGTATGCGTATATATATATGAGTCAGCCTCACGAAAATGGGCCAATTGGTGGTTTATTTAAGATGTCGGTGTCGCAATTCTTAAAGTGTAGTGCATTTCTTTGTTTTATATCAAACTATCCTAGAAACAAATAAGGTTGTTGAATTTTCTTTACCTTTACATTTAGGATAAATTTAAGGACTTTGCAACACCTCTGACAATGCTAAACTATAATTATACAGTTCGATGCCGACATCCAATGCTCGACACCGACAACTTTCCCCAATTGGCCTCTTTTCGTGATCCTGACTCATATATATATATATATATATATATATTGATTAGCAGTTACAGTGTGCATAGGGCACCATCGGAGCTGGGGTTGGGGAGGCTGGAGCAGTAGATGACCAGGACAGACTCCATCAGTCCATGGAGCTGAGTGAGTGATGAAGAAAAGGAGGGCTATTCTGGGTTATTATACTCATATAATTCTTATACATCATTTATATATATACAGTAACACCTCTCTAATCCGATTGACCTAGGGACCGATTTTAAGCGGTCCATTTAGGGAGTTGGTCGGTTTAGTGAGTTGGGATATGGTTACAATGGTATTGTTGGGACCCAAATAAAGCGATCGATATTGGGGAGTGGTCGATCTGTGGAGGTGGTCGGTAAGAGAGGTTTTATTGTATATATATATATAGATTAGTTAGACGAATCTTACCTGGGTATAGATGATGGATAACTATTGTTTTACCGAGGTAGAAGCCTCGGTTAGACGTGGGCGAGGGAGAAGGAAGCACATCCGGGTCCAGCAATCTTTACCTACTAATTCAGGATAAAAATGATTCTAAAAAACAACCTAAGGTCAAGTGACCTCATGCTAAATTGAGTGATTGACTAGACGTGGCAGGGCGTGGTGGGTGGGCCCTCGCCCACGTCTAACCGAGGCTTCTACCTCGGTAAAACAATAGTTATCCATCATCTATACCCAGGTAAGATTCGTCTAACTAATCTATTTTACCTCGGTATGCCGCCTCTGGCTAGCCGTAGGCTAGGGAGACCTTTACGTAAAATAATTTTTATCCTGATATTCTTGTTTTGTTATTATTCTTTAGTGATTATGTCTTATGTATGCAACAATGGAAAAGCGATTTGTATGGCAAAAAAGAGGAAAAACCAATGTTTTTCTTACCTCTCTCTTTCAGTTGGTGAGTAGCCTGTGCGCTATCGGCTGAGGCTTCTCTAGTCGTTTGTGGTAATGTCTAGCAAACGAAGTAGCGGTTTTCCATCCCGCGTGAGCTAGGATCCGTTTAACGGAGATGCCTAGCAATCTTGCCTTGGACACCATTGCACCACGTGTAGAGTGCGATGAGTACCTGTCTGTATTTACTCCCGCCAGTTTTAACACATTCATTGTCCATCGGGCGAGGGTATCCCTGGAAATGGCCTTGTGTGGCTTAATAAAGCTGACCAATAGCTGTCTTGAGTTTCTTATTAATCTTGTCTTGGATATATAATTTCGTATCGCAGATACGACACATAACTTGCGATCCTGAGTGAAACTGGACACCCCTATCGTAGAAAGGGGGTCACCTAATCGGTTTGATTTTAATAAAGTTGATAAATCAAACGTGGCCTCTTTACTGTCAATTTCTAGACCATTCAGCGACAGGGCAACTATAGTTTGGCCTCTGTGTCCAGTGACCAGGAGAAGCAAAACTGCGACTTTGAAACCTAAAAGTTTAACGTCCAGAAACTTATTTTCTGGCCATTTCTTGAAGAGGTTGAACACTAGAGAAACATCCCAAAACCTATTATATTTGGGTTTAGGCGGATTCCTCTGATAAATTGATCGTATGATCCAACAAATAACATGGTGTTTACCCATTGTTTGTCCATTAACCCGCGGTAGGATTATCGACAGAGCACATCTGGCAGCGTTAATAGCGCCATATCCTAGGCCTTCGTCCTCTAGGTAACGTAGGAAGAGTCCTACCTGGGATACTGTGGGAGTCATTGGCTTGACTTTCTTAAGCAGGCAATAAATACCCCATTTCTTTAAATACGTAGTATACATTTTCACCGTTCCTTTTCTCCACGCATCATCAACCAAACGCTGTTGTGTAATTTTGTCTAAGCCAAACTGTTCTAAATATTTATTTAAAAAAGGAATGCCACTAACGGAGTTGTCGACACGTTTCCGTGGCGTTCTAGTGGTCCCTGATGTTTGAGGTTTCCTCGGAATCTTGGGAAGCGAAGGCTGCTTTTGGCTGTGGCTAGTAACGTCGGTAGCCACGGTTGCGTGTGCCACTCGGGGACGATGAGTATGGCGTGTGTCCCCTCCATTTGAATCTTTCTGGCGACTTTGCTAATGATAGTAAAGGGGGGGAAAATGTAAAAGAAATGATGTCGCCACTTTAGGGAGAAGGCATCAATGTGCCAAGCATTGGGTTCCGGGTGCCACGAAACATATTTTGGAATTTTAAAGTTATTACGCGAAGCGAACAAATCGATCTGAGGTGAACCCCATGTGTGACAAATGTGTTTGAAAATGGATGGATTAAGTGACCACTCTAAGTGATCATGGAACTGGCGACTCATCTTGTCAGCTAGACAATTTTGTGTGCCTGGAATGTGATTAACAGTTAACCAGACATCAAAGGTTTGAGCCCAGTTCCAAATGAGAAGTGCCATTGCATTACATTTAATCGATTTTGTACCTCCCATATTTCTGACATAAGCCATAGCTGTGGTGTTATCCGTGAGGATACGTACATTATTTTTGGGTATTTTTACTAGACTGGTTAATCCCAAGTAAATGGCCCTTAGTTCTAGAACGTTAATATGATCGGGGAGTTCCGATTCTAGCCATCTTCCTCCCGTTGCTACATCATTTTGATGTGCTCCCCACCCTTGGAGAGACGCGTCAGTGGTAACGGTAGTGTCAGGCTCTCCCATTCTAATGGGATTGGGGGAATGGTCAAAGTGGTTTAGCCACCAATCAATGTCGGCTAGGCCGTTCTCCGAAATAAACATGGTCTTTTCAAAGTTTCCCTTTGCGCGGGCCAGCGCCAAATTTTTATCAATTTCGAGGGATTTTATGTGTGCCGCTCCGTATAGAATAGCTGGACTATACGAAACCATGACCCCGATAAGGACCGCGACCTGTCTAATCTTTGGCCTAGAAGTGTCTAACAGCTGTATCGCTGTGCGGTAAAGCTTATCTTTCTTTTGGCGTGTAAGCGAAACGGTCATAGCCGTGGTGTTCAGAATGAACCCGAGACACTTAAGCTCCTGAGTAGGAGAAAAAACCGATTTCTTGTTATGTATGAAGAAACCCAATTTGGTGAAAATGTTGCATAAATCTTTAACAGCGAGTTCACATTGCGTGAAAGATTGGCCCATAATAAAAGAATCATCTATGTATGGAAACATACAATGCCCCAATTTTGCCATGTGTGCAAAAATTGGTTTCAACAACTTAGTAAACAGACGCGGTGCGCAGGCCAAACCATTAGGTAAACATGTAAATTCAAAAAGTTGGCCATTCCAGAGAAAACGTAGGTATTTCCGATCTGTCTGGTGAATAGGAACGGTGTAGTACGCATCCCTTAAATCAACACTCGCTAGCCAACACCCTGGGGTAATTAAATCACGAGCTGTTTCTAAAGAAAACATTTTGAAATGTTTGTATTCAATGATTTCATTCAACTGAGTTAAATCTAAAATCATTCGGATTGAACCATCAGGTTTAGGAGTAGAGAAGATATTGGAAATATATTCCCCTTCAGTATGTTCAACTCTGTTGACAATGCCCTTAGACTCAAACAGTAGAACCTGGTGATCTAGCTGAGATTTTTCTAGTGAATTAAACTGATACGGAAAAGGCGCTCTCTTTTGTATAGGCAATTGTGTGAAAGGGATGTGAATGCCTTTAACAATATTCAGGACCTCTGGATTAGTGGTTAACTGTTGCCATTGATGTAAACAATTAGAAACATTCCCTGCTTGAAAAAGGCTTACTTCAGTTTGAGTTTCCTCCGTGACCATTGTAGGGTCAGGAGGCTGCACTGTTTGTGTGGAAATCTCTACTTGTTCCCTTGTTTCGGGAACTGGGGCTTGGGAACGAAATCCCTCTTGTAGCCGCGGTTGTCGTTCCAGTTTGAGGCCGGCCTGTCGCCTCGGCCCCTTCCTCGCTGGTTGAACTGGAAGGACGGTCCGCCCCTGAACGGCCTTCCTCCTCTGCGGAATCGAAAATCCGTCCTAGACTTTCTGAACCCTGCTGGGTTTTGGAAGCGACGACTCTTTGCTTCAGTGTTTTTAGCACTCTTGTAGTCGACCTCTACCTGTTTGTACAGGTAAGCTAGCTGACCCCCAAACATCTTGGATTTATCTAGCGGTTTGCTCTTGATAGGGGTAGGTCCGGAATACACGGTGTATTCCTTACCATCATGGTCCGTTACCTTGTTCGAGCGGGCAACCTCTTTTCCGGCATCTGTGGTGACCGATTTGAAAACGTTTTCAAATCTCCGATGGGTCATGTAGTTACTAGCGGCTGCTAACAAAGCTATGCCCCGGTCCATAACCCGCGCCAAAGACGAGAACTTGTTCTCTGTCTGCATCCTGTTAGCCACAGGGATAACAGACGTCAAGGCACCCAAAACTGCCTTATGGATCAGGCAGAGGGAAGTTTCATAACGACGGCGTTCGTCGGAAAGATGAATGCCGGAATCCATCTCTTTGAAAACCGAAGCAGGAATGCCCTTAACTCCTGAAATCTGCTCAGTCAACTTGTTGATGACTTCGATCGGTTTAAACGTAGTGAAATGGCTATTCACCGTTTTGCGCATCATGGTAGTGGTGCGCACTTTCTGAGCTTTCTTTTTGACAATCTTCTTGCCAGCTTTAACGCCTATTTTGGCGTAGACTCCCGCTCGTTCCGTGTCGGAATCCGACTCGGTGGAAGAAGAGTCGGACGACGAGTCTGAAGAGGAGTCCTTCTTCTTCTTCTTCTTCTTCTTTTTGGACTTTTTGGAGCGCTTAGAGTTCGCTTTCTTTGTGAACTCGTCACCAGAACTGCTCACTGGGCGGCGTTTCTTGCCCCGCGCTTTCGGTTTCGGAACCTCAGGTGCCGAAAGCGTGTCCTCTTCGTCCTCAGAAAAGTCTTCCCAATCCTCATCAGGGATTTGGGAAGGATCTGGAAAGGTCTGCGCCTGGAAAAGGCGCATCTTCTCCTCCATCATCTCCGCCATTTTCGCCTCCCACCCCACTGGTTGAGGGGCGTGATCACTGTCTTGATCCGAGGCATGAGCCCCAGGATGTGGGGACGGCGGAGCCGTAGCCGGTGGAGACGAATCGTAATCCGTCGGGGGGACACCCACCGCTGCAGCGGGCGGCTTATTCCGGCGAGTGGCCATCGGGAACTGTAACGAAACCAAAGCGTTACTAACCCGGAATCATCTCAACTACACAAGTGTAAGCCAGTAAACTGGGTTGAGGAACATGGTACAGAGAACGTGTTTTGCAACGTGTCAGTACAGGCGTGAAGCTAAATTTGCCGTAGGTGTGTGGTAACGAAACCAACCAAACGGAGGGCATCGATCGTGAGATCGGCCCCTCTCTCTGTTCCGTACACTTCTCCCACCTGTGGCTACAGCGCCAACAAGTTGGAGAAAATATTACGAAACTCGGAGGTTCGCCTTAAACCGGTCAGGGGTGTTTATAAAAAACACCCAGAAGCATCCCCAACATCATCCTCTATTAGGATCCGGGAGACTTTTCTTAGGAAATGAGCAACTCGGGTTGCCATTTCTCCCTGTCTGAAAAACAGGTGTCGATAGAACTCAGTATCGGTTTCGTTTGTGCCAGCGGCACGCAATGTTCTATCCGTAAGTTAAAAAACGTACAAAGTCCAAACAGGACTGAAGAAAGTTCTGAACTTTCATAAAAAGATGCTATAGAGCATGATAAACAAAGTTATCGAAGAAAACAGTACTTACTTTTGGATAAAAGCAGTAGTAGTAGATAAATCCTGTGGAGCAACTCACAAACGTCCTCCCGTTGTGAGTTACTTATGCTAATTGCTGGACCCGGATGTGCTTCCTTCTCCCTAGCCTACGGCTAGCCAGAGGCGGCATACCGAGGTAAAATATATATATATATATATATATATATATATATATTCAATCTGTGAATATCCTTGTTTCAATGCACGATGCTTATCTATATTGGTGTAGAGTTGCTGAACTGATATCCTCTCCCAGTTCAGCAACTATACACCAATATAGATACACATCGTGCATTGGAACAAGGACATTCAGTTTTTAAACCATAATCAACTATACGTTATAGTTGATTCATACCAAGGTAGTGTTCTCTTTGGCAGAGTGGTGAGAGTGTCTGACTTTTTTCTAGGTTGGACTGCTAATCTGAAGGTCGGTGGTTCGATTCCCCATGCCCCCACCTCTGCCACTTTGGATTTCCACCGCTGTGTATAACTTACAGCGTCATCAAAGGCCGGTTGCTCTCATACCATGTCTATGTGGTGTGGGAGGTTAAAAATCCCTTGGGTCGGTAAAAGTGTAGGCTCAGACTTTCTATCGACAAACTGTCTAATGGTGAAAACAAGTCTATTCAAACTTATCCGTGATATGCAGAATAAATCTTCAATCAAAAACCAAGGCACGTTTGTTTAGATTTAAACATGGCTGTCATTCACCCCAACTCCGGTTGGGATGAATATTTTATATACTCCCCCCCCCCCCTGCCTCCCCCCTCCCCCGTTAACAACCATCCACGTCCCACCTCTTCCAGCCAACCCCAAACTCTCCCCCTCCCACCCCCCAAACCTATCCACGGCCACGTTACACCGGAAGTATGTTTTGATTGGCCAGTCAACTGTTACCAACCGGAAATAACAACAATTTAGGGAATGATTGACGTGCGCCGAGTGGGCGGGCGGGTGTGCGAGCAGGGCGCAGGGTGGGCGTGGCTTGTTGCACAGCGAGAGGCCAGTGTTTGACTTAGTCACAGTTTAGGCGCAGTTTAGGCGGGCCGTAGGCTCGGTTTAGGCGGCGTTCACCTCGTGGTCATAGCTCATTAGGCGGACATGGCCCATAAAGGAGAACACGGTGCTCCACACTCCGGCAGCACACTCGGCGCATCAATCACCGGCTAAAATAGGCGGGCGGCGCCGGCGCAGCGGGCGGAGGGGATGCGGGCGGAGAGGGGAGGGGCGGCGGCGGAGAAGGGAGGGGCGGGAGGGCTGCGGGCGGAGAGGAGGGTGCGGGCAGAGGGGCGGCGGCGGAGAAGGGAGGGGCGGCGGGCGGAGAGGGAGGGGCGGCGGGCAGAGGGGCGGCGGGCGGAGAAGGAGGGGCGGCGGGCTGCGGGTGAGAGGGAGGGGTGGCGAACAGAGGGGCGGCGGTCGGAGGAAGGAGGGGCGGCGGGCGGAAGGGGGGGCGGGCGGAGGAGGGGAGGGATGGCGGCAGAGGGCGGAGAAGGGAGGGGGGCGGCGGGCGAGGGGCGGGGGGCGGAGGGGCGCGGGCCGAGAGGGGAGGGGGCGGCGGGGCGGAGAGGGAGGGGCGGCGGGCGGAGGGGCTGCGTGCGGAGAGGGGAGGGGTGGCGGGCAGAGGGGCGGCGGGCGGTGAAGGGAGGGCGGCGGGCGGAGGGACGGAGTGGACGGAGGCGGAGGGGCGGCATCGGGCGGAGGAGCGGTGCGGGCGGAGAGGGTCTGGGTAGAGCGGGCGGAGGGACGAGCGGGTGGATCGGGTGGAGTGGGTGGAGCAGGTGGAGCGGGTGGAGCGGGAGGGCACCTTGGGCTTCCGGCTCTGGCACGGCCAATAGTCTCCCCCCAAATAGTTTACGTGGATTGGTTAGAACATGTACGAATGTGCATGTTATGTATATACTGTATGTGTGTATACACGTATGTGTGTTTGTATATATGAATGTGTACATATGTATGAATGTGTGTATTATATGTATATATGTGTATTATATGTTTAACCGTTGGGCTATTCCACCCCCGCTTAAGGCGAGCCTACGTGTTAATATCAATAAATGTTTCCATGTGAATGTCTTGTGCCTCCCGCCGCCGTTTGTCCGCCTCCCTGCCAGCTTTACCCTTGGCTAGCAACATTCCAGGTGGAGAGTTTGACTCCTTACAGACCATGGGGAGGAAGGCCCTTAATTAAATAAGATTATAGAGCAATCGAAATAGCAATCTGAAGTTGACCATAGCGGTTAATAATATAAGTCTGGAGAATAGTAATGAATGCAAGGAACGTTCATGTCACTTCTTAGGAGCTCACCGTTTTATTCTTACCTCTTACTAACAGGATAAATTTAGCAATATAATGTATGTTATTAGTTAAATATGGTTCAACAATATAATGTATATTATTAGTCAAATCCCCTCCCATATAATTAAGTTAAATAAGTTTTGAATTTCCACAATAAAATCCTAAATATTCGGCTGAAACATCGGAGCATGCAAAAACACGTCCGATGGGTCTGAGTCCGAACGCCCGACCTCCTATCGTTGCTAGGATAGTCACAATCGACGTATCCCAGCAACGCTTTACAGCAGGGAACCCGGCCTCGCAAATGTGGCAGTTGCGAGCTCGCAAATAATGGCAAAATGCGAGTCCGCAAATAATCGGTCAAGTAGTCTCGCCCACTTCACATGTATATATATATATGTGTATATCATATGTATATGTGCATGTGAGTATGTATCGTATATATATTATATTGCATATATATATTGTATATATTGTAGGTGATACGGGAGTATTATGCGAGTATAAATGCGCGGAAGGGAATTTAATAATATTATTATCCATCTATTATCCATGTAGTTGCTGTTTTCCTTGAATCACGGGAGCAGTGGCACCGTCACCGGCCCGAATCCTAATTACAGTCATACCATACTGTTAGTCACGCCTGAGATTTTGTATATAATATATGCAATACATATGATATATTATAATATATTGTGCATAAGATAATAACATATTTAGTGTACACACTAAAATTTTTAGTATATACATAATCAATATACAGTACATAATATGTATCAAATATATAATACATATAATATACATAATAAATAATGTGTAATCGATATAATATTATATATACTATTATATATAATATGATATGTGTTATGCCTGCATTTAGATTCTTATGTATGTATATCTTGGAGACCAGACGGGATGGCCGAATGAGTTAGAGCGTCCATCTCCCGTGTTGGTAGATCGTGGAGTCGTGGGTTCGAACCGTGGTCGAGTCAAACCAATGACTTAAAAATTTATACTTGTCGCTTCCTAGCCTGGTGCTCGGCATTATTAGGATAGGGCAAGGACTGGGTGGCTCAGTGTCAGGATAATGTGACTGAGTGGGATATCAGGTCATGGTGCTGGCAGCCTGGTTTTCCAGTGGGGCGGCACTATAAAGTCACCATGAGTGCGCACTGTCACAAGTCGATACCCATCCTGATATGACCTTAGATGTTGCTAGGATGTAAAAACAACAACAAACAAACAATGTATATCTTGGTAAGAGAAACCACTTCCAGATGCACAGTCTGATCGTTTTGAGTTTCTGTCATTTTGTGAGAGAAATACAGTATGTTGATCGTTATACTTAGACTACTTTACTTTAGCTTGAAGTCTCTTTTATTTTAAAGGATTAACTTTTGAGAGATTTGAAGTGCAAACATACAAAAATAATGTCAAATACGCCAATATTCTGACACCATAACGATCTGCAGTAACTGGTTCGATTAAATTGCTCCAGTGTACCCATCTATGTAGTGATACAAGCTTATTAAAGTTGAATAGTCCGATGGTTTTGAGTTTCAGAAATTTTCTGAGATAAATACATTAGGTTGATCATTATAATGAACCTTACTTTAGCTTGAAGTAACTTTTATTTTAAGTGGCAAACTTTTGAGATATTTGAAGTGCAACCCATGCTACATTAATTTTGGCAAGCTTGCCAAAACTCTGACACCATAGCATTCTGCAGTAACAGGTTCTATTCAATTGCCTCACTATTCTCATATGTGTGGTGACAAATGCTTAATAAGCGCATCAGTATCTAAGTTAGATATGTAGAATCAAATTTAGATCATTGTTTTGGTTTTGAAAATTTTATGATATCATCGGACTATTCAGCTTTAAGCATCAGTATCAAAGTTAGATATTTAGAAACAAGTCTATGTACAGTATAACCCCGTTAAACCAAACTTGAAGGGACCCTAGAAATTTGTTTGGATTAACCGATCATTGGTTTAACCGAGCTTTGACTTTGACTTTGAATTGGCTTTGGCAACAACTTTGGTGCAATATACAATGTGTGTGGACACTATGATTATTGTTTTTTTATGCATATACAGTTTAACCCCATTAAACCAAGCTCGGTTAAATCAAACGATCGGTTAATCCAAACTTTTTTCAGCGACCCGACAAAATACAACCATTTATCATATAAAAAAAGTCTCAGATGACCTTAAAACCACATGGAAGTTTGGTTTAACTGTACCGGAAGTGGCCTGGGGCCGACAATTTTGTTTGGATTAACCGATACTTTGGCTTAACCGACTTTGGTTTAACCAACTTTTTTATATGATAAATGGTAGTATTTTGCCAGGCCGCAGAAAAAAGTTTGGATTAACCGATACTTTGGTTTAACCGAGCTTGGTTTAACGGGGTTGTATTGTAATTGTTTTGGTTTTAAAAATTTGACTTTTTTAATCGGACTGCGCAGTTTTTAACAACTCTCACATATCCATCTCACGGGGTGCAATATCATGTACAAGTTTTATATTTCGACATCCCCTGACCTATATACAGAATGGTATACAACGTTATCCTCTGACACTCCTGAAGTTCACTTTTTCAGTTATCAGCGATGACATTGCCTTAATGACATTACTCTACGCATAATAATATGATATATGTTGTGTCTAATAATATGATATGTGTGTTAGGAGAGGCCAGGGTTGGAAGTTAGCATTCCTCAGTTACACAGATAAGAAATGGAGCGTTTTAACTTTTAGCGAGAGTTCAGGGAGTCGTCCAACGTATTCAACATTTCTATGGTTGTACAAAGAGTACAATGGGAGGGTTGTTCGTTTTTGGGGAGTTTTCAGTCACATTGGTGCACTTTCAAATCTATTTAAATTGCAGAATTTGACCTGGTTGACCTTTTTGATCTAGGGGAAACCATATATGATTCGAAAGCTGAGGTCCTTGCGCTTCTTCTGGTACCACCCATTACTTTCTAGTGCAGGGAAGCGCGAGCCCATTAAAGATACCCTCATTTCACAGTCATTTTCATTTAGATCAGTAATGAAGGAATATTAACTAAATACACTCATCATACAAATGGAGTTTATTTAAATACCAACTTAATATATAATCTATCCAACAACACCATCGGATAGAACATATGTTGCTGTTCTAGGTTATTTAATTTCATCTAAATCATATACATAGCGAAATAGTTACAAGCATGTGAATATTGATGAAAAAAGCACCATTCCTGGACTTTTAATGGGCGCTGCCGGTATCTACAGTGAGCCTGCAAATTTGCAGGACTTTATGAGTACCGTCAAAGGTGGTCCCATGCGGCCGGGAGTTGGCTTCCGGTGAGTAGCGGTTGGAGACATCAGTGGGGAAGCAATGGGGTGGGCGGTGGGATGCACACGAGAGCGTGGAGAGGAAAGGGTAATCTAGGAGCCCAACCACGGTCCTCTAAGACTAAGAGGGCCCGGGGAGGTTGGTTGGTTGTTGTAGTTTAATACCCTAGCAAGGCCCAAGGTAATACCAGGATGGGTATCGACTTGTGACAGTGCGCGGGTGGGGGCAGTGGCAGGGTGTTTAACAATTAGATAAATGTCAAACTTTTATGTTTCAATACAATTTTGGAATAACATAAACCATTGCCATGTTGTGTGATTATATACTTTCGAGCAAGTGAATCAGCATAGTTGGAACATAAGTACCAGGATTACCCAGGTGGCGGCGCCACCATCGCACCATAGGCTCGGGCAAAATCCTAGCTGATATAGGACTGGATGAAAAACCGAGCGTATAATGATATATAATAATACCACACCCCACAAAACCACAAACAACAAAACAACCAAAAACACCCCACACACCCCACCACCACACCCAAACCAAACAAAAAACCAAACCAAAAAAGCATTAAAACTTACAATTCCAGGGACGAGTACCACCCCCACAAAACCACAAACAAAAACAACCAAAACACACCCCAACAAAAACACCCCCACACAACCCACATCACCCCCACGACAATAATAATAATAAAATACCTCCAGCCGAGGATTTATACACGTATAGGAATATACTCACTATATATATATATATACATATATATATATATATACTAATTGCAGGAGAGGGCAAGGGCTCTGGGAAAGTAGGTCTCCTTGCATAGCCTTGAAAATGTTGAAAACTTTGGACGACCCATCACTTAGACACGCATGGAAGGTAAAAGTTGTATTGAATTTCTGCCATTTAAAAAAAAGAAGATAAATACAGTAAGTTGATCATTATCATTGACGTGGGCGGACGTGCGCTCGCCCCCACGGGAGACGTCTCGCGCGAGGCGCGAGGTGAAGGCGGTGGGATCGCCCCTGGCGGCCTCGACCCAGGAGCGCGCCCCAGACATGGCGTTGCGCACGGATGCGGGGGCGATGGCGCGGGCGTATATGGAGGCGGCGTAGGCGGCGACGTCGAAGGGCGTCGGGGCGAGGGGATCAGAGCGATGGCCCGAGGTGAACTCCACGTAGCCCTGCGCCTGCCGGCGGCGGTTTCGCCAGGTGGATGGGGCGAGGGAGGCGAGGCGCAGTCCATCGACGGCGGCGACCTCGGCGTCGGAGTAACCTGGAGTTACAGGCCGGGATGGTAGGGGAAGTTGTCATGGTCAGGGTATCTGTAGGTTAGCCCGAGGCAGGCGACCTCGTCTCAGGCAATACCCGCCCATCTCCCGGGGAGATGGGCGCGGCTGAGGGCATCGGCGAGGACGAGGTCGGCCCCGGGCTTATGAAGGATGGTGGGCTCAAAGTAGCCCTCGGCTGCGAGGAGCCATAGCTCCCTGGCGCAAGTCCCAAGGGTGGGGTCACGGGCCCGTCCCGAGTCGAGGGAGGCGGCGGAGGCCATGTTGTCGGTGTTGATGACAACATTGGCCCACGCGATGTCAGCCGAGAGGAGGGCGCGGCGCGCCACCACGAGGTTGACCGCCTCCAGCTCGTGAATGGTGGGGAAGCGAGCTCGGAAACCCTCGGAGTACCCGCGGGCGTAGCAGTGGGAGGAGGAGTAGGCTCCCCCGCCGGTGAGGAAGGAGTCGCACTCGACGACGATCCTCCGGGTCCCGGGGGCGCGGAGAAGGTGGAGGCCATTGGAGGCGCGACCATAGGCCACGAACCACCTCAGGTCCCGGAGGGCGTCGGCCCCGAGGGTGATGGTGGTGAAGCCGCAGGGCCGCGAGGAGCCGGGCCATGAACTTCCTCGTGGGGAGGATGCAGCTGACAACGTGGTTCAGCCTGCCGAGGATGCTTTGTAACTCCTGGCGCCCGAGGGTCGGACGGACGACTCGGGCCTCGCAATCGGCGACGAGCTCCTCCACCTTGTCGCCCAGCCAGGTGACCCGCACCGCCGGAGGGTGGCACTTCCCTGAGGCGACCTCCAGGCCCAGGGCGGCGACGAGGGCGATGAAGTCGTCAAAGGCCTGGCGGGCCCTCAGTAGGTCAGCTCGCAGCCCACGAAGTCGTCGACATAGACGAGGGCATGGTAGCCCTCGCGGCGGAGGAGCCAGGCGACTGCCGAGGTAACCCTGATGCAGGCGGCGCCCGAGGAGCGGCATCGGACTTGGGGCGGGACATCATCGGAGAGACCTGGGACCAGGGTGTGAAGGGGGGGGCGAGGAAGGGGCCGGCCAGGGCGCCGTGGATGAGCTCGACGCGGATGAAGTCGCGGAGGTGGGTCTGGAATTCGGCCGGCTCGCGGTGGTTGGCATAGGTGGGGCGAAGGGGGGTGTCGGAGGAGTAGTTGGCTGGGAAGCCGAACTCCAGGAGGTCGACTAGTTCCGAGTCGTGATAGTCCTGGAGGCGGCTTCGCCAGGCGGGGATGTGTAGGCCTGAGGGGAAGGGGATGTGGGCAGCCAAAAAATTGGGAAGGCCCGCATCGCGGAGAGCGTCGTATGCACGGGAGAAGGTTGGGTGGTGGTGCCATGCGGCACCGGAGAGGCGGGGCCATATGGCGAGGAGGGTGGGGCGGTAGGCATGGGGGGTGGGGCCACAGTCAGGGGCGGCAGGGAGGGTATCGTGGACTGCGGGGTCGATTACGTCGGCAACAGGTTCTGCGAGGTCGCCAATGGGGGGGGAGGTTTGAGGTTGAGGGGTGGGGGGGAGTTGGGGGGAGGGGGGGGTGGGGGGATGGTGGGGGCCGGGGCAGGTGAGGAGGAGGTGCGGGAGGGTGGGAGAGGGGAAGGTCGAAGGCATGGGCGGGGGGGTGGGGCGGGGGCGGTGGGTGCGGGGGGCGGGGGCGCGGAGGCGGGGAGGCCGGGCCGATATATGCAGTGTCGCTGGGGGCCGGGGCCGCGGGGTGCGGGGGGGAGCGGTTGGTGCGGGTGTGGGTGCGGGTGCGGGTGAGGGTGGGGGGGGCGGCGGCCTTCGGGATGGCGGCGGAGATGTGAGGGGGAGTGTTAGGGCTGCCGTCTGGGGCGGCAGGGGATGTGAGAGGATTAGCGGCAGGGGGGGTGGGGGAGGGCGGAGGAGTTTGTTTGTTTGTTGTTTGTTTGTTGTTGTTTTACGTCCTAGCAACATCTAAGGTCATATCAGGACGGCAGGGGTGCTGGCGGGGGGAGGGGAGATGAAAGGGTGGCGGTTGGAGTGTTATCATGGCGGTGCACCCTGCGGCGGGCTCTCGTTTGTGGGTGCCGAGTTACTGGTTTTTGAGGGTCTGGGACCCTGCGGCGGTCTTCCGGTAGGCGGTGTCGGGTTTCTGGATTTCCAGGGTGATGGCGGGCGTGTGCACATGGTGTTGTGTCATGGGGGATGGGCAGGGGGGCCCGGGTCGGAGGGTGGCTGGGGGGGCGGCAGAGGTGGGTGCGGCGTGGGTGCTGGCTGTGGTGGTGGGGGCAGGGGTGGGGGCCGCGTCGCCACTGCCGGACTAAAAATCCGGCGAGGTGATTGTGGGGGCGGCTGAGGCGCAGTCCCGGGACCGCTTCGTGAAGCAAACGGCCTCGCTATGGACCGTTAAGATGCGGCGTACATTGGCGCAGTACGCGCAAGCATGCCTCCTCCTCGTGCCCTGCTCCCCGTGCGCCTCTCCAGCGGGGGCAAGGTCGCACGAGGCGGGTTCTCTATTCCAGGTGGGGCAGGGTATACCGTACGCCTTGCAGGTATAGGGTGTGCGGGGGTCGGCGTGGGTGGATCTGGGTTGTGTGGCGGCGGGGCGGCGGGGCGCGGGTGGCAAGGGCTCTGGCACCCCCGGAGGCAGTCGAGGGGGCGGTGATCACATCCATGCGCACTCAGTTAATGGCGACTGGGTCGAGCCACCCATCCGGTAGCCATCCGTCGGCGATCCAGGCGAATATGGTCTCGGAATATCGCCATACGGTCGGCCAGGGATGGGTGATGCAGTCTCTCAGGATGGTCAGGTTGTGGTGAAGGAGTCCGGGGAGGGAGTCTGAGGGGAAGGCCGGGTGCGACTCAAGCATGCGTAGGGCGAGGTTGTATTCCTCCATGGTGGCCTCGCCGCATTTTAGGGCCTTCCCCTTGGCGCCCCTCTCGATGAGGTCATGAGGGAAAAGGTATCCGGAGGGTATACCTTTTCGGCGTCCGGTGTTTTGCGCCTCAGCCGACTCCAGGATCTCCCGGACCGCCTCGGCCGCGGATGCAGGGGCGCTGTCGGGGGCGGGGTGGGCAGCAGCCGGGAGGCGAGCCGCGCAGGTGGCCTGCTGGGTGGTGTAGAGACTGCGCCTCGTGTAGCGCTGGTAGGTGGGGTGGACGTCCTGGGCCGAGGTCGCGGGGGCGGGGAGGAGGTGCGGGTGTGCAGGCGTATGCGGGCGCCCCACCGGCCCTGGCGGCGAGTTCTTGTAGGAGGTTGGCAGGGCGGTCCGTGATGGAGGCAGGCGCGGGGGCCAGCGCCCGAGGTGGGGTGGGGCGATGGACTCCACGAGAGCGGTGAGGCAATCCATGGCCATCGCCTGGGTCTGCATTTCCGCGGCCTGGGCATCCATGCGTGTGTCTACCGCAGTACCCCAGGAGGTAGCCTCCGACTGGAAGCTGGTCGCGGAGGCGGCGTCGTGTGAGGCGGCGGTGGCTCTCCTGCCTCGGCATGCTCCTCGGTGGCCCGGGGGGCGACCTCGGGGTCGCGATTTGGCTGGCATAATGAGGCGTGCGTGAAGCATAGGTGGCGCAGCCTGGAGGCGTGGAGGCATTGAGGTGTGGAGGCGTGGAGGCGAGGAAGAGAGAGCCAAAGGAAAATGGGTGCGATCAGGCAGGTTGGAGGGAGGCGATTGGCTTAGGAGCATGGATGCGGCCGGCTATAAAGGCCAGGAGAGAAGGGGGGGGGTTGCGTAATGGTGCAACGGTCAGGGAGGGAAGGCGAGAGGGAGAGGGGGGGATCCTCCTCCCCCACCATGAATCACACGCAATGCAAGCATTACGACTAAGTTGATCATTATAATTGATCTTACTTTAGGTTGAAATAACTTTTATTTCAAATTATTAACTTTAGGGATATTTGAAGTGCAAAGATTCAGAAATAATGTTGGTATGCATGCACAATTCTGACACCATAGGCTTTTAGCAATAACCGGTTCTATTAAATTGGCTTGGTATGTATTCCCTTGTAATTGTATGCAGCAACAAATGCTTAAAGTTGCATAATACGATGGCTTTGACTTTATCCAACTTTCTAATATAAATATATTAGGATGATTGTTATAATTATAAAGGATCTTACTTTAGTTTGAAGTAACTTTTATTTAAAAAAGTTAACTCTGGAGATATTTTGAAATCTAAATAAATTATTGCAATTATGCAATTATGCACAAGGCAAAATATGTATTAAACAAAAATGCATGCTTAATATTGTATTATTCATTATTTCTGCCTTATGTATCGTATTGTTGTGAAGTATGGGAAAATGCATATAAAACAAATATGTAGTGCATTTATTTGCTACAGAAGAAACTGACCACACTCTGCACATGACATCACACACCATCAACTGGGACCCCCCCCCCCACCCCCACCCCTCCACCACCTCCACCCCTCCACCCCAGCCCTCCGCCTGCTGGGTGTCGCATGGTTAATGTTTGCCATAACTCTGAGTGACTCAGTCCCACGAAGGGTCATGAGTCTACAGGCAGCGCCGTGACCTCTACCCCGCCCACCCTCGCCCCCACCCCCACCACCACCACCACCACCATCCCCACCCCCACCCCAACACACGTAGCCTGCCTGCATCCGGGGGAGAGGAGGTCAGTGAACAGTTTGTTTTTCGCTCTTTGCGCCGACTCACATGGTATTCTGCTTAATTTAACAAACAACTTTAAATATATAATTATATAAGTAAAACTATATACATATATAGCAGCGTTAAAAATAAGAGCTTGTCCGGTTGTGTGGTTGTGTGGTTGTGGGGTTGTGTGGTTGTGTGGTTGTGTGGTTGTCCAGTTGTATGGTTGTCCAGTTGTCTGGTTGTCCAGTTTCCGGTTGTCTGGTTGTCTGGTTGTCTGGTTGTCCAGTTGTCCGGTTGTCCGGTTGTCCGGTTGTCCGGTTGTCCGGTTGTCTGGCTGTATAGTTGTCTGGCTGTATAGTTGTCTGGTTGTCCGGTTGTCTGGTTGTCTGGTTGTCTGGTTGTCTGGGTGTCCGGATGTATGGTTGTCCAGTTGTCCGGTTGTCCGGTTGTCTGGCCAGTTGTCCGGTTGTCCAGTTGTCTGGATATCTGGTTGTCCGGTTGTCTGGTTGTCTGGTTTCCGGTTGTCCAGTTGTCCGTTGTCTGGCCGGTTGTCTGGTTGTCCGTTGTCTGGATGGTTGTCCGGTTGTCCAGATGTCTGGTTGTCCAGTTTCCGGTTGTCCGGTTGTCAGCGACAAGGAAAAATTCAGATGGACAAGTGAAAATCACACCAGACTTGTCCGTTGGACAAGTGAATTTCTTTGCTTAATTATAAAACTGTATAGGATAAGCATATAAATATATAAATACATAAATAGATATATAAATATATAAATACATAAATATATAAATATATAAATATATAAATATATAAATATATAAATATATAAATATATAATATATCAATATATTTATATAAATATATAAATATATAAATAAATATATAAATATACAAATATACAAATAAATAAATACATCAATATATATATATATATATATATATATATAGTCTTCAATTTAGCATATATATATTAAAGTTGCATAGTCCGATGGTTTTGGGTTTCTGTTATTTTCTGAGATAAACATATTAGGTTGATGGTTATAATCTACTTTAAATTACTTTGAAGTAACTTTGATGCAAAATGGCTAACTTGTGAGATATTTGAAGTGCAAATATGCCATATTAGTTTTGGCAAGCATGCCAAAACTCTGCCACCATAGGCTTCTGCACTAACATGTTGGATATGTTGATGAGGTCAACATGGGTAATTTGGATGCGAGGCAATTGGCCCCGCCTCCTTTCCTAATTAACATATGCCCACCCTCGCCTCATTTTCCACCCCGACACCGTTCAAGCAACAGCGCTTCCCACCCACCCTCCCGGGGTTGAGAGCTGCTAATAGTTAAGTCCTATATCATGATACATGTCGCTATTATACTGTAATTGTACTGATGCTAACATGCTTTTTCATTGTTACTAGCTGTCTCGGGCCTACTACGGTCAACTGCGCACCCAGCACATCGATGCTGACCAATGGGATCATTCCTGAACCTGATCGACAATCCGAGATCCTGTTCGATAGTGTATTAAGGCAAGACTGCTCCTTGACAAAAGATTTGTTTTTCACGTAATAAACTTTTGTTATGTCCAATAGTAGTTCCTGTGTTGTCTCGTAAGCCGAATTCTCTTAAATTGTCTCAGTATTCCCTTCTATAAAGCAACAGATGTGTAATAAGTGCATCAGTATCTAAGTTAGATATGTAAAGTTAGATCTAGATAATTGTTTTGGTTTTGAAAATTTGAAATTTCATCGGACTATGCAGCTTTAATCAGCTGATATTTTGCTAAATTATGTGTTTAAAATTGTAAAATCATGAGGCTAACCTGGAAGGACAAAGTGACAAATAAGGAAATACTCGAACGGACGGGGCTGCCCTCTATGGAAGATCTTCTGATCAAAAAGAATCTCCAGCGGACTGGAGACCTCATGAGGATGTCATCAGACAGGCTACCAAAGCAGATCCTCTATTCTCAACTGTCTTCTGGTTACAGAAAGAGAGGGTGCCCTCGTCTCCGTAAAAGTGTAGTGCATTTCTTTGTTTCATATTAAATTATCCTAGAAACAAATAAGGTCTCTGTCAATGCTGAACTATAATTATACCGATCGACGCCGACATCCAATGATCGACGCTGACAACTTTAACAGATGTCAGCGTCGCAATTCTTTAAAGTCTCGTGCATTTCTTTGTTTTATATTAAATTATCCTAGAAACAAATAAGGTTGTTGTATTTTCTCGACCTTAACATTCAGGATAAATTTTAAGACTTTCCAACACCTCTGTCAATGCTAAATTATAATTATACCGATCGACACTGACATCCATGCTCGACGCCAACAACTTCCACCAATAGGCCTGTTTTCGTGATCCTGACCCATTATATATATTTGTTAAATTGAAAACAAACAACAAATTGATGAGCGAGTGAGGGAGGAAGCCTCCAGAGTGCAATGCTATTTTATTATTATTATATATATATTATTATATATATATTATATGTGTGTATATATATAGTGGTCTGCACTGACCTCTCAGGCAAGGAGCCGCATAGACAGGTAGGTGTGGGTAGTATGGTGATATCACTCAGGGAACCTAGGTGGTGTAATGTTTAGCACACTGGCCCAGAATGCAAAGAGATGTGGGTTTGAGTCCCGCTCTAGATGCGATATTTCCCATTGTCATCACCCCCCACGACACTGATTGTCATGACCATGATCCTGTACAAGCTACGCACTGTACGGTTGTTGAACCTACCCTGTGTATCTATACATAAGTGCATTGCCTGTATGTATGTAATTGTAAGCATTACAAGATTTACAATTCCAGGGGGACAAGTGTAGTGGTCTGCACTGACCTCTCAGGCAAGGAGCCGCATAGACAGGTAGGTGTGGGTAGTATGGTGATATCAGGGAGCCTAGGTGGTGTAATGGTTAGCACACTCACCCCCCCACGAAATATAAATTGAGAGAGGGGGAGAGAGAATTATTTTAATTAGCTGCTATTCTTCTAAATAATCCTTGTTGATTATGCAATTAAGCCCCCCCCCCCTCCGCCCACTCCGGAAACGGTCGGGGAACGGACTCGGACCGGACGGGGAACGGACGGGGAACGGACAGGGAATGGACCAGGAACGGAGCAGGAACGGACCGGGAATGGACGGTAATGGATAATAAAGCATAGGTCAGTCCGGCGCAATCCGTTACAAGTTTTGTGCATGCTCCAAACTTGTAATGGATCGGACCAGGTATCAATGGATTTCAACGGATATCAATGGATATGCAACAGATATGCAATGGATATGCAATGGACATAAACCAGACTTTGCCGGATATCAACAGACATTATTCGGTTTCTTTCCATTTCCCCAATCCGGTGATGTGTAACAGAGCCTTCATCCGGGACCACACCGGGCGCGGTGGCCTAATCGGTAGAGTACAGGCCTACCGTGCAGGAGATCGGGAGTTCAATTCCCGGTCGAATCAAACTGATGACTTATAAAATTTATACTTGTCACTTCCTAGCCTGGCGCTTGGCATTATTAGGATAGGGCAAGGACTGGTTGGCTGAGTCTCAGGATAATGTGACTAAGTGGAATATCAGGTTATGGTCCTGGTGGCCTGGTCTCCCAGTGAGGCAACACTAAAAAGTCATCATGAGTGCACACTGTGACAAGTTGGTACCCGTCCAGATATTTCCAGGACGTAAAACTAAAACTCCAACACCGGGTCACGGGTCCTTGTTTCTGTTCTTCCCCAGGAACTAGTTGTTGTCGTTTTACGTCCTAGCAACATCAAAGGTCATATCAGGACGGGTACCGACCTGTGACAGTGCGCACTCATGGCGAATTTATAGTGCTGCTCCACTGGAAGACCAGGCTGCCAGCACCATGACCTGATATCCCACTCACTCACAGTATCCTGACACTGAGCCAACCAGTTCTTGCCCTATCCTAATAATGCTGAGCACCAGGTTAGGAAGCAACACATATCAATTTTTAAGTCATTGGTTTGACTTGACAAGGGTTCTAACCCACGACCCCACGATCTACCAACAGGGGAAACGGATGCTCTAAAGGCTACATTCCTTACATGCGGTATGCGGCATGCAAATGCGAATGCGAATGCGGCAAAAAATCTAAAAGCATCTAAGTCAATGGGGGTCATTCCATGCGTCCGAATGCGAATGTGAATGTGAATGCGAATGCGAATGCGGCAACTGAATCGGTCCATGTAGCCATCGGTTCGGCATGCGAATGCGAATGCTGCTTAGTTTGCCATAGAGAACAGTGTTAGAGAAACCTAACACTATGTGTGGGTATGGGTGTGGGTGTGGGTGTGGGTGAAAGGACCCAACCAGTTCGCATGCCGCATCCCACATTCGCATTCGCATTCGCATGCCGCATACCGCGTGTAAGGAATCCTAGCTTTACTCATTCGGCCATTCAAACTGGTCCCATGAACTAGTATGCAGAAACTCAGAAAAGACACATTAACGCTATCTGTCTGCCACTGTTTTGAAATTCAATCACTAACTGTCCAAATGTGCTGCAGATTTCTACTATTTGTAAATATAGCAAAGAAAGTAGATACATTTAGTAAGACTATTAATATGTGTATACTGTCCAGCAGATAAGAAGGCACAATATTTGGGATGCAGCCAGAGCGTGTTGGTACTGACAATTCAGTACAATGTGTGCATGTCTATCAGTTATAATGTGTGTTAGTAGTTGAGTGGATAATACATTACAAACAATTGCCGAAGATTGGTTGGTTGTTGGAGTTTTACGTCCTGGCAACATCTAAGGTCATATCAGGACAGTTACCAACTTCTGACAGTGCACACACATGGCGAATCTACACTGCTCCCCCGCCTGGAGACCAGGCTGCCAGAACCATGACCTGATATCCCACTCAGTCACATTATCCTGACACTGAGCCAATCAGTCCTTGCCCTCTCTTAATAATGCCGAGCGCCTGGCTAGGAGGTGACACGTTTTTTAAGTCATTGGTTTGACTCGACCGGGAATTGAACTCTCGACCTTCCACACAGGAGGCCTGTGCTCTACTGATTCGGCCACCGGGTCCGAAAGGTGGGGGAGGTGGTTACTCCACATACACCACATACACCATCATACGCAAAGTGGCGCATTATCTAATACCCCTGTCACACTACGACGTAACATGCCAATGAGTGGGAAACGTAAAAATCACTTATTTACGTCGAGATACATAGAAATTCTCGGCGTTTCAGGGCTAAGTTAGATGTCAGTGCAACATAGTGGACTTAGGCAAAACGTTGATCCAACGTAGGGGTAATGCATGACAATGCATGAGAACATTAAAAAAACGCTCACGGAATGCTCGCAGAACAGCAATGAACGTTATATACATTATTCGATCGCCAGAAGTATGCCTTACCCGTTAAATACGTCAAAACATGGTGAAGAAATGCCAAACGTATGTTAGACATAGGCTAGACATATGTTATCCATACGTTTTCAATACGTTATCAATACGTGGAATGTATGTTTCTGCTTGATTTACACCTGACGTAGTTCAACGTAGTTCAACATAGTACAATGTATGTATAATGTACGTGTAACATACATCTAGCGTACTCAACGTATGTCTAACATATACATAGCATATGCTAACGCATAAGCCACACGTTGTCTGATGTTGAGCTACGTCAAAGGTTTTGGGTATGTCCAAAAGCTTGACGAGGTTGTCTGTGTGGGGTGTGTGGTTCGTGGCTAGGGGTGAGGTGTGTGACTATATGGTTGTCTGTGTGGGGTGTGGGGTTAGAGGCTAGGGGTGAGGTGTGTGATTATATGGTTGTCTGTGTGGGGTGTGTGGTCAGTGGTTAGGGGTGAGGTGTGTGACTATATAGTTGTCTGTGTGGGGTGTGTGGTCAGTGGCTAGGGGTGAGATGTGTGACTATATAGTTGTCTGTGTGGGGTGTGTGGTCAGTGATTAGGGGTCAGGTGTGTGACTATATGGATGTCTGTGTGGGGTGTGTGGTTGGTGTCTAGAGGTGAGGTGTGTGACTATATAGTTGTCTGTGTGGGGTGTGTGGTTAGTGGCTAGGGGTGAGATGTGTGACTATATGGTTGTCTGTGTGGGGTGTGTGGTTAGTGGCTAGGGGTGAGGTGTGTGACTATATGGTTGTCTGTGTGGGGTGTGTGGTTAGTGGCTAGTGGCTAGGGGTGAGGTGTGGGACTATATAGTTGTCTGTGTGTGGTGTGTGGTCAGTGGCTAGGGGTGAGGTGTGTGACTATATGGTTGTGTGTGTGGGGTGTGTGGTTAGTGGCTAGGGGTGAGGTGTGTGACTATATGGTTGTCTGTGTGGGGTGTGTGGTTAGTGGCTAGTGGCTAGGGGTGAGGTGTGGGACTATATAGTTGTCTGTGTGTGGTGTGTGGTCAGTGGCTAGGGGTGAGGTGTATGACTATATGGTTGTGTGTGTGGGGTGTGTGGTTAGTGGCTAGGGGTGAGGTGTGGGACTATATAGTTGTCTGTGTGTGGTGTGTGGTCAGTGGCTAGGGGTGAGGTGTGTGACTATATAGTTGTCTGTCTGGGGTGTGTGGTCAGTGGCTAGGGGTGAGGTGTGTGACTATATAGTTGTCTGTGTGGGGTGTGTGGTCAGTGGCTAGGAGTGAGGTCTGTGACTATATAGTTGTCTGTGTGGGGTGTGTGGTCAGTGGCTAGGGCTGAGGTGTGTGACTATATAGTTGTATTTGTGGGGTGTGTGGTTGGTGTCTAGGGGTGAGATGTGTGACTATATAGTTGTCTTTGTGGGGTGTGTGGTCAGTCGCTCGGGGTGAGGTGTGTTACTATATAGTTGTCTGTGTGGGGTGTGTGGTCAGTGGCTAGGGGTGAGGTGTGTGACTATATGGTTGTGTGTGTGGGGTGTGTGGTCAGTGGTTAGGGGTGAGGTGTGTGACTATATAGTTGTCTGTGTGTTGTGTGTGGTCAGTGGCTAGGGGTGAGGTGTGTGACTATATAGTTGTGTGTGTGTGGTGTGTGGTCAGTGGTTAGGGGTGAGGTGTGTGACTATATAGTTGTCTGTGTGTGGTGTGTGGTCAGTGGCTAGGGGTGAGGTGTGTGACTATATAGTTGTGTGTGTGGTGTGTGGTCAGTGGTTAGGGGTGAGGTGTGTGACTATATGGGTGTCTGTGTGGGGTGTGTGGTCAGTGGCTAGGGGTGAGGTGTGTGACTATATAGTTGTGTGTGTGGTGTGTGGTCAGTGGCTAGGGGTGAGGTGTGTGGCTGTATGGTTGTGTGTGGGGGGGGCGTTAGTGGCTAGGGGTGAGGTGTGTGACTATATGGTTGTCTGTGTGTGGTGTGTGGTCAGTGGCTAGTAATGTGTATAGTTTGTGTGGGGGTGGTCAGTTAGGGGTGAGGTGTGTGACTTATGTTGTCTGTGGGGTGTGCGTCAGTGGCTAGGGGTGAGGTGTGTGACTATATAGTTGTCTGTGTGGGGTGTGTGGTCAGTGGCTAGGGGTGAGGTGTGTGACTATATAGTTGTGTGTGTGGTGTGTGGTCAGTGGTTAGGGGTGAGGTGTGTGACTATATGGTTGTCTGTGTGGGGTGTGTGGTCAGTGGCTAGGGGTGAGGTGTGTGACTATATAGTTGTGTGTGGGGTGTGTGGTCAGTGGCTAGGGGTGAGGTGTGTGACTATATGGTTGTCTGTGTGGGGTGTGTGGTCAGTGGCTAGGGGTGAGGTGTGTGACTATATAGTTGTCTGTGTGGGGTGTGTGGTCAGTGGCTAGGGGTGAGGTGTGTGACTATATAGTTGTCTGTGTGGGGTGTGTGGTCAGTGGCTAGGGGTGAGGTGTGTGACTATATGGTTGTCTGTGTGGGGTGTGTGGTCAGTGGCTAGGGGTGAGGTGTGTGACTATATAGTTGTCTGTGTGGGGTGTGTGGTCAGTGGCTAGGGGTGAGGTG
>CM059200.1:19403289-19666052 GCA_030323885.1 Branchipolynoe longqiensis | reverse complement strand
AATAGCCAATTTATCCTCATACTGCTTTTTTAGCCGAGCATGCAGGAGGCAAGCCAGGTTCACCTTGACCGAGTCAAGGCGGTTGAGGCAGAATGTAGCCATGTCCCCGACAATGGCTTTCAGCAAGTCCATTGCTGCAGTAGAGTCCTCGCTGGAGTTGAGCTGCAGCGATTCCTGGACCTCAGGAGGTAGACAATCATACCTCTCAATTAGCCGCCTCTTAGACGAGTCGGTCAATTCCGGGGGGAAGGGACTCCCCTCGGCGGCGGCGGGGATGCGCTCGTCCGCAGCAGTACTGATCTGAGTGGCCCGTCTTTTTAAGTCGCGGCGGACCACTGGAGTGATGGTTCCCACTGTAGATAACGTGGGATCCACTGGATGCGCGGGAATGTGCCTGGAATGAACAGTCCGGCTTGTGGCAGGTGGAGCTGCTGTTGTAGCTGGCTGGGTAGGCGCGGTTCCTCCTGGAAGCGGGCGCCCTCAGCGATTTGCTCAGCCATTTTAACCAGAGGCGGGCCGGGCCGTCTACGTCCGTCAAAGCTGCGGCATATGAAGTCCCGGCCTCTATTTTCTCCGCCACGAAAGGGCGGGGAGCACGGTAATCCGGGCGGCCTCTGCGATTTCGCGGGCGACCGGGACCATACGGACGAGAAGTTGACGGCGGAACGGGAATACCCGCCTCCCCGTCCATGGATTGCTGTAGACGGCGGTGGACTCTGGAGAAGAAGAACTTCTCTTTGATGGTCTCCCCGCCGTAAATACACACTGCCAGAGTGTGCTCATGTTGGGGCAGCCGCAAGGTTTCCGCAGATCCCTGACGTCCCCGCTGGCATAGGAGTTCTGGCTGGTAAGTGAACCGACACCGGTCTGCCACTGAAGGGTCCTTAGCTATGCGAGCCAGCAACGCAATGACCGATTGGTCGCGTCGATGGCCGGTTCGCGCAAAGACTCCGAATGACAACAAATGCCGCAACATCAGACCCCTCCTTGGTGTCTCGAAGGGATGTCCATTCGCCTTAGCAAAGGGACATGGAGTAGATTTGTGATCGTCGCACGACCACCTAGGCACAGTATATAAATGATCCTCACAAATATGATGAGCAAGGGTGTCCCAACGTTCAAAGTGACGTTTGGGGCTGGTAAGGTGAGAGGGCAGGGCGCTACCTCGTTGTAGACAATAACTACAAAATGCACACTTATCCTTAGGCCTGAAGGTATGCCTAACAAACTTAAGGTGGGCAATGTCGTCCAGTTGGTATTCTGGCCTATTGACACCACGTTTGGCAGTGATTAAGTCCGATATTTGTTGGACATAAGGGTCGAGGCCGGTGTGGTCGTCATCAACCCAGTCCTCCGCGTCCGAGTCCCCGTTTGTATCATGGTTGATCGGAGGGAGACACAATTTATTACGCCTTTTAGGCGTATCCGGTAGCATGTACATGATTAATGTACGGGAGGGTCGCGGGGGATCGAAGTATCTCTCTCCCATGACAGACTCCTGTACCAAACCTAATTCGGCGGCTTTCCTGATAGGGTAGGCACCGATTGACTTCTTATTGAAGACACAATTTACCTCACTGGGATACCGGGGAGGGATAACAGCATCTGGGATATCGCTATCCCATTTAAGCTCACCTTTCTCCAGACGGGCGAGACGGAGCGCCATCATGCCAAAGTCGGGATGATGAGACAAATCGACAGGAGGGGTCACCTCCTCCGCCTGTACGTCCTCCGCTGGAGCCTCTGCTTGTTGAGCAGGGGGTGCGCTCCTTGAAGAGTCTGTCGATGACCGGCTGTTGACGCGGTGATCGTCTAGGTTGCGGCCCAGTCGGTGACTGGGAACCACTAGCTGCAGCCGGCCGCATTTCCCGTTTGCCAGGAGACTGCGACACAGACGGCTGCTTTCTGTAAAGTCGATCAGAACTAGTAGGTTTAGTCGACTTACCTGGAGATGAGGTGGTAGGCTCATCTTCCACAATTAGGTCCTTAGGACGGCGTCCGGAGACAACAGTATAGCCTTCGTCCATCTCCATCGGGACGACGTGTGGGGCTGTAAAGTCACTGTCTGCCCAAGATTGAGACACAGGACATGATAAAGTAGTATCGTCGGCCGGAGCCTCAGACACGTAACCCTCTGCGAGGGATAATTGAAATTCATTGCGGCGTGCCAGTCGATCACCCACATATTCTGTACTTCCCCGGTTAGGCCACAAAGGACGGGCAAGCAATCACTGTCGTCCGGCTCCGAGCCTGGACCGCTCTCTTGGGAGGTGGCCATCCCTGTGCCCAGTCACGTAAACGCGACCAGGCCAGTGACAACCCCCACCTACCACTACAAACACTAAGTTCTACGAATAACCTACTAAAAAAAACGCCGAGGATGTTGGAACCCTTGGTTGAGCAGTCCTTAACCTGCCATAAGCGCGTACCCTCTTGCCAGTGGCAAGGGGCTCGAACCAACAGCCTCGGTAAATTTAGAGCAAAGGGTGGGTCGACATCCAGCGAGAACCAGATGACGACTGACTGAAAATACGGCCGGTTCCCACCGTGTGGTGCGGCAGCGCGTTCATTTAGACCGTCAACCAATGGCGAGGCCGCGTTTTGGCGGGAAACCGCTCGCGACCCGTGGGATGGCAGTGACGTAGGTCACAGAGAGCGTGGTCTCCAAGGCGACTAATCACGTAAACCCCCGATCGTCTGAAGCGAGGACATTAAATTTTAAAGGCGTGCTTTGGTGTTACTATATTAAAATTTATTAATGGGGTCTCCGTCTTTATTTCTTTTTGCATCGCATAAGATAATTAAGAGTACAGGGAGCGAGTAGGGGCACTATTCGCTTTACGGAGTGTACTACATTTCTTAGAATTTCTTGGTTCCAAAAAGGTTTGTCCAACTCGACCCGTTCGTGTTGTGATCAAAGCGTGTCCCTGTTTCTGGACTTTCTGTTTTTGTTTGATGACACCGCGAATATGGGTATCGGTAAGTTGGGACCCATGAATTTTTTTAAAGGTAATACGTTGTTCGCATATTTTAAGCGTAACAACGACCGATGGTTCATATCCCAGGAAACCACGGCCCTATTAAATGTCGTCGGTGGTTGAATATCATAAGATACATTCGATCACTCGCAAACGCTGAAACATTCGAAAATAAATGATGTAAGGTCTAATACAAAACAATAACAAGTTGGTACCCAGCGGGGCGGGGCGAACACTCGGGAACCAGCACACTCGCAAGCTTGTTACGGGTGCGAGGTATGCGGGTGTAATCAAAACACGTAGGCCACCAGCGGCATTCCTTCAGACACCATTTGTTTACAAACGAGTCTAGTTCACCGCCCAACTACAACCGTTCGCTAACTCCTCACAGCCACCAAAATGAAGGTAGCCATCATAGCCGACTCGCGGGGCCGTGGGCTGGAGGTCCTCCTCAAGCGGCTGGCCCTGGAGCACGAGTATGTCGTGTCTACCAGCCCCGGGAAGGGGTACGTGGAGGCGATACGCCGGGCCGTGCCCCAAATCCAGTGAGTACTATCTTTGACATTTTTCTACTGGCCCGCAGATCATACGATACAATTTACGTACCTGCTATCCTGCCATGAACCCATCACCCACGAATATTCTGCGTGTACCCGGATATTTTATTGCGTACGTCAAATATGCGTACGTCTAATATGCGGATTGTTTCATTGCGACTTCCAGGCAATTCGGGCCCGAATACTGCATACTGATGGCAGGCATCTGCGACTTCACGGTGCGGCGCCAGGGGCGGGTCACCCTCCGCAGCACGAGACCGCTCGACATCTACTGCGGCCTTTGCGACGAGCGGGCGGAATCCGTCCGCCTACTGCGGGCAGTTTACGGGGGGCAGTACGCGTTCGCCACCGTCGCGGGGGTGAACCTCCGGGACTGTAATGACCCGCGGCGGCGCCGGATGACCCTCGCCCAGTATTGGGCCATGCGTGAGGAAGGGGTCCGGGATCACCCTGATCAGGTAAACCCTATGGAATATATCCTGGGGTGGGAGATACGGGGACGTCCACTGCAATTTATATGATTATACATTTTTGCTTATGTTTTTATTTTACAGAACTTCCTGGACGCCATAATGGCCACGTACAATGAGTCAGTCGGCAACCGAAACCGACATAGTGGCGAGCCCACCGCTTGGCTGGGGGAGGTGGTGCACACCGGGGACCCCACCCACCCGGTGACCCGGTACGACCAGCTCCATGACGGGTGCCACGCCAACGCGATCACCCGGAAGCTGTGGGCTCAGAGGCTGATCACCTGTATCCGGGAGGTGACCCTGCGATGACTGTCGCATGATTCTCTCTCCTCTCTCTTTTTTTTTTTATGTATATAATTTTATTGGTTTTGTAGGTGTTCGGACCATTTACTTACATTTTTGAAAAAGACGAATAATAATAAAAAAATAGCAGAGATAAAACCCTGGCGTCACAGTTTTTATAACATTTGGGTTTGATTATTATTTTTATTTTTATTACGTGCGCCCGGTATTATGTGTGTGCCCGTTCTTTTCCTGATTTTATATGGGTTTGTATTATTTGACAAGCAGTCTAGTGGTATTCTAAAGTCCCGTACCTACCGTTCAGGGCCACTGTGGTATTGGTATGAATCATTAGTGAGACGTTAATTTTACTAGGTCCATCCCTCGATTTCTTTTATATGCATGCGTACTATTTAATAACCTTGCTAGGGATATTGGAATTAAGGTATCGACGGTTGGTTTGGTATGCATATTTCGTTATACATTAATTTATTACGTCATCCCTTTATTGATTTTATGCGAATTGTAGTATCTAATAACCTTGTTAGGGATATTTTGAATTAACGTATCCACTGTTTTTAGTGTGAGTATCAACATGCAGGATCATTATTTAAATATATCGGCCGTTTGCCATCATACGGTTACCCTGGCAGCAAGCCCAAATTGGAACTGCGGGTCCTCGTATGATCAATGGAGTCCATAGTGGGTATAATATTTTAGTATTATATTTGGTTTTCATACAAACTCACACTGAGACTACAGCGTGGGAAACACATAGCGTGGGACATAAGCGGCGTTCTTTGTTTCAAGTTCAACCGTCACTCGGCCCCGCTATCAGCTCCTCCTGGGGGGCAGGGGTCGACAGCTGGGGCGCCTCAGAAGTTTGAGCCTTATCGGCGGTGGTAATTAATCCCCCACCTCCGCCCCCCGCAGGAGTGCGGGCGGTGTAGGGTTTCAAGCGACCCGTGTTAGATTTACGAGCCCGTAATTGGGCAGTTCGGATTACAACCGTCGTATCAGATATGACTTCGCAGACTTCCCACGGTCCATCCCAGTTTGGCGCCAATTTAATATTCGCCGTTGGCTCATGATATCGTAATACCATGTCGCCTACTTTAAATCTAGGGAAGTCAGCATTACCATATGAATTTTGTTTCTCAGAATGCTTTTCCCCGTATTATTACGTACCCTTCCATATGCATTGTGGAAACAACACTCCAGCCATCTGATGAAAGCTGGTGTACAGGGGTCAGCAGAGGGTTTGTGCAACACTCCAAATTGTAAGTCACAAGGCAGGCGTAACTCCTCTCCAAACACCAAGGTATTAGGGGTAAGCCGGCGGCCGCGTGTACGGTGCAGTTGTACGCATGTGCTACATATTTGGCCTGTAAATCCCAATCGCTTTGATCTTCATTCACCATACAAGCCAAAGCAGAAATTAGGGTTCTATTAAATCGTTTGACTAACCCATTTGATCTGGGACAGTAGGGGTTGGTGCGGGTCTTATGGCAGCCTATGAGTAAAAGCATATACTGGAATAACTCCGCCTCAAACTCTCTACCTTGGTCCGAGTGTAAGGAAATTGGGGCACCAAAGATGAGCACCCAATTGTCAACTAAAGCTTGTGCCGCCACAGCTGCAGTTTTATTACCTAACGGGTAGACTTGTACATATTTTGTATATGGTTACACATTTAGGGCAGGAACGAACCCAATCGCATACTCTCGTGTTCATGCCAGGCCAATAATACCTCGCACGCAATTTGTCCAGAGTTCTTTCTCGACCAAAGTGCGCCGACGTCTTATGGCAGTGGCAGAACGTTAATACATCTTCTCGTAGAAGAAAAGGGATAATAATCTGTTGGTGCATCGTCAGTGTAGCACTATCAAGCGCATTCCTACACAACAACCCATCCACCAGTACTAATTGCTCCCATTGATTTAGTAAATTAATAGTTTCTGTATTTTCTGCACTGGTGAGATCTCTAGGCGGTCTCACCTTGTGCTGTTTCAACAATGTTATTACTGCTGAGCAGGTATTGTCATTTGCTTGCGCTTGACGGATCTCGGTCTGTGACCAGAAATTCAAATTGCTTTCAATCTCCGTGCTATGACCCAAGGAGGCGACCACTGCCGTGTGTGCCCCACAGTCCTCGCATTCTGGTATTCCACAACGACGGACGGGAATGCGGCTCAGTGCGTCAGCATTAATATGTTGAGGACCCGGCCGATAGGTAATTTGCGTGTTGGTGAGGCCAAACTCGGAGAGCCAGGCCAACCAACGTCCTATCATACCCTCTGCCTCTTTGAAATTTAATAACCACTTCAATGAGTGGTGGTCAGCCGAATCTGGAATTCAGCATCCCAGAAATAATGCCGCCACTTCTTGGTATAAATGACAATTGCCATTAATTCCCTTTTAGTGGTGCAATATCGCCGTTGACAGGCGCTTAACCGGTTGCTGGCAAAGGTAATGGGTACTTCTACCTCATCCTGTAGCTGACTCAACGCGCCGGCTATGGCAAATGCACCCGCGTCAGTATCCAGGATAAATTGCCCGACTGGCCTAGGATAGCCTAATACGGGCGTAACTATAAACAGCCGTTTTAACTCAAGGAATGCCTGGTCCTGAGGTATACCACAGTCAAAGGCTTGCGTGCTCACGTTAGCCATGTCCTGTATGGGGACGACTACTTCAGCAAATTTAGGAATAAAGTCTCGATAATATGAGGCAAATCCAATCAAACTATTAGTCTCTTTAGGAGACTTAGGCGCAGGCCAATTTGTAATAGCCTCCACCTTTCGCGGGTTGGCCTTAATGCCTTGCCCTGATACAATACGGCCCAAATACTCTGTTTCTCGGCGAAACAAATTGCATTTAGACGGTTTGAGTTTAAGTTTATATTTACGAAGCCTAAGGAAAACTTCCCGTAAATTGTTGCGGCACTTACTGACAGTGTCGCCAAATATAATGATGTCGTCTAAATATACTAAACAGTGTGTAAATAACAAACCATTTAACATCTCAGCCATAATTTTTTCAAAGGTAGCAGGTGCATTACAAAGACCGAAAGGCATTACCTTCCACTCGCAGTTTTCTCCCGGTCCTCGTCCTGCATTGCAACTTGATGTTATCCAGATTGAAGGTCCAATGTGCAGAACCACTTATTTCCTCCAAGGCTATCCAGGCTCTCATCTATGCGTGGTAAAGGGTACGCATTCTTGCGGGTCATCGCATTTAATTTGCGGTAGTCGATGCAAAACCGCCACGTCCCATCCTTCTTGGTAACCAAGTGGACCAGCGAACTGTAAGGACTTTTGCTGTCCGTAATAATTCCGGCGGCCAGCATTTTGGCCACCTCGTCTTCCAAGGCCTGCTTCTTGGCATCCATTAACCGGCGGTACGGGATCCTAAACGGGGCATTGTCACCAATGTCTATATGGTGTTGCACCACATCGGTCCAGCCCAATTTAGCATCCGGCCTCACGAATATATCACAAAATTCGAATAGGAATTCTGCAATTTTCATTTTATCTGTCTTATGATCCAGATGCGTGGCCTCGGCCATGGACAGTATGAAATCAGGGATTTGCGGTAACCCGTCAAATTGATTCCTGTCTACTGAAAACACGGGTTCCGGGGATCCGCCAAATCCCTGCACCCCGCGTTCTCTTTTCAGTAGGTCAAATACCAGGGCAGCCGTTGGGCTGTCGATGGCTCCATGTGATCTGGCCTCTGCCGCGTTACCAATGGTTTGGCCTCGCGACAAATGAACCAAGTCATCTGTAGTGTTACAGAGAGGTAAGACTGCACCTTTTGATTTAATAATCAAGGATGGTGCCGCCGTGATCCCTAGGGCATCGAGTATTTCCGGGTCGGGTTCAATTAAACACTGACCTTCCCCGTCCATCTGCCTGGTGGCAATTAAGGCAGCGACCATTTGGTGAGCGGCTATCGTCACATCCTCAGCCAGATATGCGAGGCCGCAATCTGTCCTGAGTTGGCAATGTGTGACTAAATTATAGGGTTTCAATACCTCAAAGAGCCCATTATGCAGGGTTAGGCTGGCTTCATAAAACGACATCCAGCCACTCCCCAATATACCGTCTTCGGGTATATCAACTATTAAGACCGATGAGTGAAAGACCTGGTTGGCGATACCCAATGGTATGTCGGTGCACCCAAATTGTGGGATCACCAAGCCAGTAACACTCAATGGTCTAACGTCTGACACCAAATTGCGGGTGTTTAAATTAAGGTCATCAAAGAATTGTTTCCCTATCACAGACATAGCGGCGCCCGTATCGATAAGGACAAACCCTTTGGAGCCTCTAATATTGATGGGGATATACCATCTTTTCCCGTTGAGTGGGAAAATATCAGTGACAAACCTGTCTCGCTTACCCACAACGTGTAAGTCCAGACCGGTGTAATCCATGCACACATCGGGCTCGCTATCACTCACATTTTGCGAGCATAGCGACCGCATACCCGCCAAGAAAACCTGGCGGACATTTAGTGCTGAGCAGGTGGATGTCAAGGTAGAGCCTGAGGATAGGCACAATGCTGTCGAGTGATTGTGCAATGGGGTCTTAGCACAACATTCGACCGTTGCACTTGGAAGCTTACCAGGTGATACCGTAGCTAGCAACACTCCCGGCGTTGCAGCTAGTGCTAATTTAAATATGCCCCATTCTCAATGAACTCTGCCCCGGAGGGCGATTGGGTGGGCAGGGCCGCAATATTTTTGCCTTTGGCTGTAATTAACCTGGCCAGTAAGGCCACATTATGGTTGGAGTTGTCACGACCTTCGCAGTCCCCCTCCAACATAGCCTGTTCAATGGAACGCGTCTTGGTATGAGGGCATTTGGATGCCATATGCCCAAAACCTCTACATCTATAGCACTCGGTATCTGGTGTTATTACGCGAGGTCTATTATTGGGGTTCCTTTGGAACGGCCCGGAGGACCTTCCCTGGTACCCAGAATTGGATTGCTGGTGTTTGCCATGCCAGTCCCCTTTTCCGGGGTAATTAGCGGCGCGATCGTTATTTGGCCTCGCGCCCTGTCCGTGAAACGCGCTTATGTCCATGTTTTGGTCACCATATTCAGGCTTAGATGTGGCGCTGGTGATCCCGGCCACCCCGCGTCTAGCTGGGATAATACGGGCTTTCGCAGCATGGTCTCGCAGCATTTGATATATATCCTCCATGGTATGTCTAGCAGGGGACCATTGTTTAATAATTATGTCGCGTTCTTCGCGGTCTCGCAGACCATTAATGAACACGGCCACAGTTTTGCGAGCAATTAGGTCTCGTGACATGCTGCAGCCTAGCCCGGCTTTTTTGGCTTCCGACTCGAGCAGCATACCATAATAAATGGAATTTGCGGGGTCGGTAGGCCTTTGGAAGCGCTTCTCAAAGAGCTCCCATTTAGATAGGGGGTCCAACCCCTTAAACTGCCAAGCCAAAGCTTCAACCAGCTCATCTAAGGTGTCACAGTCGTCCTGCTCCCACCTGTCTACCACTAGTTGGCCCGGGCCGTCCTGCAGTAAATGTAATAGGCGTGTCAGCGCGGTGGTTTCATTCCACCGGTTCGCGGACATCGCCTTACTAAATTTCTCCCACCAGGTATCCCACTCCTGGTGGATACCATCGAAGGGAGGCACCTCCACAGCACGAACCCTTGCGGGCTGGTACTGTTCCTGGACACTAATATTGCGGTCCCGTAAATGCATGGACCGACTTACGGCCGAGGCACCAATCCCCGGGTTTATGTTTGAGGCCTCCATCACCGCCCGGCGAATCGCGGGGTTGGATCGGATAATGGCCTGTTCCTCGTTCGTAAAACTATAAGTAGCATAGGAGTTGACATTCACGGGCCCCCGTTGATTGCAACCAGAGGCACTTGGGCCATTTGAGTTATGTTGGCAGGGGAACTGCCATTGGATGCGTTAGACGCGTTCCTATTATTATTAAAATACGGGCAACGCCCATTTTGCTGCTGAATGGTAGCGATCATTCGGTTAGTGATGCCGGTGTTGCGGGCAACCGGGGCAGGGGCCAACGGACCGAGCCCTTTTGCCTGACGCTCAACTAATTCCTGCCATCTGGCATTTAATTCATCTTCGCGGGTGAGGAGCTGCGCCTCCCGCGTTTCCAATGTATGCACCTTGTCCCTTTTTGCGCCACGCAATGGGGCAGGTAACATGTAGCTGAGGTCAATCTCTGGGGGAGGGAGGATAGGGACGCGCAAGCCCGTATCTCCTTCGTGCTGCCGGAAGGAGAATTCGTCGGACGTATCGCGGCCTGACCCACGTCCTGTAGGACGTAGGATCTTTCTAGATTCGGGAGGGGCGGTGCCCGAGTTTTGCGAATTCGCACTTAAGGATTGTGGTGAATCACCACCATAGCAGACTGGGTCTGCATTTAATGTACGGGGAGACACTCCACCCGAGCAGACCAGGTCTGCATTTATAGGGGCATCATCTGATGACAGCGCCCCTAGCTCATCCTCTCTCTCTTCCGCAATACCTGCCGACCTCACGGACACTGGAGTCCCCATGTTTTCTCGCCATGGCCTTTGCCGTCGCCAGGTAACGATTTATCAATGAATTTCCACTACAAAGAAAAAAATATACGATTATGTGCTGCCCAGAAAGCTGATTACTATAGAAATTTCCTGATAATTTGTAAGATGGTAATTACTTGGTTCTAGATTTAAGCAGAGATTTTGGAAATAGTTCTATAGGAAAAAAATAAAACAACTTTTATATAAAAACTTTGAATTCCCTGCGAAAACTGAAATGAAAGAAAGGTGTATAAAAGGAAATGAGCAACTAATGGAAATAAACCGTAATATAGGCTACCCCGATATTAGTGTTTCTTTTCTTTAGTCTTTTCTTGCTATTTCCTGGGTTTTTTTTATCCTTTTTTTTATATATATATAGATACGCCGCAAATTTCCGACTAGGTTCCGGACGCCTTCCTCACAAGGGTATATAGAAACGTAAAAGGTTAGTGAATTTAGAGAAAGTTAGGAATAAAAAACATTAACCGAAAAGTGAACAGTGGAGCAGCGCTAAAAGTCGACCAAACAGTCGGCAGCCTCTTACGCGTCTGCGCTGAGGTTCCAACTACGCGTACTGATGTCACCTCCACTCCGTGACGCGCTTCGTCGCTAGGAGACACCGTAACAAATGGAAAAAGCGGCCTAGTTCAGAGCTATCTGCCTCAGCCCAACTAAATGTTCTATTCGAACCGATCCAAATGTCGGCAGGCCGCAGTAGCAATTTCTTTCTTTTGTTAAAAACTCTAACTAAATATAACGCCCGTTAAGGCCTTATGCCGGGGTAGCTAATCCTCGTGTCCAACGACTCTATCCGTTCAGAGCGACACAAGTATGACGTCGTTATCATGGGCAGATGCCTGACGTCTGAGTTACCCACTGTGGACCTAAGGCTTGTAGCCCTCACAACGAAATGAGTACGACTAGCCGCAAAAGAAAACCAGGAATACCAATTCAGTTGAACACTATTATTTCTCCATTATAATGCAACCCCGGGTATTCCCTAAACCATCATGGTACGGCGTGAAACCTAAGCACAGGAGCCGCTGTTCACTGTCACCAAACGAGTGAGCTGTCAACAAAGACAGCCACCGTTTTTCTTATATTAATTCGCGTATCAAAAGTAAATTAATAGGTATTACACTCCTTACTAATCCTGGTCACAGCACCAGTTTAACCGTTGGGCTATTTCACCCCCGCTTAAGGTGAGCCTACGAGTTAATTTATATAATTATTTCCATGTGAATTTCCTGGGCCAGCCGCGGGCCGCCGCTGCCTCCCGTCCCGCCTGCAGGTAGTCCGTGTCCGTCCGTGTCCTTCCCGGGCTAAAGTCGGCCAGCCAGAGTATCGTCTAAATACGGATTTTGTCCCCTCTCGCATTTATCGGCCTAAAGCAATTACTTGGTTATTTCAACTAACTGGCTGGTCTACTCGCCTTACGGTGTATTTAATATGTTCGAATTGATCCAGAACTAAGCAGATGCGCTAGTGTCACTGCCACTGTCACTGATAATCAGCCTATGTTACTGTCATATTTTAGCCAAAAGATCCATGCATCAATTCTGTTAATATGTCTGGTATTATCTCCCCACAGATGGGTTAAGTAGCTGCATAAGGCCTATTTAGGCTTAAGGCCCTTAATTATATATATAAAGCAATCCAATGCTAAGTTTGACCATAGCGGTTAATTCATAGAAGTCTGGAGGATAGTAAAGAATGCAAGGAACGTTCCAATTTACTTTTCCAAGAGCTCACAGCCTTTTATTCTTAACCAAACTAACATTCGTTCACAGCACATATCGTAGAAGTATTATGCAAACCCCTCCCCTAATCATTAGTTTCAAACAAGTTTAGAATTTCGATAATATAGGCCTAAAACTCGGCTAAAACATCAGAGCGTCATTGAATACATCTGATCGGTCTGGGTCCGAACGCCCGACCTCCTATCGTTGCCAGGCTAGTCGCAATTTGCATCTCCTAGCAACGATTTACGGCCGGAAACCTGGTGCCCCGTGAATGTTTGGCATTCGCGAGTCTGCCAAGGCGAGTAGCCCGTATATTTCCAAATACGGGTTAATCGGCGCACGCTCGCGAATGTCACAAGGCGAGTAGTCTCGCCCACTTCACATGTTATGTCCTGTGAGGAACATTCCCATTCTTTAATGCCACATTTTTCTCATCTCGCAGGTACCAGCACTGGGGATATGTCCACAACAACATTCATGGAACAGAACGTAGATCTTCGAGTGAACAGGTCAGCTAGGATCATTGGCGGCAGCCTTCTGGATGCGGTTATTGTCCCGTTTCAATGCAGTCTGAGAGAGAATGATAGCCACATCTGTGGCTGCACCATCGTGAACAAGAATTTCATCCTAACAGCTGCACAATGTGTCCCTTCGTGAGTTTCATAATTCATTCATCCTTTTTTGGGGGCTAACAATATTTATTCCTCTGAAGAAATTTCTTCTTTTTTTCAATTACACCTCAATTTTTTGTTGTTGTTGTTGTTGGTAAATATGTTTATTCTGCTGAATAAGTCTTTTGTCAGTGCCGAAACACTGGTCTTCCAGCCATTTTTCAATTCAGGGTTATTTACACAAAAGGTATATAGAGTAAGGTGTACAATACCTGTTGAATACACAATTTGCACCATGTAACACAATGAAATTCTGAAACCCAAACGTTCCATAACAATATGGTACAGTAATGTCATATAACTAGATCAATATTAGTCAGATTTACATAATCAATGTTCTCTAAGAATTAGTGGGAGGTCGTGTCAGTCTGCTGTCTGGACGTGAAGTGCGCTGGGCGGTTGCACAGGGTGGTATAGGGGTAGGTGGGAGGAAGTGACATCACGGCATCGCTGGTTCTTGGGTCTGGGCGGTGATGGCGCCGTCTCTAGGGAGGCGGGGGAGGTAGGGAGGTTGATAGAAGTAGGGGCAAAGGGTGAAGGGTGAGGTGGGCAGTAGTGGGTGGGGAGGGAGGGTCAGCTGCGACTCGGTCCCGAATTATCCATATTACCATGGCAATATGGACAATTCAAGACACAACACAGAGCTATAGTATGGAATTTTATTGGAGTTTGTAATAGTAAGACAATTAACAATAGGTAGTGGATGCATAGTAGTCAATGCAAACAATGGTAGGATCAAGTTATGCGGTCAGACATGTATGAATCATAATAGGAATAAGTATATAGTAGCATTGTGATCAATAGGAACATAGGTGCATCAAGTTATGCGGTCAGGTATGTATGAGGTAATCAGGTGTACAGGTAGGTGGAGTAGGGTGGATAGTCAATAAGGTCATGTGGGTGGGGAGCTTTGTCATATGGTGAGGTCTTGAAGGGGGGGGGGGAGGAAGTGAATAAGGGGAGGATGGGCTGCAATAGGGTCAATAGGGGAGGTAGGTATGAAGGGGAGGTGTGGGTTAGGTTGCGAACCGACCCTCAACCAACAAAAGTTGAGAGTTCCCGGGTCGCAGCCGTGATTGGGTCTGGCCGCACGTACGGTTCGCCAGTGGCCGATCTCCTGGACGTCCTTGAGGGTCACCCCAGCGGCGGCACAGGCCTGGGCCGCCACCCTGCGGATGCTATGGAGGGTGCATTGTTTGTGGTCCGGAAGTCCGATGTGTGCCAGTGCAGATCGGAGGACCCGGGTGAGTGTTCGAGTCGTCAGTGGGCCTACATCAGAGGTCATGAAGGCTGGGCATCTGGGCAGAGGCGACATACCGCTGCCAGGCATGGACAGGGCAGTATCGGGAGGTCGAGATCGGTGGGATGTGGATGTTGTATGCATCCAAGGTCGATTGGGACGTCTTTGTTGAACAGACGCGGACGTTGATGTGGGTGGCGTGATCGGTGACGTCAGCGCCCTTTATGGTGTGTCCGGGGTCCTGCCTGCGGCCGGTCACGAGGAGTTTTCCTTGCCACAGGAGGGTGAAGTAGCCCAGTAGGAGGGCAGACGACAGGACGTGGGATCGGGGTCCCATGGCGGAGAGGTAGTCGATGACCTTTTGGAGCTGTCATACTGTCAAGGGAGGGGGGGGGGGGCTTGGTAGGCCACATGGAGGGAGGCCTTGAGCATGCCCCATTTAACAGTGGAGACAAGGTATGTGTCGAACGGGGCAGTAGCCCCTGTGCAGAGGCTGACCCATGTCCGAGTCATGCTCAGATAGTTCATGATGGCCCCAGTGGCGGAGAGGGCAATGGCGAGGTGGGCAAAATAGGAGGTGATGTCCAGCTGGTTAGGACGGAGTGGGTTGTAGGAGGGTGTGTGGTCTGCGGGACTTTGTTGCGCCATTTACCCCGGGCGAGTCCGGCTCGGACCAGCTGAATGACATCTTGGTTGTCATTGTGTGTGCCTTGGGAGAGAGACGCAAATTAATGATCTCCCCAGGCTAGATGCTGCCTGCGGGGATGCTAGAGTCGTGACGGACCCTTATACGTGTGAGGTCCATGTCCTCCACAAACCGGGCCACCCTCCGTAGCAGATAGTGGAGATGGGGGCAGAATGGGAGTGGGAGACCTGCCTCGCATGGTCCGAAAGGATCTTTAATATGATCGACGATGGCAGGCTCCCGAGAGCATGGAGAGACCCCACAGCGATAAACGACATACAGCGAGACGCATGCCTCACCGGACTGAGAAGCATACAGGCACAGAAACGCTCCACAACAGCCAGAAGGGTTCAACGCATGCCTCCCCCACGCACCGACGAGGGCCAGAACCACAGAACAGACACGACCTCAACACCAGGATATCAACAATATAGGCAGCCCAAATTCAGCTACGAATCCGACAGCCGACCATGCCATCGCTGGAACACGGGTCAAGACTGCGGGTTCACCAGCTCACACGGAACCGGGGCAGAATGATTCGCCCACCTGTGCGCATGGTGCGTAAATAAGTACCACAGGGTTAACCCACATAAGGAAACAGAATGTAACAACAAAAAGCGGCAACTCGATAGACGAATGCAAGGCGCACCCACCGAAAATACGGCAGAAAAACAGGATTTTTGCTAAACGGCCCCAACCAGGCCGAAAAACGGACACAACGCAAGGATCCGCAAGAACCACCCCCAGACAGGCCACCAATAAACGAACACCACTAAGCGAAGTACACCTGAACGAGCAAAGCATCACTAAAAACCCGCCGGCGAACCACCACCAACAGGCCGCAACAGACTCACACTATGCACAGCAACACAGGCGCAACCTGCCCGCCAACTGCGCATCCAGCGCACACTCCACACACAACTCAACCATCACCTCAACAACCCCGGCCGGCCCGGCGTGACCAGACGAAGCCGCCTCACAGCCCAACGGCAAAATAACTTCCGACCTCACGGAGCCAGCCTCCCCACAACACGACGATCCGTCGTGACCTCAGCCCTCCACTACCCCTGACACATCAAACGGGGCCAGCCAGCCACCACTACCGCTCAGCATTTCTCAACCACCAACCATCACCGGCCATAGTACCGGCACACGAGACCGCCCCACCACCTGGACAAAGGATGGGAAAAGACCACACCACCCCAAACCACCACCGCCTGGCTCCACGACCACGGTCGCAGACTACCACAAGGAAGGAACCAAAACAGCACGGGTCCGGCCCACAACTGCTCCGCCTCCTCGCCCCACCAGTCGCCCCACCCCACAGCCAGCAACGGAGGGTGAACAACCTGACACCTTACTTACCTTCGACCACCGGGCACAGGCAGATGAGGACATCGACGAGGCACTCGCCGACCCCACCACCGAGCCAGCACCACCCTATGACCCACCCCACACACCTATAACCTACCGCTCCACCATATTTAAGATCTGGCCTACTATGGTCACGCAGCCATGGGACGACCACTCATACATGAACATATATAACCAGGTCCGAGCCACGGGCCTCCCTAACCACGTTGCAGCAAGGATCCCTGTCCCCTCCGATCTAAGCATACCAGCCTGGAGGAAGTACCTCAGAAACTACCACGACAAAGAACTCGTGGACTTCCTCGAATTTGGGTGGCCGATAGACTACACAGCTGACGAACCACCAATCCTGGCCACAGCGAATCACACGGAGGACGCCGACCAAACACACTGGATCCACCACTACGTGCGCAAGGAGGTAGGACACGGCGCACTCCTCGGCCCGTTCACCACCATGCCCTTCACACCATGGGCCTAGACCAGCCCCCTAATGACCCGGCCAAAGAAAAACACCGACGAGTGCCGGGTCATAGTAGACTTGAGCTACCCCAGAAGAGCCAGCGTTAACACCGGAATCAGGAAGGGATACTTCCAAGGGAGACCGAACACCTATACACTCCCGGGCATCATGGACTTGGCGGATGAAGTCACCAGGCTCGGCCAGGGCTCCTAGATCTGGTCTGCAGACCTGGCCCGAGCGTACCGCCAGCTACCAACCTGCCCACTCTCCGTGCCCTTGCTAGGGATCAAAGTTGACGGCGAGGTCTACTTCGACCTGGCCCCCGCATTTGGCTGCCGGACATCATCCATGGCCTGCGCACGCACCACAGACGCCATCATATACCTGCTACGGAAACGAGGCCACTTCGCATTATGCTACCTCGATGACTTCGTCGGGGTAGCAGCCACCAAGAAGGCTGCCGACGCGGCCTACATAGACATGCTAAAAATCATGGCGGCGCTCGGCCTAGCATTGTCACCTACAAAGTGCACCCCCCCCCACACACCGCACAACCTGGCTGGGTTATGAGATCTGCACGGACCAGATGACCGTCAGTATCCCGGATGACAAACTCGCAGATGTCCTCAAGGAGTGCAAAGACATAGCCAACGCAAAGAAGATAACACGGACGATGCTACAGAGGATAGTAGGACGACTACGAAATGTCACGAGGTGCGTGAACCCCACACGCAGGTTCATGAACCGGATCCTGGACACCCTCCGAGACACCCCACGAACCGGCAGGCACCCCGTTACCATCAAACTAAAACGAGACCTGGCATGGTTCGCCGACTATGCAAGGACCGCCAACGAGGTCGTTCTCCTCCAACCAGCACCCAAAACCCCATGGACAATCGAGTGCGACTCCTCCCTCACACTGGAGGGGCACACTCCCAGGAAGCCTACTATACCGAGGCATACACCGACGAATACATGGCGACCTGCCACCACATAAATAGACTCGAGGCCATAAACCTTGTCGTCGCCCTCCACGCACTTGCCCCCACCAGACCGCAAGACTACATACTCACCATCAATACGGATAACCAGACATCACAAGCGGTCCTCGCATCCGGAGCTGGGAAGGACCCAGTGCTCTGCGCCTGCACTAGGGAGATCTGGAGATTCGCCACTCTCTACTCCAAGGAAGTACGGATCCTCCACAAGCCAGGCAAAGACTTGATTCTCGTAGACGCCCTCAGCAGGGCGCCCTTCGACACCGCCGCACAGGAGAAAGTGGACACCATCTGCCACTGCCTTAGCTTAAACCGACTTCGGGTCAGACACTCTAACACTGTTATACCCGATGCTATATAGGCTAGGGATAGTAACATTTGCTTTCTATCCCCAGCCCCCCGCAACGATGATCGGAGCCGCATCGCAACACTCTTCCAAGCAGGCCTGGCGGTGGGGACATGGACCAACAAGAACCGACAAGTCAAACGCTACCTACAACACGCGCATGGCCACTGCTACGACCCCCGCCGCCCATCACAGTACAACCTCATGGCCTACATCGCATCCCTGGATGCCACTCTAAGATCACCATCATCCACCGAATCTGGCCCTCAGTGGTGCTGGTCCCTCCACTTCTTACCACTACTTCAGTGGGGCACGAACGTGGGTCAGCACCACCGAGGGCCAGACAGCCGCATTTGACACCTATGCGGTCTCAGTCATAAAATGTGGGGTCGTGCGGTCCTCTCTCCACCAACCGAGACAGGCCCCAGCGATAACCACTCCAACTCTACTCCACATCGCCAACCACTTCCGAGCTGTAGGCCGCCGTGCATGGGTGTTCACCGCGGCCTACTCATGGGGTACTACACCTTACTGAGGCAAGGCAACCTGCTCGTCACTGGCCGGAAGGGCGACCCGGGGCATACCATCCAGGACACTGACCTCCACAATGCCGGCACCCACCTCGTCCTACACGTGCGGTCCACCAAGACCACCAGATTGGCGGGGGACGCGTTCTCCATCATAATCCGCACGAACGAACACCCTGCCATCTGCCCCGTCCGAGCATGGCGGGCATACAGGAAGACAGCTCGGCCTGCCCCGCACGACCTGGCATTCGGGCTCCCCAATGGGGCCCCACTCACCGCCCCGACACTCCTGGCCGCTCTCAGAGCCACACTCCAAGCCGGACGGTTTCCCCACCCCAAGTCCTACACCCTCCACAGCCTCAGAAGAGGAGGAGCACAGGCATGCGCCAAGGCCGGCACGTCCCTCGACGAGGTCCGCCAGCTGGGAAACTGGCGATTCTCAGCAGTCTACACCTATGTCCCGAGGGCGGCCTTCCCCTCAGCAAAACAGGCCCTCCCCACACTTGGTTGAGGGCCTGAGTCCAACTTTACCTAAACCATATTGATCTCATATTACTTACTTGCTTTTTACATGTCTTGACTAAAAAAAATTTCCATAACATGGGCTCCTCGTTCGGGTGATTAATTGTTCATGATGGTCTACCAACATGGATAATTTACACGCGTACGAGGAGCCCTACCCTACCCTCCCCTAAGACCTACAACCCCCACTCACCCTCCTGAGACAGAAACCACTCCACGAGACTCCCCCTCACCCCTCTCCTACCCGACCCCCCATCCCCCCCCTCCATCTCCCCCCCCACCCCCCTACCCTGACCGTGGCGCCATCTGAATTGGATTTCACCAACTAAACCCTGCCGGAGACAGCCAAAACTACTACGCGAGACTCTGACGTCACGATCTCGCATCGCGAGACCCGCACCCCGCCTGACCTATATAAGCGAGCAGCTCACTGTTCACTGGCACTACCAACCAGGCAGTCAGACGATCAACACCAGGCCACCGCAACTCAGCCGCCCACCCAACCCATCAAACGAACAATCAAAATGCATGGATTGAGGGCCTGAGTCAAACTTTACCTAAACCATATTGATCTCATATTACTTACTTGCTTTTTACATGTCTTGATTCAATAAAATTTCCATAACATGGGCTCCTCGTTCGCGTGATTAATTAAACATGTTGCCTCCACAACATACCTAATTCTGATAGTGCAATGATAATGCCATACAGTTTATTTCCATGATTTTAGTTATTATGGTAAGAGCGAAGTACCTTTGTATGACCAGGTTTGTGGGTACAAACCCTGGTCGAGTCAAACCAATGACTTGAAAATTGATACTTGTTACTTCCTAGTCCAGCGCTCAGTATTATTGGGATAGAGCAAAAACTGGTTGGCTCAGTGTCAGGATAATATGACTGAGTGCTGAGTGGCATATCAGGTCATGGTACTGGTGGCCTGGTTTCCCAGTAAGGCCGCTGTATGACCAGTTGGGTTTGTTTAAGTTGCATAGTCTTATGACGTTGAGTTCCTGCCTTTTAACAGAATTTGTTTATGAATATATTATATTGATCACTATAATCTCCTTGACTTTAGTTTGGAGTAACTCTTATTTTAAATGTTTATTTTGGGATATTTAAGGTGAAAAGATGCCAAATTAATGTTGGCATACATGTGAAATGCTAGACATAATAGGTTTCCACAGTGACAGGTTCTATTAAGATGACTTAATAGTCATTCTATGCAGCAATAAATGCTAATAAATGCAACAGTATCTAGGATAAATCTAGGTAAGTATTTCGGTTTTGAAAACGTTGTGCTTCCATCGGACTATGCAGCTTTAAGGATACATTACAACCCCGTTAAGCCAACCTCGGCTAAACCAAACGATGGGTTTGTAAAGTCAACGGCTGGCAGTTGTGGTTTGTGTAGGCAGGCTATATGAAATCAGTTCAGGCAAGGAGAGAAAGGAAGAGTATAAATAGTGAATGTAGAGTGAGAGCTTGCACCCTCAGGTCTATTATTATGTGGTGGTACATGGATCTGATATGGCATACCACCTGACCATTATCTCTAATCAGCAACAAGCGTTTCTAGTTCCACCAATGAACAGTAAGCATTCTTGTATCACCATGGCTACTGTGATCTACCCACCACCACCATGCGGTGTGGCTGCTTGGCCTGCACCTGCCTGCTGTGTGTGTGTGGTGATCCGTGACTAACAGTTGGGGGCGAGGGGGTAGTGAGTAGAGCTCTTGAGGCTCCTTACACACTAACAGTAGTGCCCCTTTCACACTATCTACCTAATACACAATGGCTATTGACTACAAGTAAAGAGTCACCAGCAACTACATAAATACATCCATGCACCTGGCCCTATACATCATTTACATTAATAGATCATTTGTACTCCTTTATAGACCATTTCACATTCCACACCAATGCGTTTTATCAGAATATTTTATAATGTACTCCGCCCCTCCACTTCTTACCACCTGCTCAAGCAGCGTAGAAAGGAATCCAAACATTTTTCGGTGCCCGGCAAAATACTACCATTTATCATATAAAAAAGTTGGTTAAATCAAAGTCGGTTAATCCAAATTATCATTTAATGCAAGCAGATTTGTCGGGCCTCAGGCCACTTTCGGTATGGTTAAACCAAACTTTCCTGTAGTTATAAGGTCATCTGAGACTTTTTTATATGATAAATTGTAGTATTTTGCCGGGTCACCGAAAAAAGTTTGGATTAACCGATCGTTTGGTTTAATTGAGCTTGGTTGAACGGGGTTGTACTATATACATAAAAAACAATAATCAAAGTGTCCACATACATTGTATATTACATTCATAACGCACCAACGTTTTTGCCAAAACCAAGTCAAAGTCGAAGCCAAAGCTCGGTTAAACCAATGATCGGTTAATCCAAAATCATTTCTTGGGTCCCTTCAAGTTTGGTTTAACGGGGTTATACTGTATATGGAGTATTATTCAAATATTACGGTTTTAAGGTAGGCTCATTCTCTGTGGCTTTTAATTATCTTTTTTTTAGGCTAGTTATTTTGGACATCTTACGAAACTTTCGAAAACAGAACACCTAGATTAATTCTACGTATCCGCTTTAGATACCAGTGCACTTGTTAAGCATTTGTTGCTGCATAAAAGGAAAGATTAAGTCAATTTTATACAGTTGCAGGCGTCATAATGTTTACATGCACACCAACATTAATTTGGTAGGTTTTCATTTCAAATATGGTCAAAGGTAATGATTTATAATTAAAGTTTCTTCATGCTAACGTAACATCCATTATATTTATAACAATCAACATAATATATTTATCTTTATATTTATTTAAAGCTGCATAGTCTGATAAAGACATCAACTTTTCAAAACCAAAAACGTTATCTAGATTTGATTCTACATATCTAACTTACATTCTGGCACGCTTATTCAACTTTTGTCACCGCATAGAAGGGATAGTGGATAGGCAATTTAATATAACATGCTACTGCAGAAGACTATGGTGTCAGAGTTTTGGCATGGTTGCCAAGACTAATTTAGCATATTTGCACTTCCAATACCTCAAAGGTTAGCCATGAAACATTAAAGTTACTTCAAACTAAAGCAAGGTAGAGTATAATGACCAACATTATATGTTTATCTCAGAAAAAAATAGAGACTCAAAACCATCGTACTATGCAACTTTAAGGCAAGAACTCAAATCCATCGGACTAAGTAGCCTTAACACGCATGTGGTGTGTGCATTAAAAGTAGTTGATGTGAAAATTCCAGAGCAGAGACACACTCCAAAGAATTGAATAAATTGTCCAGCAATATAATGAAATATCCACAGAGAGTGACAGGTAGTGCTTTGACTGACAATCTGAGCTGTGGTATTACTACACAACATACTGTCATGCAAGACATTCACTCATCGCCTCCAAATCCATATCTATTTTGTTGTCTGCTTTTTGTTGTTGTTGTACATTAGTTGATTAAGGAGGAGTACATTTGAATCTAGGACATTTTAGTCTTCCTCATTCCACCTCTCCTTGCCCTATCCTAGTAATGCCGAATGACAGGCTAGGTAGTGACAAGCCTAAATTTGTATGTCTGGTTATTTAGGCCCTTGAACGACTACTGTAGTAATTACTAGCAAAGCCCTGAGCTCCTGCCCCCCCCCCCCTGCATCCTCGCTTGCTCTCCTGTGGGTTTTTCCCCCTTGCCACCCACCCCAATGGGCCCCCCTCTCCTGCCACCACCCTTAACCATCATGAACAAACCAACAACACACCGATCATCCTACACAACTATCAATCTGTTTAAACACATTGAACATTACATAAGACCGACAAAATGTCTTGTCAACTATAAACTTAGCTTGTTTTATAAGAGAAAAATGTAACCCACAACGATTGTTTCAGTTGCCCCGAGTTTACACCTTCTACTCGGTGCTGCTCCCCATTTTTGCATGAACCTCAGTGACTGGTGCTGTACATTATACAGCAGGAGCCACTCCCTTAATTCTACATGATCGGTGCTGTGACTAAAACAGCACTGACCAAACTTAGATTATTTAGAATGTCAATTCCAATAGTAATATGGCCGGAAGACCAGTGCTCCGGCGCTGACAAATGTCATATTCAGATGAATAAATACTTTACACAAAAAAAAAAAATTGGTTTAACTTAGACCTAGAGATTGGAATCCCATGGTCTACCAAAGCGGGAGGCGTGCGCTCAACTCATTCAGCCATCCCACCTGGTAACTGTCCCATCTAATTTCTTTGTCTTTTTCAGCGATCCTACGCTATATTCTGTTGTTGTAGGCACATCACTCCTAAATAAAGGAGGCAGTCACCACATCGTAAAGACGGTAAACGTAAGTTGGCAACTACAAGACTTATCATGAAGTACATTGCATACTACTTGTTTTCGAAGTAATAATTTGATGTTCTGTAATCTTTTTCGATAGATATATTAATTTATAGATTAACTTACAGATCCTCTTCTGGCTGACCTAGGCCCTATTTGCCCCTATCATTATAATCTACCTTACTTTTGTTTCAAGTAACGTTTATTTTAGATGGCTAACCTTTGAGATATTTTAAGTGCAAACATGCAAAATTAATGTTAGTCAATATTAATATTGACACCATGGGCTTCAGCAGTAACACGATCTATGAAATTGACTTAGTATTCCCTTCTATATAGAAACAAATGCTTAATAAGGGCACCGTTATCCAAGTTAGATATGTAGAATCAAATCTAGATAATCGCTTTGGTTTTGAAGATTGGATGCTTTTATCGGACTATGCACCTTTAATCTCATTCATTCTCTAACTACCTGATCTCATATATTTTGTTGTATTATGTAATAGATCCATCCGTCGTACTCATACCGCCAGGGTGATATTGCGGTGTTGGAGCTTAAGATGTCAATAAACATGACCTCGCCCAAGAGGAAAGCTGTAATCCTTGCAACTCCAAAGGATAAAGTCAAGCGTAGGGACTATCTATACATGTTTGGCTGGGGCATCACCAGCGATGGTGGTAAGTGTCTGAGTGGGAAGTTGATAAAAGATTCACCCCATACTATAGTAGCCTGAGTAGCGGTGAAGAACAACCCTATATAAAAAGTGGAGAAAATGTGGGTAAATGAAATGAGTGCATTAATTCTGAATCTAAAAAGCAAAATATATTCTTCACATATAGCTTGATATATTCTACTTTTGAAATGATTAGTGGATTAGTCCAGTAGATCAATGAACTTTAAAGTTTGAATTGACAGAGCCCACATGTCAACATGGCAGCCATTGGCAGGAAGTTGAGAGGTCCCTGAGTACTAATCCAATCTAGGTCAGGAAGCAGTCATTTTCATTGGCTGAGGTAGTCAGGTGGTACAACCAGTTCATTCAAACATGGAGGATTTACTTCATGGACTCCATCACTTCGAACTGATTTGGTGTCATTATGCCTTGAAATTATGTGATTTGAACACTGGAGAGTAAATGTTGAGGGGCAACGTATACAATCGGGTTGTAGCTATTGGATTTTAATCAAGATAGGGTAAGAATGCCAAACTAAGACAATCAACAGTGAGACGCATTGTCTCCAACTTTTGCATAAGGTTGTAATTCACCTCTGAACAGAGTCAGCGGTGAATATTTTATCTAAGCCTAGATAAAAGATTCACCCCTGAGCAGAGAAGGGGTGAATGACAACCATGTCTAAATCCAAACAAAATCTACTTCAGTAGGAATTAAGTGTCGAGATGGTGGCTCCTGCGCATGGTGTTGATGTATCTATCGAGTCAACCCAATGACTTACAAAATTGGATATTTGTCACTACCTAGCCTGACGCTCAGCATTACTAGGATAGGCCAAAGAGCAGTGGAATGAGGAAGACCAATTTTTCATGGTTGAAAGTTCCGATGCTTAATTAACAAATATCTCAGGGTTTGTTTATTAAAATTAAAACACGATTAAACAAATCTGACAAATTTGAAACATGTTTGCAGATAGACCATTGGGTGAGTATCTCTTAGAGCTCTGTCATTCTCCAGCAAGTCCTGTATCTTCAAATTCTCATCATTCTGTCAATCTGTCCTTGCGGATTATCAAGCGGACTTATCCTTCCACTTCTCAAACCATGTAAGTTTTCACATATTCCGACCCCCCACTACGTAATCTGTGAACTCACCATCACCCATGTTCTCTTTGAGTCTTAAAATAGACTCACCTGAATCAATGTTCCCAAGTCATAGGTATACACATGTGTCCTGAGCATGATGAACTGATCTAATCCATCCCTTGCAGAGGAGAAGATGTCAAATAAACTGCGGGTTGGAAGTATGGAGCTCATATCGAGGAAGCGTTGTCGTGCAATCCGGGAAAACAAGTACATAACAAGCAAGGTGATCTGCGCCATAGGAAAGAATAGCGTGACTTGCAAGGTAACTGCTTTCAGAATTCTGTCCCACATACATATTCATATGTATGTAAGAGAAGAAATTTAGCGGTGCAGTAAATGAGGTTAGGAGCCGATAGCAAGCAGTGGGAGGAGGTGCCACCGTCGAAGTTGAGGTTGAGTAGGGTGGAGCAGTAGATGGCTAGTTCCAGGCTCCATCACCTGATGATTGGTGCGTGGATCTGAGGATCAAGTAGGGAATTCTGGGTTATTATACTCATATAATTCTTATAAAGTATATATAGATATATGTGTGTACATGTATATATGACCAGACGGGATGGCCCAATGAGTTAAGCGTCCGTATCCTGTTTCGGGAGATCGGTCGATCCGAACCTTCATGGGTTCGAACCCTGGTCGAGTCAAGCGAATGACTTAAAAATGTATACTTGTCACTTCCTAGCCAGGCGCTCAGCATTATTAGGATAGGGCAAGGACTGGTTGGCTCAGTGTCAGGATAATGTGACTGAGTGGGATATCAAGTCATGGTGCTGAGGGCCTGCTCTCCCAGTGGGGCAGCACTATAAAGTGGCCATGAGTGCACACTGTCACAAATCGGTCCCCGTCCTGATATGATCTTAGCTGTTGCTAGGATGTAAAGCAACAACAAACATGTTTCTTGTTTTTTTTTGTAATGCTTATTTACACTTCGCATTTTACTACATGAATCAGTGTGTTTGAAGATATTATTTTGTGATAAACAACTCAAAGACATCCAGGAATTTTGCACTGAAAGGTCTTGGAAAGTCCTTAAAGGACCCGGAATTTGATATGTTGAAATGAGAAAGAACTTTGTTGTATTGTATTAACAAACATTTAAAGAAACAACAACATTTTTCTACTGTTTGCAGGGAGATTCAGGTGGTGGACTTATGGCGAAATCCAAGAAAACACTGAAACAGTTTGGCATAGTCAGTTTTCAATCATCATCAGGATGTCATGCATTACCAGCAGTCTTTACCAAGGTGTCTGCCTATTCTTCATGGATAAAGAAGGTAGCTAGTTGCTAGACTGTTACCTGACTGCTACCTGATCGTTACTACCTGATTGACTGCTACTAACAGTATAAATTCCTTCGGAAGATTGAAAAGCGGTTTGAATTCAGCAAACATCTTCCACCAGAAAAGAAAAAAAGGACAACAACCCAGCAAAAGGCAATGTCTTGTGACCTTGATTTTTACTGGAATCATTGGTTCAAATAAAGATACTGTATTGCAAGCATACTTTTTGCTGTCGACTTTATTTGTGATACCTTTGCTACTGTGCTTCTATGTGAATATTTGATGAAATGAAGTAAGGTTAATAGACTTTAAAAAGTCAAATCGAGCGCTTTCTGTGGCTGCCATCTTTGTTTTTTACATTCTCTTAAAATGTCTCAACTCTATGCCAATACAGACAAACACTGCCCATTGGAACCACTAGCTCCACAGATAATGCCTGCTGAAGCAGCTTTTCTTCGTGTTTGAGGACTGATTGATTGATTGGTGGTTGCTTTAAGCCGTGTCAGCAGCATAGGCCATATTCACAGCAAGAAATGTTTGTTTTTTGTTCAAACCATCCCTTTTACATGTAACTAATTAAGTGCCAATAGACACTCATTAAATTAAAAAGCTCACAATTATATATTTGTGGCTGAGGGAAACAAATTCCCATAAAAAACGGAAAGTTTATTACTAATTGTCCATGTTGCCGGAAACATGCGTAATTTACGAAGGCGGAGTCATTATGTGATAGTGGTAGTCTTTAATCAGTGAAGGACAAAGGGGGTCGGTACATCATCAGGTGGTGCTTCAGAGAGGTTACCAGATCGTCATTAGGTCAAATCTCGATGTCATGAGTTTGTGTTATTGTCCCGGGTCAGAGGTCAGCTGGTGGGCGGGACCCGAACCCTCAACCCTACCGGTGTTGGTCTTCTTCAAAGGTGTGGGTGGGCGGGGAAATTCGGATCGGTCTTCCGTTGACTGCTGGAGGAACGGTTGTGGTGGTTTGAACCCGGGAGGGGGTGGTCACGTGGCTTTGTCGTGGGTGGGGGAGGGTCGGGTCACGCCGGGTGCCCCTGGAGGCGGTGGTGGAGTTACTCGGGGAGAACCGCTAGGTGGCAGGGGAGGGCAGGATGGGTGGGGCTCTCGGTTAGGTGGCGCCACCAGTGTGTCGTGGTGTCTGGTTCTCCGCCCCGTAAATTACACATGTTACGGATAACATGCACAATTTACGAAGGCGGAGTCATTATGTGATAGTGGTAGTCTTTAATCAGTGAAGGACAAAGGGGGTCGGTACAGCATCAGGTGGTGCTTCAGAGAGGTTACCAGATCGTCATTAGGTCAAATCTCGATGTTATGAGTTTGTGTTATTGTCCCGGGTCAGAGGTCAGCTGGTGGGCGGGACCCGAACCCTCAACCAATCACTGGAGGGGTCGGGTGCCGACCGCCAGGAGCCCCTTCGGAACATAGTGGTATACCGCTGCCGAGGTCCATGACCCGAGCTGCATAATCTCCGAGATTGTGCTGCCCGCCGCGGCACAGGCTTGGGCCCCGCCCCTTCGTAGGCTGTGCAGCGTGTAGTCCTCGGGCGCCCCCACTCCGATCGCTGCCAGCCCCATGCGGAGGGCGGCCAGCAGGACCGGAGGCCGGAGTGGGGTTCCAGGGGCCACGAGGAAGGCTGGTTCACTGAGGCGTGGCTGGCGGTGCGCGAGGTAGTGGTCCCATGCCGCGACAGGGCAGCATGGGGAGCCCGGCAGTCTCTGAATGTTGATGTAGTATGCCTGATCCGCTCTCCACCTTGTCTTTGTGGTTCGGACCAGTACCGTTAGCCCCCTTGATGTCGTGGTGATGTCTGCACGCCTGAGGTAGTGGCGTGGGTCGTCGCTGGAGGTGGTTGCGAGGAGGTTGCCCTGTCGTAGTAGCGTTGCGTACCCCAGTAGTAGCGCGGCCAGGAGCACTGCGGCCGTGGGCCCGGCCGCGGCCAGGTATTGGGCCAGTGCCCTGACCTGCTGTGGGGTGAGGGGCGGGGCCGGTCTGGGGGTGTGGTTCGACAGACGTGCCACGCCCCTCTTCATCAGTGAGACCGGGTAGGTATCAAACGGTGCCGGGGAGCCTCCGAACATGAGGACCCAGGTCCGGGCTCCGCTGATGTAGTTCATGGTCGCCCCTGGGGAGGTGAGTGTCTCTTTTAAGTGGAGTATGTAGGATAACATGCACAATTAAAAAACCATGACTACGGGCTTGATATTATGAATGCCATAGATACGGTTCGTAGCGCGCGTCACTATGTACAAAGTTAACTTCCGGTAGTATATTCAAAGGCTTGTCCAGTCCTTACCTGGCCACCGTCATCGACAGATCGTTGAGTTTGAATAAGAAATTTGTGGGTATCGACATAAAAGTCAAGAGCGTAGTGGGGAAGTACTCCAAGGCTCTGCTAAGGTCAATGGATCTATCGGATGAATCAGGATCTGGTTCGAGAGTTCGGGTTAATGCAACTCGTTCAGCTTCTTCTACGCGGTTAAACGTGGCAGACCTGGATGGTGTTTCGCCATTGCCTTCAACGTCAGCACAAGGAGGAGCGACTCTGGAGGATATATGATGCTTGTTAGATGCTAAGCTGGCGAAGGCACAAGAACCGTTGATGGCCAGGATTCGCAGCCTTGAAAGTGTTCACGGTGGACAATCACTTTATATAGGTCAGGCGCCGAGCGGGCCGGAGATACAAAATGATGACGTCATAGAGGAAGATGCAGCAACGGTCGTACACACGACTGCAAATTTGCCGCTTCGTCTGGCCCACTTGTGTAATACCTGCAATTCTGGAGCCGTGATACATACATCAAAAGGAAATGTTCCCATTTCGTCTAATATTGTGGTTGCTCGTAAACACACGGCCTCTGATGATCAGTTTAATACAGGAGATTCTGATAGTGACGACTCAATGATGAGAGACTTAATACGGTTAGCAGGGAAGAAAGCAAGACAATCTAATAAGTTAAAATTATACATGAATATATTATTCGGAATGAAAAAAAGGGTAAGGTGGGCCAAGGTGAAGCTACCTGGTATGAGTATTTATCGGCTATCAGGCGCATTGTGAGATGAGGGGATGTTCCAGCTGACTGGGTGCCCCATGTGGAAGACCATATTGACTCAATACTAGAGATGGCACAAAATTACTTGTGGCAGATGTGCTTAAGCTATAGTGAACACATTTTTAATATGATAGCCGATAAAAGATTGCCGGATTGGTGGTTGGACCAAGGTAGGATAGTTGAAATCCGTAGGGATGTGTGTGGGTTAGGTAAGCGTGTGGAGGCGCCATCAAAACAAAGTACATGGTCAGCCATATCTGATTATAAAAAGGGCATTGATGCCACGCCGTGTGTTATATGGAACAAAGGAGAAATGTGCGGGTTCCCTGGTGACCATGGCGAAGGAATTAATCAATTTATCCATATATGTTCATACTGCGCATATAAACTATGGCGTAAACATTCCCCTAAGGAAATTGACTGTAAAACAGAAATCCGTGCGAAGGAAGTCGTGCATGATGAATCTGACCGTGTGAAGAGTTTTTGATTTGCAGTGGACCAGGGGCTGCATCTCCCGTAGAGACAGTGCGCATTGCTGATGGTAACAAGAACTGGGTCGCACATGAGTCTTCAGATGGCGCCACCGTCCGGGCAGCATCAAGTCACCCAGTTGACCAGTGTCAAAATCAGGTCGGTGCGGTTGTTTCGTCGGTGTCATGTCGGCCTTCAAAGTTACTGTTGTCGCCTCCCTTAGTAAATTCTCCTGTGAGCTCTAATGTGCAACAGGATAGTTATCCTGATATCGTAGTTGGTGTAAACAATCTTGGCTCTGAACAAATCCTTCACTGTCTCACCAACAAAAATACTAGCTGTTTTTCAGTAAGATTTCCAAAAAGACGTCATATGCCATCTGTGGATTCATCTAGGAACCACAAGTTTAAAAATTACTCGGTTGGAGGCTCCACCTACAAAATAACAAAGTTTTTGCATACGCAGTATATAAAAGATCAGTTATTTCCCAAATCCAAAGGTATAGAACAGTATAAGTGGTTTAATCGGGATCAGCGGAGGTTATTACATAACAGAAGTTCAAATATAGGGAAGCACGATCAGGATACAGTAACTTTGGGTACGGTGGCACAACGGACACCACTGATGTTGGATTTGCCTCTGACTGGGTTCGATCAATGGGGTTGTCATGGCGATGCCGCAACAACAACCTCCCTTTTCCAATGCTTGGGCAAGGTTCCTGCTGTGTCTGATACACTGACTTCTGGGCTGCTGCCCTTGGACAGTTTAAATAACATGCACTTGTGTGGTTCACAGACCATCACTAAAGACTATGTTTCTACTATTGGGGATGGCTGTTGCCTACCCAAAAAGCCTAAAGCTAGCCCGGTCGCTAGCTTAATTAATATTTCTTCTCACATCCCTTATCAACTATCTAATTCTAGGATGCATACTGCTGGGTTACATGTTAAGGTCGCAGACACGTTGCCTGTTAATATAGATGTTGATAAGGGCTGTACTTCTATTAGTAGCTCGGATATTAGCTATCCAACCTGTGTTACCAAGAACACTGACTTTGGCAATACTGTTATTGCCAGGGCTTCCAAGTTGGACCCAAAACACTGTCTAGTTACTAATATGGGTGGATATATTGGTAGGCTCAACCCAGTTAAGGATTTAATTCCTGAAGTTCAACATGTTGCTCTATTAAATTATCCTGTTGATGTTATAATCCCGTTGCAGTTTGGAGTAGGTGCTAATAATACTGATGTGGTTAACACTTGTTCGATGACTGTGATGATATGGAGGTATATAATAATGATATAGCCGTATTTTGTGATAAATCTCCTTCTGATTGTAAACTGCATATGCTCAAAAACTGGCCTAACTTAACTGTTAACTGTAAATCATTTTTGGAATATGCCTCTATTTTTGCTAAGGTAAGAGCCACAGGTCTGCCAAATTATCTCTCAGCTAGAATCCCGGTGCCTTCTGGGTTAATAATACAAAACTGGAAAAACTTATTAATGGAATATGACAATAAGGAAATAATCCCATATTTAGAATTTGGTTGGCCTGCAAATTTTACTGGTACATTTATCCCAACTGCAACGGAATGTAAATGCCCGTTCTGAGGAAGATCTCTTTTGGATTAACAATTATGTTTAGACTGAATTGACTCACAATGCATTGTTGGGCCCATTCGATGACCTTCCTTTTTCTCCTTGGGCACAGATTAGTCCTATTATGACCCGCCCCAAGAAAAACACTAATGAACGTAGATTAATAGTTGACCTTAGCTTTCCTAAGGGGCGTAGTGTTAATGCTAGGATTAACAGGGGTTTTTACCAAGGGAGGCCCTATAAATATAATTTACCTACAATAATGTCCTTGGCAAAGGAGGTTTCCAAATTGGGTGAGGGTTGCTTCATGTGGTCTATAGACCTTGCCAGGGCGTACAGGCAATTAAGAACCTGCCCCTTAAGTGTGCTTTTATTCGGGATTAAAGTAGACAAAAGATTTTACTTTGATATTGCAACGACGTTTGGGTGCAGGACGTCCAGTATAGCTTGTGCTTGAACATCGGCCGCAGTAGTATACTTAATGAGAAAGATGGGATTTTTTACTTTGTACTTTTTGGACGATTTAGTGGGGGTAGAGTGTACTTTAGATAGAGCACAAAAGGCTTATGACTATATACTGGAGTTGACTGTATTTCTAGGTTTGGAACTGTCTATTAAAAAATGTATTCCTCCTACCCAGAAATTGATATGGTTAGGTTATAAAATAGATTCAAAACATTTGTTTGTCCGCATCCCTGATGAAAAATTGTTGGATATTTTATTGGAATGTAAAAAGTGGGTGATAGGTAGGAAGGTCACGCGGAAAAATGTTCAGAGGTTAGTAGGACGCCTACAATTTATTTCAAAATGTGTGATACCTGCGCGATTATTTATGAGCAGGACTTTAGAATTTCTTAGAAGTACCCCTTTTATAGGTAAAATTTGTGTTACTCAAAATTTGGTTAGGGACATAGCTTGGTTTTTACGTTTTGCAGAAGGTCATAATAGGCTAGTGTTGTTACAGCATTTCTCAGAAAAAAAGTGGATAATTGAGTGCGACTCATCTCTGCAAAGGGGGGGGGGGGTGCATTCAGTCCAACTCACTTTTATTCAAATTTATACTCTTCCAAATTCTTAGAAAATAACTTTCATATTGCCCAATTGGAGGCTGAACATTTAGTGGTAGCTCTAAAAAGTGTGTCTCCTCCCAACCCCCATAATTATCAAATTATCATTAATACTGATAATGCTTCTTCCCAACAGGTCCTATCTTCTGGTGCTGGAAAGGATCCTGTCTTGTGCGCCTGTGGCCGGGAGATCTGGAGGTTTGCCGCCAAATAGACTTGTGTGGTACAGGTGATACACACGCCAGGAAAGGATCTTGTATTAGGCGATGCCCTCAGTAGGTTGTATTTTGATAATAAATTTAAACTGATTGCTGATGAATTATGTCAGTCTAAATTGTTAACTAAAATAAATGTTTCTCATGATGGTCATGTCCTTGATGTGTTTTTGTAAAACTCTGCTCGTGGATAATGTTGTTTTTTGCCTTTATCAACTTGCAGATAATAAGCGTGCAATAGTGCATAAGCTAAGCATGTACTTTTCGGCAGGACTATCGGAAGGGACCTGGGACAATAAGAGGGTACAATTTAGGGAGTATCTAAAGTTTTGTAATAACGTTAGAGATAACCCTAAGAAACCCAAAATGAAGACGGTAATGTTATATGCTTTATATTTGAATGATAAATTAAATACTGAAGGTGCTGTAAAGAACTAGATAAGTGGGGCGAGAACTTGGGTAAGACTGTTGAAAGGAAATACTGAGGCATTTGATTGATATGTGCTGTCAATAATTAAAGCTGGCATATGTAAGTTAAAAAATAACACTGTAAATAGGGCGTTCCCCTTGAAGACAAAACATATTAAAATGATAATCTTAAAATTTAAAAAGATTGGAGAAGATGGAGTGGTGTTGATTGCTGCATTACTAATAGACTATTTATGTTTACTAAGACAGTCAAATTTGTTTTATTCCGAGGTATCGGGAGATGGTGGTCACATGCTGCTCAGAGGTGACATCAAAGCACACACCACACACCTGACGGTAACAGTCAGGAGCACAAAAACTACACACAGGCCTGAGGACGCATACAGCATCGAACTACCAAAAGGGGCAAGTCATAACTTCTGCCCGGTGCGTGCATGGAACAAGTACATCCATCTTACTCCTGTGATTGAGGGTGCCCCAACATTCATGTTGAACAATGGGGACCCCTGACTGCTAAAGTTGTCATCAAATGAAAGCGTGTGGACTTCCCTGGTGGCCACTGGTGACTTGTCATAGTCTACGGCGAGGGGGAGCTCAGGAGTATGCAAGAGTGGGAATGCCCCTAGATTGCATAAAAACACTCGGCAGATGGAAGTCCAACAGTGTGTTTAATTATGTAAATAAAAATGTCTTTTAGGGAGGAACCATTATCTCTCCTGTTCTCAATTTGGCTGAGAGATTATGGTTCCTATGACCTAGAAATGAATGTTGCTGAGTGACATGAATGTGCGAATGTGTGTGAGTGTGCCAGATGTGAGCTGACCATGTGACCGTGATCTGCCTTAGTTGCTGCCTCATGTCTTCTGTTTTCAAGTTGCCTCTACAGAAATGAATACAGTATCTTCAGAAATGTATCATATACTATTATGATAGTACAATCATAGTTATGGCCTGCACATAAGTAATGAAATAAGGCAATAGTAGATCTACCTAAATATATGACCTGCACATAAGTAATGAACATCAGAAATATAGAAATGCACAGGTTGTACTACCTGATGAAGATAGAGTGCTAATAGTCTCAATTGTACTATTAAGGGTAGCTGATATGGAAGATGTTCACAAAGGTGTAGGTTAAAAAGGCTTTTGTAAAAATTTATTAAGCCTGATTAATACATTTATTAGCCCAAAAAATGATTATCTGTGTCTGGTTTTGAATTGTCCATGTTGCAAGGAAACATGCATAATTCAAAAACCCTGACTACGGGCTTGATATTATGAATACCATAGATACAGCTCATAGCGCGTCGCTATGTACAAAGTTAACTTCCGGTAGTAGATTCAGAGGCTTGTCCAGTCTTTACCTGGCCACCGTCGTTGACGGATCGTTGAGTTTGCCGAGGGAAACAAATTCCCATAAAAAAAGGAAAGTTTATTAATAATTGTTAGAATTTATTTACAAACTATATGAGGTGGTACAGACCGGTATTTGAGTAGGGTTGTAATTTGCAGCAATCGGATAAAGAATAGAGTCAGGGTTTTGGAGTTAGATTTATTCAACATGACTCAGAATTACTCATCAATAAAGAGCAGAATATTTATCAAATAAAGTGATCAAGATAATCTAAACAAAGATAATCAATCAAGGAAAATCAGTAGATCATCAAACAGGAAATGTCACTGCCACGATGGCAAGTGATGCTGACTGGCACTGTGGTCGGGAAGGCTGGCTTCCGTAGTGTCAGTTCAGTGATCACGTTGGATGTCATAATGAGAGGAGCTTCATCTAGCTGGATTGACATGAAGAGTAGACAATACACAAGGGTAACAGTAGTCATTTGAAGGAATCAGCACTTAACCCCTTCTGGAATAGGGTTGGGTGGGTGGGGAATTTGTTGTTGCTTTGCCGAGAGCGAGGACCGAAGTGTGGATAGGTTTGACTAGCCTCGCCTGTGAATTAAGAATGTTGCCTCATCAACATGCTTTCAGCCCTACTCTAGATAGAGGTGAATCTTGTATCTAGCCCAGGTATAGTTGTGGGATGAGTGAAGTGACAATGTTATCAGTTTAATTATAATAACTGACATTGGTGGCGCCAAAATCACTATCAATCCCACAGAAATGTCAAGCCCGCCATATTGAATACTACAGATACAACTGTAGTAGTCCAGTCATGAGCCACACCATCACATGGTGGTGGCAGGGACTACGCCACATACTGTTGCTTGTTTATGACAGCAGGTGGCATCAGGCTAGCTGGCGAGAGGGTCCCTCGGCGGCCCGGCCCCTACTGGGTCTGGCTATAGTGGCTCCCACCACCTTGAGAGGTTACCTGGGAACTGGATGTTCAGGGGTGGGTAACTTGGTTCTGTGACACTGTGGTGGGAAGAGTTATGGAATAAAATGTGGGAGCATATGTTTCTTCTTGTCATCGTCCTTCCATGTTGCATTATCGTGACAGACCAGAAGGAACTGGCCTTATGTGGCCTTTCACACCGGTACAGTGAATTGGTCCGAATATATTAATTACAATATCATGTTATCCCTTGGAATATTTATATTCCCATAATATCTTATACATCATATATATATCTATATATTGATGCATGACTTTCTGCTAATGTTAGACTGCTTCATCAGTAAAGCATCATGATAACCACACTGAGCGGTCTTACACTGATGATCTTACTTGAACTAGGTGTAAAGTCATGTACAGTCCCTAGTTCTAGCACTTCTGCTGCCTCGTTCTGTGTACCCATGCCAGCGGTGAATGTGCTTTTGTGTATCATGTGGAGGACCATGCTAATGGATGTATTTGTATCATTCCAAATAATACACCTTGAATAGGCATCATGAATGCGAATCTATAGGAGAACCAGTCCATGGTTCAGTCCTGAACAAATATGCACGCAAATTTATGAACCTTTAAAATTGCACTTTTTTTCAAAAATAAGTGTCAATAACCGGTCCAATAATGTCTGTTGCTGGCATGGAACCTGAGTGGCAGCAGCCACAAGATTGCTAAGGGGTGAGGGGGGCATGCCCCCCCTCTCCCGAAAATGTTTACCCAATATCCCACTCAACAACATTATCCTGACACTTAGCTAACCAGTCCTTGTCACTTCCTTAGCTCAGTATCAGGATAATGTGGTTGAGTATGATATTGGATTATGATGCTGGCAGCCTGATTTCCCCGCAATATGACCTTAGATGTTGATAGAACATAAAACTCCAACAGCCAACCAGCTGGGAGAGATTGTCACCATTCCAAGATGGTGGCCAATGGATTTTTAATTGCATTAATCTTTTAAAGTCTATTAATCTACATGATTTCATGAACTCAGCCTTCAAAGGCAGTGGGTTGTGTGATAGGCAAGTATTTGAACAATTTATTTAATTAGGAATTCATGCTATTCAACATTTTTTTCTATGATGTTCTTCAGCAACCCTGCACATGAAACGCGGCCGCGTGAGTAACTAAGGCCTGGGGTGGAAGAACATTGGCTTCTGATGATTTCAATTGTTTTCCAGTAGATGGCACCACTAAAGCAACAATAGCAGTACTATCCAGTTGCCTTCCAGCTGATACCGTTGATATCCGGTAGGTGGCGAAACAAGTAGCCAAAACCATCAGTGCCCAATGTAATCTGGCCAGTGGCAATGTACGGCGGAGAGGAAACATCGGCTGGGGAGGAGTGGGGGGGAAGGGGTGATAACACCCTATGGTCTACTGTGATGGGGAGAAGGATAAGTGCCAACGAAAAGAGGAGACCCAACCAGCTCTTACATGGACAATAGGGGGACTTAACAAGCCCTTCACCAGATGGCATGGCCGAATGAGTTGAGCGTCCATTTCCTGTTTTTGGAGATCGGGTGATCCGAATCTTCGTGGGTTTGAACCCTGGTCGAGTCAAACCAATGACTTAAAGATTGATGCTTGTTGCTTCTTCCCCTGGTGCTTGTCATTATTAGGATAGGGCAAGGACTGGTTGGCTCAGTGTCAGGATGATGTGACTGAGTGGAAAATCAGGTCATGGTGCTGGCGTCCTGGTCTCCCAGAGGGGAAGCACTATAAAGTCACCATGAGTGTGCACTGTCACAAGTCAGTACCCAAACTGATATGACCATATATGTTGCTAGGACGTAAAACAACAACAAACAAAACAAGCCCTTCATTGAGCAAGCATTTTCAGAATACTTCTCCCATTCTTTACACTACATTGCTGATATGGTGTGATTTAAACATAGGTGGAGGCATAGTAAATTTCAAACACACTTCCAACATGTGTTATGCATAGATAAAATGTGTTATTAATGTCTGAATATAAAAATACAACTACTACATATGACTTATAGTGATATGAATTCACTGGGTTGTTTCTGGAAGTTATGCTCACCTAACAAGCACAGACTGGACAATCGTGTGCTGATTGGGTCTTCTCCATTGCTGCACTTATTACCATGCTTATGGTGACGATGGAGGAACACCAGTTCCGGTGATTACAAATGTACTATTACTGATCGGTGTACGTGACCAGGCGCATGTATGTATATATATGTATGAGTTGGTGGTGCTGAGTGGGATGTAAATAGACATAGTTGCGCTGGCAGGTGTGGGTGTGAGTGCACTCAGGGCCTACCCCCTCAAGGTTGGTGGTGGCCATGGGGCCATACAGCTTCTGGTGGTGGGCACACCACTGGTATCCATGGGGACCAGGAATGCTGGATCTCTATTGGTGGGGGCCATGAATACTTGTTTCCCATTGGGGGAAAGGGGTGGGGTGATACTATACAATGAACCCATGTAACCATATAAATAATAAACCAGACTCTCTCTTATTCTTCACACTTTATACTCTTCCTTTCTCTTTGTCTGTATTGATTTCACCATAGCCTGCCTACACAGCCACATATTTGAGCCTTAGCTTTTATAAAATTGTCGACCACGACGAGTGGATTAGTCAATTAGACTTTACAAAATTGGTGACTACGATGGTTATCGACACGATACGGTTAGTAACACGTAGGTTATTTGACATGATGGGTAGTTACCACATTGGTTATTGACACGGTGGTGATTTAAAAAGATGGAACTTGTTGGCTATTGCGTGTTTGGTTCGTTGTGTAAGTAGTGTTTTTTCTGCTATTTTTTTCGACTCAGTGGGGATTTGAAATTTATTCGGAATGTGGTTTGTCGACAATCATTTCCGACAATGTCCATATTGCAGTGGCAACATGGGTAATTCGGGGGGAGGCGGACGACCACCCTGCCCCGGCCCTACCGCCCCCACCCTTCCCTTCCTCCTTCACACCACTTCCCACCACCCCCTCAACCACCCAGATGGCGCCACCACCTCCCTTCCCTCACTCACCCCACTCCCTCCAGATGCCACCACCACAACCTCCGCTGGTCCCGCCGCTGCCCCGCTGGTCCCTCCGCTGGTACCTCCCCCCCTTTCCTCCCTTCCACCTCCCCATCACCTCGGCCACTCCTCCTCCTGCAACCACACCGATAAGACCTATTCTCATCACCTCTCACGCCTCTAGGCTGCTCACCACCGTCAGTTACGACCGTTCACGACAACATATCAACACACCATGCCGGCACGGAAATCCTCACGACATGCCGCTGCCACAGATGCGGCACCCACAACGCCCAACGAACCAACACCGCGGACGACAGTGAAGACGGATTGTCTGCACACATGCAGATATCGCTCCTCAGGCAGTCAGTGAATGATTCCATCCACAAACAGGCAGAACTGGCCAAGACAGTCACAAGCAGGCTATACGCACTGGAAGCAAGCGAACAAGGAGCAGCTCAACGGATGGAAAAACACCACAGAAAAGGAGACGCCGTGCCACCCACGACTCGTCAGGATCGAGTTCGTCACCATCACCACATGGCCGTTCACCACAACCACGCTCAGACCGGAGAAGATCACCCAGACCAACCCCACGCTCCAACCGCCACATGAACGATGGCCACGAATGGAGGAAACAGAGGATGTCCCGTCACGCACCCCAAACACCGACCACATCCTCCACCGACGACGACAATCAACGAGATGTGGTCGACGCCATCATAGGAGCCAACCGGAGCGATGGACGAACAAGCAGCTGAGGTAAGGCTCAACTCCTCCCACACACATACGTCATAAGGGATGAGAAGAAGGGCAAGGTAGGGCCAGGCGAGAGCACGTTGCACGAGTATTTCACGGCACTCGCACGGATGAGGAAGGATCCCAAGGTGTTGCGCTCATGGACCAGGCCCATACTAGACCATCAGGATGACATATTTGAGATGGCGGCCGACTGGAGGTGGGACACATTCCTTGCCTGGTCCGAGAAAGTGTTTGCCATGGTGGACGATGGACGACTACCTAAAGCCTGGAAGGACGAGCAAGCCATAAAAAACTTGCAAAGGGCAGCATGCCTGGCCGCATCCAACGTGAGGAGAAAAGCCGGTCGGCATGCGCCGCACAAAGCAAGGGAGACAAACACCAGACGGCACCAATAAACACCCCCTACAAAAGACCCGAATTCAACCATGACACTGACAGCAGACCCTGCCACAGATGGAACTGGGGAACAGACTGTGGCCACTCCACCTCCCACGGCACAGGCAGTGATCGACGTGCCCACATGTGCGGGTGGTGCGCCAATAAATATAGAAAGCCGAACCCACACAAAGAGTAAGACTGCAACAACAAGCGATGACAGACGGAATGGAAGGCGGCGGCACCAGACAGAGACGAACAAAAAACGGATTTTCACTAGATGGCCCTGGCCAGGCCGAAGAAATTGCCGAAACCGACGAACTCACGAGCGACACGAACCAACAGACGAACACCAACCCCTCCTAAGAATCGTATCTGTAACGCTCGCGCTCAACAGACCTATCCAACCCTGGAGCCCGCAAACACCAAACCACATGGAGCAAGGAGATTCACCAGACTCCACACACGACCCCCCCACCAACCACATGAGCAGCTCACCCGAAAAAACCGACACCGACGCCCAGGTGGGCACGGACGCGTCAACCGACGCATCACCAGCGAGCAACAACCCCGGCGCAGACACTCATCAAAACTCTCCACAAGACACTGCCTCAAGCATAATATCTGCACAGCGAACACAACACGGACCAATCAAACTCTGTTGTGGGGGAAACAACCAACACTTGGAGGCAGATGCGTCACCAGACACCACAGACAATTCTCCCGCCAAAACTGAGAGCAGCTCAGCAATGGTTTTAAAACGAACCGCCACACAAGACCACGTGGCCTGGGACGCCGCACACCACCCCCTAACCCCTGCCCCCACGCATGGCGGCGACACCTTATCAACCCCAGACAACCGACCGCGGCACAGCGCCGCCGACAAAACATCAGTCGCCTCACGCACGGCCGCCGCCAGTAACGACCCCCGTAACGACCATTACAGCGCTCGCCTACCCAACACCATAGCCCCGCCGACCCGTGAACAACACACCACAGACGCCGTCTATCACCCTACTCCACCCGCCGCCCGAACACCCCGGGTAGGAGGAGATACAACCGACATTGAACACTGCCTACTTCCGGCCTTCAGCCCCACCCCACCTCCCACCCCGGCAGACAAACTACCAACTCACACCCCCACAGCCTCCGCAGACGGCACCGACCAGACTCCCCCACCATCAACCCGAACACCTCGGGTAGGAGGAACCGGAGCCGACGCACCAACCACCCCACCCCCATCATAGCCACACACACCGCCAAACCCAACACCCCCACCACCAGAGACGATACCTACCACCACCGGCACGGACCCGCCACAACCGCCACCACAACATTGTTGTGCGACAATGCCTCACTGGCTCAACAGTGGCATGCGTACAGCCACTCATCCCCACACACACCACCCACCACCACAAGACCGACCCCGCCATAGACGACGATGAACCACCAGACGCACTCCTCACCCACCAGCAACGCGCACATGCGTCAGAGGACATCGAGGATGTGACGGACGACCCCGGTGGCCTTGCCACCCCTCCATACAATCCACCTCACACCCCACTCTCATATAAGACCATACTCGACAGGATCTGGCCACTATCAGCACCTGCGGCCTGGGCCAACCAAGTATATCAATATATATACAACCAGGTCAGAGAAACGGCACTACCAAACCACGTCGTGGCACGCATCCCGGTCCCCTCGGGCCTCAGGATCGACCGATGGAGGGACTTGCTCGCCGCCTACCACGACACGGAGCTCCTCGACTTCCTGGAATATGGATGGCCAGTTGACTACACCGCAGACATGGCCCCAGTACCGTCGAAGGCGAACCACCGCGAGGACGCCCAGAACCTTCAATGGATAGAGAAATACGCAGACAAGCCTCATGATGACCCGGGCAAAGAAGAACACCACCGAGCGCCGGGTCATCGCCGACCTTAGCTTCCCCAGGGGAGCCAGCATGAATTCAGGCATAAGGAAGGGCCACTACCAGGGCCACCCCGTCACCTACACCCGCCCAAACATAACCAACCTTACTGACGAGGTCACCCGCATCGGACAGGGCACATGGATATGGACGATCGACCCTGCGCGGACCTACCGCCAACTTCGCACCTGCCCCCTCTTGGTGCCCCTCCTCGGAGTTACACTCAATAACAAACTATACTTCGACATCGCACCTCCATTTGGGTGCCGCACGTCGTCCATGGCCTGCGCACGGACCACCAACGCCGTAACATACCTCCTGCGCAAAAAAGGCCATTTCGTCCTATGCTATCTGGACGACTTCGTCGGGGTGGCACCGACGGAATACGAGGCAGTCGAGGCATATGTCTACACCGTTCAGCTCGCTGCCGACCTCAGACTCAAGCTCTCCACACACAAGTGCACCCCACCCTCCCAAAAGACGGAATGGCTCGGCTTTGAGGTCGACACCACCGACATGACCGTCCGCATACCGGCAGGATAACGAGGTCGTCACCGAGTGCGCCACATGGACACCTGGATCGAAGGCCTCCAGGAAAGACCTCCAGCGCCTCGTCAGACGACTGCAACACATCGCGAAGTGTGTGCGCCCGGCGAGGAGGTATATGAACCGCATCCTGGCAGCACTCAGAGCCGCCCCCTACAGTGGGAAGAACACCATCACATACGAAATGACCCTCGACATTGAATGGTTTAAGTCATACGCCCACCTCTCGAATGGCATCGTCCTACTCCGCCCAACACCCAAACACGAATGGGTAATCGAGTGCGACTCCTCCTTCCTCGCTGGAGGAGCGCACTCACCAGGAGGATACATGACAGAGGAGTACCAGCCCGACTACCTCGCCGATGGGCACAACATTGCACAGCTCGAGGCGATAAACCTTGTTGTCGCACTACACGCCCTCACCCCTCCAAACCCCCAAGACTATGTCGTCGTTGTTAACACCGACAACCAGGCGTCACAGATGGTCCTCGAATCCGGTGCCAGCAGAGACCCCACCCTCTGCGCCTGTGCCCGAGCCATCTGGAGGTTTGCGGCACTCAACTCCTGCGAGGTCCTGTCCTGAATTACTACTATTTTAGAAGTGCCGCTAGACTTTATTGATGGTATGTGCGTAACGTGCTGTCATTGAAGCCTCACGTTTGCACTAAACAAAACAAATGTAGGGACTACTTTCGGCTCTTCTTTAACCTTGACACGGAGGGGTGAGCATAGGAATACACTACTTTGTTTTTTTTACTATTTCTTCTACTTTACTTGGATTCAATTCTGCTAAATCTTTTCTACCACCACATACAACAGCAGCTTGAAGATGCCAGTGACATGCGCAAAGGAGGAACTGTTGCGTGATGAGTTTCAACACTGGGCAACTATTCTGATGAAACAGCGTTAGAAGCATGGTCTAAATTTATGGCACTTAGGCTAGACATTCTTAAAGAAGAAAATAAGGAACTTTTATCTGATTTTAGGGACAGGACAGAGGAAAACGTAGGGAGGCATGTGAACTATTGCAGGTTGAGCATAGACAGAGAGAGGTAGGAAATAAATATTTAAAAGCGTATGGCAAGTCTGTTCCCCTATTAGACGGGTCAGAGAGAGGGATGTTACATAATTGAATTGAATTGATCGAACGTATCGGCATTCTTGCAGATGTTTCAGACCTAGACATTATTCGCTTTGCTTTGTTAAATGCAAGAGGAATGCTGCATGAGGTTCTTTTCACTGCTTTTCAGCATAAAAATGATAGGTCCTGGAAAGAAATTAAGGAAGTGATAGCATCTACTCTTTTGACAGCGGATGAACGTAGTCATTTAAAGGGGGTAGTAATGGGTATGGAGCAAGAAGAAGGGAAACAGTAGCTGCATACTGTCAGCAGTGTAAGACTGCTGCAGCTAAAGGTTGGGATCTTCCAACCGCAGTTTTTGGCACTGATACCTTCCAGGTACTCCTTTAGAGATTTTTCAACTCCTTACTTGATGATAATACCTTCTGGTATGTAGAAACGAACCGACCAAAAACTCTTGAAGAAGCCTTCGAAATGTCTATTCTCAGTGATAGGTCTGTTATTAGGCAGCAGAGACATGCTAAATCACGTCTTGGTAATTTAGCTATTTGTGAGCAAATAGATAGTCTAAATGGTACTTCTTTGGATTTGTCCAAGTCTTTCTCTTCTCACAGAGGTTCTAAATCCTCTGGTTCAGATAGTCATGTCCTGACGACTATTCAAGGTGAGATTAAGTCTATAATAAAGTGCATAGGTAACTTGTCGTTAGGCAGCAGTGTTTCTGAGCATTCAGCGATTCAAGTTGTGAACGCTGTGACACCTTCTCGTATCAGTTCTTACAACCAAAGCATACTTGGTGGATTGCTGAACATAACCTAGGGCAGTCGGTTGGGGTAGAAAATGCTGTTGTAATTAGGCACACTCCAGTCACACAGCAAATACACTAACAGGACTAGGAGTCGCCATGTTAGTGTATTTGTATACACTAACATGGTGATCTCTTCAGCAGAGTGGGCAACCAGTGCCCTGTCATCTGCAAATAGCAGCTCTCTCACCAGTATCCGAGTAGTCTTGGTCTTCGCTCTGAAGTGTGCAACATTGAATAGGTCAGCACTATGTCTGGACTGTATATAGATGCCATCCCCCATGTCTTGGAAAGCCTTGTCGAGCATTGCTGATAGGAAGATGGAGAAGAGCGTGGGAGCCAGTACACAACCTTGCCTGACCCCATTGGTAACCCCAAACTATTCCGAGACTTCCCCTCCAACACTAAAGTTTGCCATCATTCCTGTATGTAGAGCCTCGATCATAGTTGTGAACTTCTCTGGGTATCCATACTTCCTCAGTAGCTGCCATAGCCCGGTCCTCCCGACTGTATCAAACGCCTTAGTGAAATCGACAAATACCATGTACAGTGGTCGGTCCTGCTCAATGCACTTTTCTTGTAGCTGTCGGAGACAAAATATCATATCCATGGTGCTCCGGTTACCTCTGAAGCCACACTGTGACTCCGGAACTACATCAGGTGTTATGTGAATAGATAGTCTGTTGAGGAGGATCCTGGCGAAGATCTTGCCTGCTATGGAAAGAAGAGAGATTCATCTATAGTTCCCACAGTCTGTTCAATCACCTTTCTTGTCGATGGTTAGAATGCTGGCATTCTTCCATGCTTGGGGTACAGAACCCTCCTCCTAGGCATTGGTGATTAGTTGGTGCAGTCTGTTGAACAGATTGTCTCCTCCGTGCTTCCATACTTCAGCAGGAATTCCATCACCCCCAGGTGCTTTGCCATCTTTCAGGCTGGCGATTGCTCTAGCCATCTCATCCATGGTTTGAATCTCATGGAGGCATGTTTTGGTAATGCGCTGCTGGATGTTGTCCAGAGCTTTGTGATCTATGTCCCCAGGGACATTGAGTAGCTTCTGGAAGTGTTTACTCCATCTTGCCCCAACTCTCTTGCTGTCAGAAAAGGTCTCCATTCCATCTGTTGATTTCAGGTGAATAGGTTCCTTCTTCACGGGTCCCCACACTTCCTTCAGTCCATTGGGATAGTTCTAGAATTACACTATTGGAAGATACAACTTCCTTCTTTATTTCCTGAATCTGATGTTAAACTAACAGCTACTAAGTTTATAGAAATGCATATCAATATGGGTAGTGCATATCCTGTTAATCAGAGATCTTATAGGATACTTTTGAGTAGAAGACATCTTGTAGAAAGAGAGTTAGATAGAATGCTTGAAGATAATATTATAGAGGCAAGTTGTAATCCTTGGGCATCATAGTAGTGCCGAAAAAGGATGGTACCATTCGCCTTTTTGGGGACTATCATAAGCTAAATGCAGTGACAACTAAAGATGCTTATCCTCTGCCCAGCATACAGGATATTTTTGATCAACTTCATGGAGCTAAAATGGTTACCACTAAAATCTGGTTATTGGCAGGTAATGGTAGATGAGGAAAGTAGATCTAAAACAGTTATTAACACTCATATTGAACTGTTTCAATTTAGACGCATACAGTTTGGATTAACTAATGCACCAGCTGTTTTCCAAAGAATGATGAATGTTATTTACTCAGAGTTTTTGGGAAAATGTTGTTTGATTTATTTAGATGATATTGTAATGTTGTTACCTGATGAGGAAATTCATCAACAATATGTAGATAACATGTTGGCCATCTTGCAGGATAATTGTATAACTATTAAGGAATCTAAATGTGAATTTGGAGTGGCTGAAGTAAAACTCTTAGGTTACGTTGTATGTGAAGCAGGTTTAAAAATGGATCCTGAAAGAATCACTGCAATTAGGGATATAGCTTCTCCAACTAGTAAAAAGGAAGCAAGACGTTTGCTAGGATCGGTAGGATATTAATGACAATTAATTCCTAATTATGGTGATGTCGTAGCACCTATTACTTTTTTAACTAGTAATAAATATAGCTTTGTTTGGACCGTAGAGTGTGAAAATGCTTGGAATGAGTTAAAAAGCCTATTATTAGAATGTGTCCTTCTAAAATTTCCTGATCCTTATAAGCCTTATAAATTGTATACAGATGCTGTCTTAGTACGGGAAGACAAAAAAGGGATAGACAGGCATGTATATTTAATAAGTATTAGATTTTCTTCTGCTCAGCATAATTATCCTACAATAGAAAAAGAAGCATTTGCTATAATTTATTCATTAATTAAACTAAGACCTTACTTACATGGTGCTGAATTTACTATTTACACAGGCCATGCTGCACTAAAATGTTGTTTCACTAAGAAAATCTGTAATACACATATTCAATGTTGGCCAGTATTATTAGCGGAATTTTCAGCACCAATTATCTATATGAAAGGAGAAGATAATGTATGGGCTGACATGCTGTCCAGATTGAGACCTAATACAGAGGCCAAGGAGCCTGTAAAGATGTCAGCATCTGATTCTATATTGGCAGAACAGGCAATTCCATTTGAGCACTATAAACTGCCATTCGATGAAGTCATGAATGAGCAGAAAAAAATGCCCGAATATATGTTAGGGAGGAATGAAGAAAATAATTATTTGCTAATGGATGGTCTTCTTTATCCAATGATTGCCCCTACATGTAAAAATACATATCCTCGACTAGTTTTGCCAGAGAGATACAGGGATTCTGTCATTAAAATAGCCCATTCTGAAGTAGGTCATATGGCTATGTCTAGAATCCTAAGACGACTACAGGAACACTTTCATTGGTCTGGTATAGCTGGAGACGTCCACAAAGTAATTACGAATTGTCCTTTATTGTGTAATGAACTGTAGCAGACGCACCCGTGCATATCCACAGTCAATTCCACTACCAGTAGCACCTGGTATCGTAATTGTTGCAGATCTTTCTGGTCCTTATCCAGTTAGTACCAATGGAAATAGATATTTACTGTCCATATTTGATCATTGTAGTGGTTGGGTAGAATATAAATCATTGCCTGATAAATCAGCAAAAGGAGTTCATCATTACATATTCAATGATTATATTCCTCACCATTCAATTCCTTGTGTGTTTAGTTCTGATAATGGGTTAGAATTTAAGAATAAAATGATCATAGATCATTTTGGAGTAGAGGTAAGGCATACTACACTGTATCATCCACAGTCTAATGGGGTGGTGGAATGTTACCATAGAACATTAAGAAGCATCTTGAGGAAGCTTCTTAGTGTTTCCTTAAGATGCTTCTTAATGTTCTATGGTAAGCATCTTGAGGAAGTTTGTCTCACATCACTCGACGAAATAAGTGAAGAATTGGCTCGCACCATTGCTGGAAACTCTTCTTTGGCAAACTGCCTCCCGGGCTTTCAGGCTGTCAAGGAATGCCAAGAGCGAAAACTCTTGGACTTTTCCTCTGATGGCGAGGAGCACTACAACTCCCCATTCAGTATGGGTGTCCAATTAATGGGTTCCCCTTAAAGGATGTCCCATTAAAAGGGTGTCCAACTAAAGGGTGTCCCATTAAACGGTGTTCCATTAGTGGGAGTCAATGACAATAAATGGTGTCCCATTAAAGGGTGTCCCATTAATGGGTTCCCCCTAAGGGTGTCCCATTAAAGGTGTCCCACTAAAGGGTGTCTCACTCAAGCCTTAGTCACGAATCCATTACGGCATGCTTGAGGTGGCCATAAGTCGCTGCCTCGCCAAAACCGTGCGGCGACCGTACAGTTGGATATGGCGACCGTATGGGGTCTGTTGTTTTTTTTGCTAGCCACAAGAGATTGCATTTTTTTTAAATTGAAGTTATCTTAACTTCAGAAAATCGCAATGCCGCAGGCCAGAATCCCGCCGGAATCCTCGAAGGAAACAATTTTGTCAAACAACTGAAATCTCAAATCTGTTTCTTCAACTTCTTCATCCTCAGTCTTCAAACTCCTTTCACTTTTCTTTGAGTGCCTTTTGTTGGTATTTTGATCCCTTGCTTTTGTTTGTATATGTGCGGTGGTGTGGCCTGTGTAAGACGTCGTACAGTGACCTGTGACCAGTGGCCTTGCGGTGACTGTACAAATTGTGAATAGATAAACCGCAGACTGCAACATTTGCATAAACTGCAAGACACACCACAGACTGCAGCATTGTATGGCAACCACATCATTTGTGACCTAAGCATAAAGGGTATCCCATTAGAGGATGTCCTATTAAAGGGCATCCCATTAAATTGTGTCCCATTACATCTGATGCATAATCACCACAAATATGGCATTTCCTACTGGTACAGCAACATTAAGAAAAACTTACCTTGTATATCATTGCATTTCTATTTCATTTATTTTATTTATATTTATATTATTTGAATGCCGGGAGTCTCTAGGCTGCCATCTCCTTCCCCCAAACCCTCACCCCCTATGCCTATTATAAATGTTATACATATACATATATATATACATATACATTCATGTGAAGTGGGTGAGACTACTCGTCCTGTGGCAATTGCGGGCTTTGGCTGATTAGCTCGCATTCTGAAATGCGGGCTACTCGCCAAGACAGACCCACATTTGCCACCATTTGCGGGGCACCGGGTTCCCTGCTGTAACGCGTTGCTAGGAGACGCCAATTGTGACATTCCTAGCAACGGTGGAAGGTCGAGCGCTCGGGCTCTGACCCATCGGACGTGTTTATGCACGCTCTGATGTTTTAGACGAGATTTAGGTATTTATTGTTGGAATTCCAAACTTATTTAACTTAATTCTATGGGAGGAGATTTACTTCTTCATATCCATCATATTGCCGAACTTATATTGTACTAGCTAGGGTAAGAATAAAGCCGTGAGCTCTTAAACGGTAAATTGGAACGTTCCTTGCATTATTTACTATTCTACAGTCTTCTTGTATATTAACTGCTATGGTCAACTTGCTATTCGATTGCTTTGTATGTAATTAAGGGTTTTCTGCCTAATAGGCCTTATGCAGCCGATTAACCCACCTGCGGGGAGATAATAGACATATTAATGGAGTTAACGTAGTGATATTTGGCCGAAACTAAGTAGGCTGATTATCAGTGACAGTAGCAGAAACACAGGGGGTGTCTGCTTAGTTCTGGATTAAATCAAGTATATTAACTCACACCGGATGGTGGGGAGGAAAGCCAGTTAGTAGGGGATAATTAGTAGCTTCTTGGTTATATAAATGCGGGGAGGGGCAAAACCGTATTTCTATGATACTCTGGCTGTCTGCCCTTAGCCCGGGAATTACAATGACGGAGGAGGTCTACCTGCAGATGGGACGAGAGGCGGCGGCGGCCCACGGCAGGCCCAGGAAATTCACATGGAAATAATTACATAACTTAATGCGTAGGCTCGCCTTAGGCGGGGACGAAATAGCCGAACGGTTAAACATATATAATAATATATAGTTGGGATATATCTCTATATCCTGGTGTAGGGATGGTGCGGACTCCCTTCTCCCCCTCCCCTCCTTCCCCCCCTGGGGTTATGATCATGGGCGGCCTTGTGGCTAGGGGAACCAGTCTGGCGACGGCACAGGATCTCCCTCTGTTAACTCTTACAACTATGTATATGTTCTGATCTAAGTTACCACCCGGACTCGCCAGACGGCGCTGTCACGCCAGGCAAGAGGTGGGCATGCCTGTAGAGATGGACGAGAGGACGTCGTTTTTGATGCCGACAACGACGACCACGACGTCACCATCGTCTCATCTTCCTCCTCCTCCTCCTCCTCCTCCTGGAATACCGAGAACAAGTGGTGTTAAAAAAAAAATAAAAAAAAGAGAAGAAGATTATCAATAAGGAAAAGATTAAGAAGGTTAGATCACTGATGCTAAATTCACTTTCAACAAAATCTTCACCTGCTGACTCCACTAGACAACAGACTTCATCTGGTGTTATCACAAGGCAAAACAGAAGAAAAGGAGTGAATGAAGAATGGCGAAAGTTCTTCTCCCATCGCTAACTAAGGAAGAGAAGCGATATCTTCATGATACATACTTCAATCCAAGGCATCCTGGAAGTTTATCAGGAATCAATAGACTTTATACTGAAGTTAAAAAGGAAAAGAAATTTAAAATATCTCTTCGCAAAATACGTGAATGGTTAGAATCGCAAGACAGTTTTTCAACTTTTAAGAAAGCTCCCCGTAGATATAAACGTGAGCGATTAGTTATATCTGAAAAACATTATCAATTTGATGTTGACACCCTCTCCATGGTGTTTTATAAAGATCATAATTCTGCTTATGGTTATATTTTAGTTTGCATTGATGTATTTACAAGATATCTAATAACTAGACCATTACTCAATCTTCAAGCTTCTTCTGTTAAAGAAGCTTTTGAAAGCATTTTTAAAAGTAATCCCCCTCCTCCTAAAAATATCCGCAGCGATCGGAGATCGGAGTTCATTGCAAAAATGATGCAGCAATATTTTAAATCCCTAAACATCAATCATTTCACCACCTTAAATAGCGAGACTAAGGCGCATATGGCTGAACGCGTGATTCAAACACTTCGAGCTCGCTTGGCTAGATTATTCAAAGCAACTCATAGCTCTAACTGGAGTGATTCACTGCAAGCGGTAACAGCAGCCTACAATGATAGTGAGCATAAAGGGATTGGAACTACTCCGCGAAATGCCTTCTGTGAAAAAGATAAGAGTGAACTTTGGCATTATCAATATCTCAGAAATGATTCAGCAACTACCACAGGAAGAGCGAGCGTTTTTAATTTTCAAACCAATGATCGAGTGAAGCTCTCATATTTAAGTTCTCCATTTACACATCATTATGATGAAAAGTGGACAAAGGAAATTTTCATTGTAACAGAACGTAAAATTAAACAAGGATTTGAAAAATATAAAGTCAAGGCTTGGGATAACGCGCCTATTGAAGGATGGTTCTATCCTGAAGAATTGCAAAAGGTTGGAGTGAGTGATGACACTTTATTTGAGATAGAATCAATTATTTCTGAAACTGTTAAAGATAAAAAAAAGTATTCTTTGGTAAAATGGAAATCATATGATTCCTCTTACAATAGCTGGATTTTATCAAGTGAAATTCACAATCTAGGAGTGTAGATCAGTAGACTTAGATCAGAATATTATATGTGTGTATGTTATGTGCTTCCTCATTTTGATTTTGTTTGCATCACTGTCAACATGGTGAACTTCTGTCTGAATTCATTAATGGATTTGAAACTTCGTTCACATAACACTTGGCATGATTTTAGTCTCAATCAATCCCCCCATTCATTTGGAGCAGGGAGCGGGATGGTATATATCCCTTCTTCAAATAGATTTTGAAAAAGAAAGTATTCCAGAAAGAATCTCGGCAGAGGAAAATGAAAAAGAAAAAGAAAAAGAAAAAACCATTCCTCCCTCGTCTTCAGCATCGTTAGCTTCACCACCGATAACATCAAAATATGTGTATGTTTTTTGTAATCTCATTACACCTGTCGCAATAGGAGATTCTCCGCAAGGGGTGTTAGCTTACAGCTATAAAGGAAGTGGTGGGAGTGGAGGATATCATATGATACCATCTACTCCGTTACATCAACCCATCAATACTCAATACTTGAATTCTATAAGGATCTCCATCAGAGACGAACGAGGAGAAATCCCTTTGATAGAAGCAGACGTCACTCGTTGCATTCTTCAAATTTGTAGAGACTATGGCCTTAGTTCCGCTAGGTACAAGCTCTAACAGCTGGGTGCTTCATTCTAATGCTAAGTGTATCACAGCATTAAAAAAACCTAAGAATAGCTTTAAAACTATTTCCAGCTTGAAGCATGTAAAGACATCTTCACCCAAAATTGAGATGGTTTCACCAGTTAGTCATGTATTAGAGCAAACCAAGGAGAAGCAGGAGCGAATAAATCTAACGACAGAAAACATGGTGGGGGAGATCAATCACAGCATGATTCCCTCTAAGAAGAAAAAGAGAAAACATGTGAAAAGCGGAAGTAGGAAGAAGAAGAAGAAGAGAGAAGTGCATCAATCTACTATGAGTAGATTGATGCAGGAACGCATGCGTCAGTCGAATGGAGGAATAAAAGGGGGAAGAGGTAAAAGCAGTGAAGAGAAGAACAAAAAGAAGAAGAAGAAGAAGGATCAAACGAAATGCAAATCTCAATCAGATACATTCTAAACAATTCAAACGAAAGAATAAGAAATGAGAAGTGAGAAGTAGAAGAGTGAGATTGTGAGTTTGAGAGCTTGTGATAGAGAGCGAAAAAGAGAGTGAGTGTGAATGATCACAATTTCATTAATAAAATTATAAAATGCAGCAGGAATATCTCCTACAGGATGCGGTTGAGGGATATACCGAGAGACTGGATATTTTCTCCAAACCGCATATGGATGCAGGGGTCTTGTACTCGGATTATGTTCAGATTCACCCTACGTCCACCATTTCCAATGAGGGATCGATTCTATTCAAAGTAGATGGAACGAATGGTGGATATCTCAATACAAGGAATATACAGATGACGATTTCAATGAAAATTGTTAAATCGGACAACTCCCCAGTGGCGACTACTGATGATGTCACCCTAACAAATCAGCCGCTGTATAGTGTATTCCGTCAAGTGAATGCCACAATTAATAATTCTTACATCAACTCCGATGTCGGTGGTTTATATGCTCAAAAGAATTACTATAAATCATTATTTGGAAAAAATAAGGGGTTGAATTCTAGTTATAATAGAATGAAAGGATACTTTCCGGATGAAGATCATGTTGAATTGGTGAATATTATTCCCAAAGAATCAGCCCCTTCCTTTAATGCGGGATTGAATGCGCGTCATAAACTCACCAATAAGGGGCAAGTAGCAGAATTTAAAGGTCCTCTAGGATTAGATTTTATCGATGATTTAGATAAGATTTTAGTAAATGGATGTGAAATTATCTTCAAATTTCAACAGCATAGTGACGCCTTTAGACTTCTCTCTCCTACAGAAGGTGCAAGTTATAAGCAACTAATTACTAAGATGTATCTCACTGTAAACTATATTCGCATTAGACCGGAGATATTACTAAGTCATTCAGAGAAGTTTGCTCAGAATTCTGGGCTTAATGTAGCGCAATTCACTTATCCCCGAACCATGATGAGGCTATTCACAATTCCTGCAGGTGTTAAAACATGGGAGGCAACAGGTGTTTTAGGTGATAAAATCCCTTATCAACTCGCATTAACACTTGTGAATGATATAGCATACTCAGGAAGTTACAGTAGAAACCCCTTCAATTTAGAACATTGTAAAGTAGAATATATTTCCTTTGAAATAGATGGACGAAGTGTTCCAGATAGACCCTTAACCCCTAATTTTGAAACTGGGGAGGTGATTGAATCTTTTCATGCAATGGTTAAAGCTCATAGACATCTAGATCTATGTACATTGTCTCCTGATGATTTTCAAAAAGGAAGGACAGTATTCTGTTTCAATGTGGAGGAATCCACCTACGGAACTGATATGGAGGGAGTATATCCTATTCTGAAGCGCGGATCATCCAGAATATGTCTCTCATTTAAAGAAGCTCTTCCCAACTCGATGGTCGTCATCATTTCAGCACAGGTCATTGGAGATTTCACTATTAGCAAATCAAGACTTGTAACAGTAAATCAATGAAAAGGAGAAAGAAGAAGAGAGAGAAAGGAAAGAAAAGTGAAAGGAGAGAAGCAAGCATACATATAATGTAAGTTTTAGTATGAGTATCCTCAGAAATGTGAATGAATGATTAGAATTAGTACTATTATTATTAATATTATTATTATTATGTTGTATATAATGAAATGTCAAGAGCAAAATATTTCTATCAATCGCTATTATCAGTAGATATTTGCTAATAGCGAATTTTATATGCAGAGTGAAGTGGAAGTATTATGATGCGATGTATTATCATGTGATGTGATGAGATGTATTGCGGTGTGATGTATCATGATGTGATGTGATGAAATGTGAAATTAAAATAATCCATCATCTAATATCTGTAGTTATCGCTTCTTTCTTTACAGTTCGAATTCACCTCCTCCTGTTCATTGTTATGATTCCCTTCGAATAGAGAGTGAGATTCTTGTATTACTTTAGTATTTTCTTTTATATTATTGGTGTATGTATATATAGATATATATATCTAAAGATGAATAAATAAATAAGCAATTAAATTGAGTTCTATATATATATCTATATACTTGTTAAATGGAGGTTTTCACTCTCTTCCTTTCTAAATACTAAACTCCGCATCTCACAACACTCACTCTCCACTCTCTCACTTTCGCATATCCGACACCACATCCGCTTCAATTCAGTTTTCCCATTCCTATATATTAGCAATCGGATATTTCAAATATTCTTTATTTATAGTATGTAAATTGAATATAAGTAAATGTCGATATAGATATATATATATATAAATATATATATATATATATATATAAATACTTTTCATTAAACTTATTTCATTTTTTTTAAAATCAGCCAATCACTTTCGAACATTCTCAACAATGCAAACTCGTTTTACTTTTCCACGTGCTTCAGTGTGATATACAGGATTATAAGGAGTGATAAGGAATCATGATTCAATCATATACGATTCAATCATATAGGATGTGGAAAAAGGATAGGATGTGGAAAAAGGATAGGATGTGGAAAAAGGATGCGAAAATCTACTAAATAAGAGAAGTATTTCTTTATGGTGTGATAGATTCACAGATGTCGTTATTATCGCGGAATCGCGATGCGAACGACTGAGGAGGATGGTCAAAGAGTGTGAAAGACTAAATCTTCTATGGGGATTTAAACAAACAAACAAACAAACAAAAATTGTTACACCACACAAAATGAAATCTTTTCACAGCTAACACAATTAAAGAGATATGATTTAGTTAAATTTTGATTATTCAGATTTTCTTTGTTTAGTTCGATTTTCTTTGTTTATTAGAAAGAAGTTGCTTTATTTAATATTTCTCACCAAGAATGACTCGATGTTTCTTGATGTTGTTGCATCGTCTCCTGCAGGTGGTGGGATATCTGGAATGATAACAGTAGTAATAAAGTTGTAAGTGGAGTAAAGGTGAAGGTGAGGGAGAAGGATGTCAAAGGTTATTCAGTCCATCAGTTCATTTGGTGAAAGTTCTGCTGAAAACACGCATGCATATCTGGAGACCGCAGTAATAGAGCAATAAGTGGAGTATAGACGATTATGAAGCAGAAGGGAATGTCATGACTGGACATCTCATTTGCTGAAACTCCTGCTGAAAAACACGCATGCGTGTTTACAGACCGTAGTAATAGCGCTATAAGTGGAGTAAAGACGATTGTGAAGGAAAAGGGGATGTCAAAGGTTACTCAGCAACGGAATGAGTGGTCAACTTATTTGGTGAAACTCCTGCTGAAAAAACAAAAAAAATATAAAAAATAACGACAACAAAAAAACAACAACAACAACAACAAAAACACGCATGCATGTCTACAGAAATTACTGAAAACATAAAGTGTTTAGGTTCAATGCTGGGCAGGAGAATCTATCTCTATATCAAGATTTTGATGGGAAAATAATATAAAATTGAACTTCACATGTAATATAGATCTGAGAAAACTTTTCATTCAGAATAAAAATGAAGAATTAGTTTTAATATATCTATATATATATATATATATTTCCCACCTGGAGGAATGGGAGAGTGGAAATCTTGTTGGAGTTTTGGAAGATGATGATGATGATGATGGAGGGGAGTAGAACATTTGAAGGCCTCTATCCCTTCCTCCAGATTCACTCCTCCCTCCACCCCATCCTCCACTTCCGCTACAATCACCAATCTCGCGGAAATGAAGCCATCTGCATCGGGTAGGTGAAAGGAATCCCCCTCCTCCTCCTCCTCCTCCACCATCTCTTCTTCCTCTTCCTCTTCCTCTTCCTTCTCTTTCTCCTGTAATTCGAACAGATCCTTGGTGGTGGTGGTGGAGGAGTCAAAGGTGGGGGAATAAGTTGAGGTGGAGTCACCAAACGCCTGCAGTGTCTCCCCTAGTAAAAATGTCGTGAAAAGAATAATAATAATAGTAATAATAATAATAATAATAATAATAGTAATATTAATAATAATAATATTAATAATAGTAATATTAATAATGACATTGATATGAAATAAAAGGAAAGATGATGATGAAAATGAATATTCTGATATATATATATATATCAATATATATATATATATATATTAATACATATATATAACTTATATTAAGGATAAATGTATAACTAAACTCACCTAAAGTGGAGTTTGGCGCTTCATCTACTATCCTCTGTCGACAGCAACTCATGATCATTCGGCAACGGGAGGGGAGATGCTGACGGAATTGTTTACAGCAAGCTCCTAAGGAAGATTTCAAATTTAAAAAAAGTAGAATTAGCTGCATCAATATTATCATTATCATCAAGCATCTTCATCATTCATTATCAATATCTTCATTTTCTATCCGCATCTGTCATACAAATAAAAAGAAACAAGCAAACAATGCATTATTCATTCTCAAGAATTCATTTCACGTCATTTCATATATCATATAATATCATTTCATATATCATATCAGCATCATATCATATCATATCATTTCATATCATTTCATATATCATATCAGCATCATATCATATCAGCATCATATCATATCATATTATGTTATTTCATTTCATATCACAGCAGTCTACTCACACCACAGCAACACCATAACACCTCTTTTCACATTCATCAATTGCGTCATTAGCAAAATTATCATCATCATACTTCATTCCAACATATCACAAATTAAATAAACACATAATTATTATTATTCATTCATCAATAGAATCATTAGCAAAATTATCATCATCAGCATTCCAGCATATTACAAATTAAATAAACACATAATTTGTTAGTCATTGATGCAATCATTCAATCATGCGCAAGGAAATATAACATCACAACTCGACTTATCACATCACAGAAAAAGTTACCTGTGTTCTTGTTCTTTGATTGTCGATAGTATCGCACACATAGGGTGCATGAAAATAGTAGGAGGGTGCAGACCGCACCCAATGCCGATTTTAGCGCAATATCTCCTGCTATTGTATTAGTAATCCTCCTCTCATCACCACTTTCACTTTTACTCCCTTTCTCTCTCCCCAGAAATAATTTTCTACTCACCTCCTTTAGTCTCATCTTCAAAAGACTTATAATCGAAACTGAAGAAGAAGTAGAAGAAGCGTGGGGAGAAAGAGAGGGAGTAGAAGTTGGGGTAGGTGATGCTATTGTAGTTGAAGTTGGGCTAGATGATGCTATTGTTATAGTTGTCAGCGAAGGCGTATTCATAGTCGAAGCCGTATTCATAGTCGAAGCCGTATTCATAGTCGAAGCCGTAGTCGTTGAAGCCGTAGTCGTTGAAGCCGTAGTTGTTGAAATCGTAGTTGTTGAAGTCGTAGTTGTTGAAGCCGTAGTTGTTGAAGCCGTAGTCGAAGCTGAAGCCGTAGTCGAAGCTGAAGCTGTAGTCGAAGTCGAAGTCTTACTCGAAGTCGTAGTTGATGACATTGATGAAAACGAAGATGATGATGATAAAACTGATGATGAAGCTGGGCCGTGGAAGAGAATTTTTTTAGTCTTTATTACGTTTAACGAATGGGAGGGAGAAGACGGACTGCAGTCGGAGGCGATGATTAATCCTCCTTTTACTCGTTCGGAAGGGATGGAGCTACAATCAAACGTCGTCAACTGCCTCGCAACGGAAAGAATTTTTTAATTTGGAAATTTATGTTGTATTCTAGTGATATTAATTCGAAATAAAAAGGAGTGATCTAAAAATAAATTTGTCAAAGAAAAATCATTTGGAAGATCCCAAAGATCTTCCTCGCTAAAGCGAGGACAGATTTTAGTCGTTTTTGAAACAAAGGTGCAATGTCGAAGCGCATTGCATAGATCGAATTCCACCACCAACACCATTCCCATCACCATCAGACACCACCACCTCATTCTAACACCTCCACCACTTCCACCACCCGAAACAAGTCCATCAACGCAAACCATGTCTGAAAAGCAAAAGTGAAAAACCTTCATTCACTCATTTTTCATTCATTCACTCATTTCTCATTGATTCACACATTTCTCATTCATTCACTCATTTTTCACTCATTTCTCATTCATTCACTCATTTCTCATTCATTCATTCACTCATTTTTTCATTCATTCACTCATTTTTCATTCATTCCTTCCATTCGTTTGTCATTCATTCATTCAAGTATGATTTACATAATTGAAACATATTTCTATAGCATAATATTCATTTGATAAACTCTCTTTCATTCATTCATTCATTCATTCTTTCATTCATTCATTCTTTCATTCATTCATTCTTTCATTCATTCATTCTTTCATTCATTCATTCATTCATATATACATTCTCATATAGTCTCATTCATATACATTTAGTCACTTACAAAAACATAATCAATTTGATAAAACTCACCTTCATTCATTCATTCCTTCATTCATTCATTCATTCATTAATTTTACATTCATATATATACTCATTCAGTACATACATACATACATTCATACATACATACAGTCTTCCTCCTTCCTTTTAATTGATCAAATTAAATAAATAACACATCATATGATTCGCTGTAGCTAAATTGAGCTATATTTCTATAGCAAAATAAACATTTTAATCAACTTACCTAGTTTTTTGAGAGGAAAACTGCTGCTTGAATGAAAAGCGACTTTCAAACTGGAGGAGAATGTCTAGATGCGTTTTATCAAACCTTTATCTACGGAATGCAACACTGAACTTCATTTAGAAAATCTTATCTTATCTGTTCTTCTTCTTTTTCTCATCAATAAAATTATCAAAAATAATAATAATAATAATAATAATAAATGCGAAATGATTATAATGCATAATATAATGAAATATAGAAATGAAGGCATATAGTTAATTTTATTCTCTTGCCTTTAGCGTTCCTATTGTCCCCCCCCCCCCCACCATAATGGGTTGTGGCCGTTAAAGTCACCCATAAGTAAATATGGGGACGGTAACTGGTCCACAAGGGCGTCCAGTTCTTGTAAGTGGAGAACGGAGCTCGGAGGCATGTAAATGGAACAGAGAGTTACGTTCATATGCAGCGTCAGACGAACGCTACAGCGTAGTGTGTGTCTAACGCCCAGGGGTACAAACCACATCACGTCTGAACAAGATGGAGGAGCCGCCAGCGGCTCCGTCTCCCATCTCGTGCGGCTTGTTATGAATGGTGTAGCCTTTAAGACTACAACTCTCAGAAGCTTTTATTAAGTTTTTCTTCTTTTTTTCTTTATTTTTTTTTTTCTTTTTTCTTTTCTTTCTTTTTTTTTTTTTTTCTTATTTTTTTTTCTTTTTGTTTCTTTTTCTTTTTTTTTTTTTCTTCTTTTTTCTTTTTTTTTTTTTCTCTTTTTCTTTTTTCTTTTCTTTTTTTTTTCTTTTCTTGTAGGCAAACAGCGAGTGGATTGAGGTTGCAACAAAGAAGAGACAACTCTTCGATGTTGCTCCTAAAACCTCGGCAGTTCCATTGAATAAGAGATGCACCTGTCACTGTCATTTTGGAGCAGTGACAGGTGTTCTCCCCTCGCCTTTGGTTTGAGGGAGAGACTTCGACTGCGGGTTTCCACAGTCTCAGGCATCTCAATATCGGCCAGCGCCCGATATCTATTTGATGTTAAGTTTTTGGAGATCGATGACCCCCTGGACGTTTTGTCCGTAGGGGTCAAAGATCCCGTCGGAACTCGGTCCGACAAATTCTTCTTCTTTTTGGGCATTGCCGGCTCGGCCAGCGTCTGCACCGCAATACTAGTATTAATATTATTACTTTTGATCGAAACCGGCGTCGGATTTGGGACTGGGGTGAAGGCAGTGGGCTTCCCTCCAGTCAACCACGTCAGTTCAGTCTGGCATTCAATTGTCCTGTTGGAGGCTTTGGCTGCCGCAGCATAGCTCTTGGTGATTGGCGAGGGAGTATTCACCTCAGCCAGCCTTCGAGCTTCTGGGTAGCTTAGCAGCTTCTCAGTCTTGATCTGCTGAATTAGCTTTTCTTTTTTCCAGACAGGACAGTCTTTAGATATGGCCATATGGTCACCCAGGCAATTGGAACATTTTGCCTGGTTTTGACAACTGGTGTTGTCATGACCTTTTTGACCACACTTAAAACAAATGATTTCATTTTTGCATCTATCCTTGCCATGACCAAACTTCTGGCATTGGAAGCATCGAAGTGGGTTTGGGATGAAGACATCCACATTCACACTAAGGTATCCAATTTTCAAATTCTTGGGCGGAAAAGGCTTGCCAAACCTGAGGATATATGTCCCTGTTTTTATGGACTTGTTATCCCTCTTTATAACTATTCTTCGTACGTTTAACACTCCTTGAGACTTGAGCTCATGTGCTATCTCATCCTCATCAACACCATCAAGATCTCTAGACCGGATTACTCCTTTGCTAGAGTTGAGAGTTCGATGAGGAGAGGCCTTGATGCCGACGCCTGCTAGCGTGCTTGCACATAGCAGATTGTCGGCATGCGCTTTCTTAGCACACTCCACCAGAATATGTCCACTTCGTAGTTTCTTCACGTCTTTGACTGTGCCAGCAATTCCCATAATGCCCTCGTGAATGGCAAAAGGGGAAAGTTTGGCAACTGATGCCTCGTTATTCAATGATTCAATCATAATGAACCATGGCCAATCATCAGCGTTCGGACGTGAGTCCGAATCAGAGTCCGACTTCATTTCCGTGTCTGGTAATCTTTTCTTATTATTTAGGGGGTTTTGAGTAGCCATATTGAATTGTTTTTGGTTCGTCATCCTCGCTCCCCACCCACCACGGAGCCCTCAAAATTGGGGTGTGCAGCACTGTGGTAACCGACAGATACACACCAGGGATACAAGGATAATATACGCTAGCATGGAGACAAAAAAGCATAACCAGTACTAGATTGACCCTAGCCACCGCCTTCTAGGAAGTGAAGAATGACTTGGTAATTGTGTAAATATAAATATAAATACAGTTGGTGTACTATATATATATCCATTCTCCATTAATCTACCCAAGGCTTGGCATGACCAGCCGATTGATTGGAACGGGCCATTCCAACCTCTCGCCTAGATGAAGTCGAGACCAAAGTGAAGTGTTGGTCCACAAGGAGCCTTGGCCCCTTGCAGTCCTCATGCACCAGGATCCCTTCCTCCACCGACACGAGTCGCGACTCACGGCAAACAAGCCGCCCCATTTGTCGCCTTTTACGATCTGCAAGGGGGTGCAAGGGAACTATTCTACCCCGGTTCCCCACGGAACAAGGGAGAATACACAAAAAAGTGCACCCTGACCAGGAGAGTGCGGGAGTGCCTTGACGGTTGGTTAACTAACTTAGGGGAAGCATTAAGAGATTACCGCCCCAGACAGGTGGACGCATGTGTCTATACAGACGCATCATCACCTGACTGACCACAACACCCACTACAAGAAACAATGGGACGAGGCAGTCAGCAGCAGCACACACATAAATGTGCTGGAAATAAGGGCAATCCGCAGAATGCTAGAACACCTGGCGCCAAGGCTGGAGAACAGCGACATGTGGGTATATGCAGATAACACAACAGCAGTGGCATGCATAGGCAAAGGGGGTCAGCGAGATCGAAGGAATGCCAGGGGGAGACCGAGGAGGTCTGGAAACTAAGAGAAAGTAAGAACATACTCTTAACAGTGAGGTTCTGTCCTGGGGTGGATAACGTGGAGGCAGATTGGGCATCTAGAGCGTTCACTCACACGGGGGAATGGTTGTTAGAGAGGAGGGAGCTAGACAGGCTTTTTAGGGACTGGGGAACACCAGACACTGACATGTTCACCACTAGAGAAAACAACCGATCCGATAAGGGACACTAAATATCCCCTTGGCGGACAGGATGTCACTAATGGTGAAACTCTGAAGGTGATGTTTCAAGCGATGCGAGTGAGTGGAGATGTGGCCGACATACTTACCGCCTCCTGGGCAAAAGCCATGCAGAAACAGTACACGCTAGTGCTCAGGAGATGGCACAAACACTGAAGAAACCTGGGGATCAACCCATTAAGGCCAAGACTACAAGAGGGCATAGCATACCTGCAAAACCTCTTCGCAGCAGGGGCAGCAAGGAACATGATCAACACCGTACGATCGCTCCTATCCACTTTCGTGATGGTGGGAGGGCGACCATTAGGGGAGCACCCACTGGTCACAAAGCTGATGAGGGGAATAGGAAACCTGAAGCCAGGTATACCCAAGTACTCCAATATGTGGGACCCCAGACTGCTGCTGGCACACTTGAAGACATGGGGCCCCATACAGTCCCTAGACTTGGACAGACTGAACAATAGAACAGCGTGTCTGTTCCTGTTCCTGCTAGCCAGTGGGCAGTGGCTACAGGCACTGGGACAGGTGATTCGCAGGCGAGATTTCACATGGCAGAGGGACGGGTGCACCATCAAATACTCAGAGAAGATGAAGTCGAACCACCCGGTGAAAACCCCCCTAATACTCAGGTTCAAAGAGTATGGGGTGCAGGAACTGTGCCTCTACAGCCACCTAGTAGCGTACCTGGCACGCTACGACCTCGAGGAGGCAGAACCGGCGGTTTTCGTGACAACAAGGAAACCATACGTGCAGGCATTACAAGACACGCTGATGAGATATGTCAAAACGACACTGGTGGAGGCAGGGGTGGATATGACACAATAGTCCCATTGGCCACCATCCTGATGTTAGCAGGGTGGTCAGGGGAACGGACATTCCAAAGGTTCTACACCATCACCCGCTTGAAGTTAACTTGTGACAACTCAAATGACCCTCCCATCCAATGAAAAATAAGAGAAGGATGTCCCGACACTCAATACAAATAAAATGTAAAAAAAACAACCCAAAACCCCGTCCAATCAAAATGAAGAAGAATATTAATATCATGGGGAGGGAGAATGATGCATAATTAACTAGGCGGGGTTTATGCATTCTTGTGACTATAAAAACTGTAGTTGCAGCAGAAGCTCAGATATCTTTTCACTTCAGTGAAAATATTTTATTTCACGTCAATAGTGTGAGGTGAGATATTACACCGCGTGAGATAGACCTCACACCGCGTGAGATATACATCATACCGAGTGAGATAGACAGACATCACACCACGTGAGATATACTTCACTCCGTGAAGACGATCTATCCTCCCTTCTTGGAGCGGGAGTGGAATTGGGAGTGGAAGCGAGATTAGGGGAATCCCCTGGAGACGACAAGTAACGGATTTTCTGACAGTTTTATGTTCAGTGAGTGAGTGAGTGAAGCAGTCCCACCATGTCTAAAGGAGCGAGCTACAAGTATATCCATCGTCGAGGAAAAGGAGAAGTAGGAGGAGGAGGAGGAGGAGGAGAAGGGTAAGTCGCTATTATTAGTATACTATTATTCATTCATTCATTCATTCATTCAATCATTCATTCATTCTTTCATTCAGTCATTCATTATTCATTCGATCATTCCACCTTTCATTCCACCTTTCATTCTTTCATTCCACCTTTCATTCATTCATTCATTCAATCATTCATACCTCTATTCATTCCTCTATTCATTCCTCTATTCATTCCTCTATTCATTCATCTATTCATTCATTAATTCTTTCATTCGTTTATTACATTCATTTAATTCATCTATTCATTCACTCAGGCATCTACTCATTCATTCATTCATTCATCCATATATTCTTTCATTAATATATTCTTTCATTCATTCATTCATTCATTCATTTATTCATTCATTTATTCATTCATTCATCTATTCATTCATCTTTTCATTCATTCATCTATCAAATACTTTTCACGTTTCTTTCATTCGTATAATCATTCGTTCATTCAATCTTTCACTCGTTTGTATTTTGTATGAACGTTTGAATGTCTAGTCTCATTTCACATTTTCATATACGTTTCACATTTTCATATACGTTTCACGTTTTCATATATGTTTCACGTTTTCATATACGTTTCACGTTTTCAAATACTTTTCACATTTTCAAATAATTTTCACGTTTTCAAATACTTTTCACGTTTTCAAATACTTTTCACGTTTTCGAATAGTGTGTATTACTAAATGAAAATATCTTACTTTCATCAAATAGATTGAGAAAATGGAGATACTACTGTCAGATGCGAATTTGATTATTATTATATATTTATTCTCACTCTACTATTCTCCTTTTTTCTCTAGATCTGATGCGCTCAAGTACTTCCACTCGAGTCAAAGACGGAAATCGGTATCGATTGCTGCAATGAAAGATCGAGTGCGGCGACTGTCTCTGGCTCTGGGCAGTTTGGAGAGTGCATTGGAGGAAATGGAGGCAGCAGGCGCCCAACTTCAGTTATCAGCAGTAAGTTTGGCTAGTCGTGCTGACCTCCATTTCCCGCAGAGTATCGCAATGCGGAAAATGCACGCTGTTGTACAGCGCAACAATGCAGTGATGCGGCGAGTGTTAATTCCAAGCGATATGATTCTGGAGACAAAGGAGGATGGGAGGATAAACTTAATCAAAAAGAATAGATTTTGGTCTCCCTCTCCTTCTCCCTCTCCTATTCCAATCCTTTCTCCCTCTCCTTCCCCTAGTCTTATTCCTAATCTGTTACACCTTCCTACTCCCATTCCCACTGTAACTTCTACTCCCTCTGTTTTTTCCATGCCTCCTCCTCCTCCTCCTTCTCCTACTCCCATTCCTCAAACTACCTTCAATCCCCTTCCCCTCTCCATCTCCAATCTCTCCCCCATCCTCCTTCCCAAAACCCTCTCCAAAACTATTCCTATTTCCATTCCTAACCCCATCAATACTCCCTTTTCCATCTCCAATCCTATCTCAATTCTCTTTTCTAGTTATGATGAAGAGAACAACAGCTCCTTCCTTCCTCTTGAGAACTCCACCCCAAATCCTAGTGTAGATATAATGGATAAGAGTGGAATTATCTCTGACACTGACACTAATAATAGTAATTTTCTCATGGAGTTCTCCCCACCTGCTCCACCTTCTCCACTAGCTAATGAAAGTATGATTGATATGATTAATGAGTTTGTAGACAGTTCAAATTCACTCAGCTTTGAGACATTAGTCACAAATTTAAATCTACCTGAAACAGATAATCAAAATTATAATAATGAAAATTCATTATCAGATGAAGAAATTATGATGGTGAAGCCAGGAGATATTTCTTCTCCTCTGAGTCTGCCTCCTCCTTCACACTTTTCCTCATCCCCTCTTTCTTTGAGAGATATTCTAGAGTCAGAGGATGAGGAGAACTCAAAATTTAGGGAGTTACACACTCCTCCTCTTCATTTTACTTCTCCCATTTCAATAGCTATATTACATAAACAAAATAGTGCTCTCTCTAGTAGCGAGTCAGCTCTAGAGTGTGCTAGAAAGCTGGTGGAGAGAATGGATATGCAGCAACACCATCATCATCATCAGCATCAGCATCAACTGCATCAGCAAGATCATCAACAAGATAAATATGCTGATGTTGTAGCAGATGTTGAAAATGGGGCTGAAGCTGATGATGAAGTTGTTGTAGATGTTGCTACTGGTGATGATGGTGCTGCTACTGGTGATGATGCTGATGCTGCTACTGGTGAAGATGTTAAAGTATCTGATGATGAGATTGTTGATGTTACTGCTACTGTTGATGATATTGATGATGATGATATTGTTGTTGCTGATATTGATGATGATATTGTTGATGCTGATATTGCTGATGATGATATTGTTGTTGTTGCTGATATTGATGATGATATTGTTGTTGCTGATATTGATGCCGTTATTGCTGCTGCTGATGATATATGTGGAGGGGGAAAAAAGCTAGTGATTGAGGGAGAAGATGAGGAGGATTCAATATTGAAAACCCCTCATCTTATTCAAGCTTTTCGGGGAAAAAAACGAGAAGAACGTTGTAAAAAAAAATGCATTCTTTGATGCGGAAGAAGGGGGTGAAAGTAAAACTTTCTTTTGAATGATGAAACAACAACTATTACATTTGAGTAGACTCATTTGAATTAGGAACTGTTTATGATGTTGAAGAATATGATGTTGATAGTGATGAAATCGATGGAAGAAAAGTAATATCCATGTAACTGAGTGAGTGAGAATAGATAAAATGAAAAATGTTTTGAAAACGCGTTAGTTGTTAGACGGAATGAGAGCTATAACCATTGATTTGATTTGAATGAATGAACTTGTATGAGAAGGTATCGGTGGAAAAGATGATGATGATGACATGTGGAAAGTTTTAACTGAATGCACTCCTCCCTCCAAAAAAATAGAACTTTCATCAAGAGAGGGAGATTTCACTGTTTCCAACATGTGTAATGCGAATATTGAAGTGAGAGTTGATAATAGCGATGAAAATTCAACTAATGAAAATTCAACTAATGAAATTAGTATTTTAACTATGTTAATGAGAAAAAGAAAATGTTGGGGAGTGCTTCTTATGATGTGCATATTCATTATATCCTTATTTTTCACTGTACTCTTCCCAATGAAAGAAATGATTCAAAGTGAAATATTGTCTAAAATGTTGAATAGAAGCCTTGAATATTATTATTCTATTCAACAACATCTTCATGTATAAAAATGTGGAATAAAAGTCATGAATATTATTATTAGTATTATCATTTATATTATTATTATTATTACTATTATTATATTCAACAGCATCATTTTATTAATATTATTATTATTATTAAATGGAGAGCTATTGAGAGAGAGTATGAATATATTTATATTCAGTCGATATGAAAATAAATGAACATAACAAAGAGAAGTTGTTTATTTGTTTTGTTTTGATTTTATTAAACAAAGATAGCGATTGATGGTATGAACATCTTTGATATATATATATATATATAATATGCTAACAGTAAAAGAAGTAGTAGTAGTAGTATTAGTAATTTAATTCCTCTTCCTTCTTCTTCCTCTTCCTCAGACAAGTTTAGCCTTAGTCATCAACTGTGATAACTGAAGCTCCATAGGCAATAGTGCAACTCGAGTACAGATATCGCACTGATGGGGTTTGTGGGATGGGACATCACACTTTACCTCAAAGTCTCCATGAGGAAAGAGGAATGAGTGGAGCTGTTCCTTCAGGAACTTGTTTAACTTTTCCAGTTGTGCGACATTCAAATACAAGCCCTGCTTGCAGGGTGTTAGCGCCCTTTTCTCCACCGGCTTCAGCTTTTCTGAACTTAAAACAAACCATTTACAAAAATCGATGCGGGAACTATCGCGTTCAACCACACCAAATACCCCACGTCCAAAGTTAACATGGAAACCCCCAAAACGCCGGTCTGTTTTAGCTGTTTTGAGGGCCTGAAGCATGTCATCTATGCTCTCGAGCAGGATGGCGATGGCGTTTTCATCAAAGTCCATAAAATAGTGATTGCTGCTCGTCAGCAGAGTCCTTCCATCAGGATTAACTGTTTCTGCTGACGGCGTTGCACTTCCCTGGATGTCATACCGCTTGCTACTGACATCCCCAGCAAAGTCATCTCCTCCAGACCGAGTCCATAGGGCGATCTTTATACCAAGTTTTGCTCCTGCTCCTCTAATGTGCTCCACAAAAACTTGATTCCCCAGTGGTAGGCTGGCGGCATCAAAATGCGAAATATCAATTCCCGGGGGAATAACTAAAGGAATAAGAATACTTTGTATATTCCTATATCTTGTTAAATCCTCCATCAATGTGTGATCAGTGTCGTGCAAAATAGATTGTATAACATCTCCTAATGAAGAAGGCATTGTACATGTTGCCGGAAACATGCATAATTCAAAATTCCTGACTACGGGCTTGATATGTTTATTACCATAGATACCGTTCGGATCATGCGTAGCTATGGTCCGTGTTAACTTCCGGTAAGAAATGCTTAGCACAGTTCAGTTCCTACCTGGCCACTGTCGTTGACGGAGGGTTGAAGCAGTAGTGAAAATTGACAAAATAGTTATATGATACGATGCCAAAAGTACAGAAGGTGAAGAGTGTGGTCGTGGGTCGGTATTCCAAGGCGTTATTACGATCTATGGAGTCATCTGGAGGAGGTTCAGACGAAAGTTTACGAAACGACATTCCAGTAAACCGTCGAGTGTCTGATACACAGTTAAAGATGGCGGATCTAGCAGCCGCTTCGCCTGTACCTTCAACTTCGCGGCAAGGAAGCCACCCCATGTTGGAAGATATAGCAGCATTGTTGGATGTGAAGTTAAGGGAGGCACAATTACCGTTGCTGGAGCGTATCAAGAGTTTGGAGGAATCAAATCACGATGGACGAGATAATCGGAGTCAACCGGACGAGCCGTTTGATTCCAATGATGACGTCACTGACCGGTCTGTTACAACGGTTCTTCGCACTTCAACTGGTTCAGATGTTCGTATGGCAAGATCGTGTAGTCGGAGAGTTCATGTGCATAAAGCGAAAGGTAAAGTGTGTCAACCTTCTAGTTCTGGTCGTGCATGTAAAAGAGTTGCGTCGGATGCTGACATTGAGTCGGACAGTGAGGATTCTGTAATGCGGGAGCTAATACGTTATGCAGGCAAAAAGGCAAGACGTTCTAAGACATTAAAATTGGTTCCGCACCGGTACGTAATTAGAAATGAAAAGAAAGGAAAGGTACAACAAGGTGAAGCGTCATGGTTTGAGTATCTGGCGGCTATTCGACGAATGGTCAAGCGTGGGGATGTACCTGATTCGTGGGAAAAACATCTAGAGGAGCATGTGGATACCATTTTGGACATGGCCCAAAATTATTCGTGGCTTACGTGTTTAACATATAGCGAAAAAATATTTAACATGATTGCCGATAAGCGACTTCCGAATGGCTGGGATGATCATGGGAAAATTATTGAAGTGAGAAGAGATATTTGTGGTCTTGGGAAAAGGATAGATAATGCAGGGCAGGCAAGTTCCTGGTCGAGTGCCACTGAATATAAAAAGGGTGTTGATGCTAGACCATGCATTATATGGAACAGAGGTGGTACTTGCGGATTCACTAGTGACCATGGAGAAGGTGGCAGTAAGTTTGTCCATATATGTTCTTATTGTGCTTTTAAATTACGAAAGAAGCACTCTCATCGAGAGATGGACTGTAAGACAAAACTTCACGCTAAAGAAATGGTCGCAGAGGATACAACTAACCGTACAAAGAATTTTTAATTAGCAGTGGGCCGAGGACTGCTAATAACCAAGATACAGTGCGTATGGCAACTGATCGGGACAAATGCGTCTTCACCACCTCTACAGATGGCGCCACCATCAAGTCATCTTCAAATGTCCCAGTCGGCTTTGGTCGAAATAAGGTCGGTGCGGTTAGTTTGTGTGTTTCGTGTCAGCCTAATAATGTCTCGTTATCGTCTCACATGTCTGGTAATCAGCTACGCTATGATGTTGTTCTTGATAAGAGTCCTCGTATTGAGAGTGGTGTTAATGCTGGAAGCTCAAAATTGGCATTGGAATGTTCCCCAATGGATGTTATTACTTATAATCCTGTGAATTTAAAGAAAAGACGGCGTACGCCATCTAAGGGGTTTGCTCGGAACTTGAAGTTACAAAATTGTACGTTATTTGATAACACGGTTGGATTTCGGGGGGATCAATTTGATAATAATAGATATGATCGTAACTATTCATACATACTGGACAAGTCAATTTACAAATGGTTCAATACATCAGAGCGGAAGCTACTAGGTAATAACAAAATTTCTAACATTGTGACGATTCTCGATGCACAAAAAACGGGTCCAACGTCAACACAAACACCATTGACCTTGGTTTCGCCACCGGCTGGGCTCGATCGACGCGGTAGTCATAGCAACGAGAAAACAGCTGTTTCCTCTATGTCCTCCATCAAGATGGGAGATCCTGTGTCTAATACACGAACCCATAGACGATTATTATTGGACAGATTCGGTGAATGCCAATCGGCATGTTCGAATATTACTGATATGGACTGTAACACTGTATGCGGAGTGGGCACATGCCACTCTATTCAGCCTTCTGTTAGCCCGGTCGCTAACTTAATTAATCTTTCCTCTGGCAACCTTTCTCAATCTTCTATTTCTAATTTATCGTACCCTATGTTGGGTGTTCCTGTTGTCCCCGTAAATTCTAGTATATTAGAGGTTGAGAAAGGGTGTCGTTCTATTAATAACTCGGATGTTATACGTCCATGTTGTGTTGTTGGTAACACTGATCTTGGTAAGGTTATCCTTGCCAGGAGTTCCGAGTTGAACTCACCCCACTGTAGTGTTAATTATCAGGGAGGGCTGATTGGTAAGTTCGTCCCGGATGATAAATTGTTTACAGTTATTGACAAAGATTCAGTTATTGATGTTATGGCCCCTTGTCGATCCCCGTTAAAGTTTGATGTTGGTGAAAAAGATACTAAAGATGTGAATATTAATATTTTAAATCACATAGATGATATTATAGTGTATGCTGATGATGTATTAACATTTTGTGATAAATCACCGTATGAATGTCAGCCGACAGTGTTGCTGACATGGCCTACATTAAATGTTAAATGTGATTTGCCATTGAAGTATTCAAATATTTATAGTAAAGTTAGGTCCACTGGCTTACCAAATTATTTATCCGCTAAAGTGCCCGTTCCATCAGGTTTAATTATTGCAAATTGGAAAACTCTATTGTTAGATTACACAGATAATGAAATTGTTCCTTTTTTAGAGTACGGTTGGCCAGCAAATTTTACTGGTTCATTTGTCCCAACCCCGACTGTCCGTAACCATGCTAGTTCTAAGGAAGATTTGTTTTGGATCAATGAATATGTCCGAACTGAATTAACTCATAGCGCATTGCTGGGTCCATTTGATGTTCCACCATTTTGTCCCTGGGCGCAAATTAGTCCTATTATGACCCGCCCCAAGAAGAATACTGAGGAACGAAGAATAATAGTTGATCTTAGTTACCCAAAGGGGCGTAGTGTTAATAGTGGGATTAATAAGGGCTTTTATCAGGGCAAGCCTTATAAATATAATTTGCCTACCATAATGACGTTGGCTAAGGAGATCACAAAATTAGGTAAAGAGTGTTTTATGTGGTCAATTGATCTCGCAAGGGCGTACAGGCAATTAAGAACCTGCCCCTTAAGTGTGCCTCTTTTTGGAATTAAAGTAGATAATAAATATTATTTTGACATAGCACCACCGTTTGGGTGTCGGACATCCTGTATGGCTTGTGCCCGAACGACGGCAGCAGTTGTGTATTTAATGAGGAAGATGGGATTTTTTACTTTGTGTTTCTTAGATGATTTTGTGGGAGTAGAAAATTCACTGGCCAACGCGAAAAAAGCATATGATTATGCTTTTAAATTGACTACATGTTTAGGTCTTAAATTATCACTTAAAAAATGTGTTCCCCCTACTCAAAAATTAATCTGGTTGGGCTATGAAATCAATTCCAAAAATTTACATATCCGTATCCCCGATCCTAAATTACTAGATATATTGATAGAATGTAAAAAATGGGTAATTGGTAGAGAAGTTACACGAAAGAATGTGCAACGTTTAGTCGGTAGATTACAATTTATCTCCAAATGTGTAATGTCAGCGCGGGTGTTTATGAACCGCATTTTGGATTTTCTTCGGGAGACACCTTTTATAGGAAAAAGCAGGGTTACGGATACTTTAATGAGGGATATAGCTTGGTTTTTGCGTTTTTCAGAAGGTCATAATAGATTAGTTTTGTTAAAGCACGTCCCTAACAAAATGTGGATTATTGAGTGTGATTCTTCATTACGTGGTGGGGGTGCATTCAGTTCAACACATTATTATTCTGAACTTTATTCACCGGATTTTCTTATAAAAGGTTATCACATTGCCCAATTAGAGGCCTTTAACTTAGTAGTAGCTTTAAAAAATTTGTCTCCACCTGACCCTCATAACTATCAAATTATCATTAATACAGATAATGCTGCTTCCCAACAGGTGTTGTCTACTGGTGCTGGAAAGGATCCGGTCTTGTGCGCCTGCGCCCGCGAGATTTGGAGGTTCGCGGCATCTCTCACTTGTGTGGTGCAGGTGATCCATAAGCCTGGAAAGGATGTAGTACTAGCGGATGCTCTAAGTAGGTTGTATTTTGATGAAAAATCTAAATTAATTGCTGATGAACTATGTCAGGCTAAATCATTGACCAAAATACATGTTTCTTATGACGATCAGGTATTGGACGTGTCGTTATAATATCACTCTGCAGGTTGATAATTTTGTTTTTTGCCTTTATCAACTTGCAGAGAATAGACGGGCCTTAGTACATAGGATAGGTGTGTACTTCGCAGCAGGACTAGCAGAAGGGACTTGGAGGAATAAAAGGGTACAATTTAGAGAGTATCTAATGTTTTGTAATAATATTAGAGACAATCCTAAGAAACCCAAAGTAAAGACGGTAATGTTATATGCTTTATACTTAAACGATAAATTTAAAACAGAAGGTGCTGTAAAAAATTATATGAGTGGGGCAAGGACTTGGATAAGATTAATGAAAGGAAACACCGATTCATTTGATTGCTATGCTATGACATTAGTTAAAGCCGGAATATGTAAAATGAAAAATAACACTGTAAATAGAGCTTATCCATTGAAAATTAAGCATATTAAAATGATGATCAAAAAATTTAAAAAGATTAAAGATGATGGCCTTGTCTTAATTGTTGCGTTACTAATAGGTTATTTATGTTTGTTAAGACAGTCTAATTTATTTTATTCCGAGGCATCTGGAGATAGCGGTCACGCGCTGCTCAGAGGAGACATCAAGGCACACGAAACACACCTAACTATAACAGTTAGGAGCACTAAAACAACACACCGTCCTGAAGACGTGTTCAGCATTGAGCTACCACAAGGGACAAGGTGCGACTTCTGCCCAGTGCGCACGTGGTCGAAATACATCCGACTGACTCGAGTACATAGAAGCACCCCGGCCTTCATCTTGAACAATGGGGAGCCCCTGACTGCCATAGTGTTTAAAAAATGTATGCAAGCTGCATTAAAATCATGTGGACTTCCCTGGTGGCCGTTGGTGACGTGTCATAGTCTACGGCGAGGGGGAGCTCAGGAGTATGCACGATTCGGAATGCCCATAGAGTGCATAAAGGCGCTAGGGCGATGGAAATCCGATAGTGTGTTTAATTATGTAAATAAACATGTATTGAGTTAGGAATCATCATCTCTCCTGTCCCTAATTTGGCTGAGAGATGATGATCCCAGTGTGCAATGTAATGAATGTTGCTGTGTGAAGTAATAGTGCGAATGTGGTTGAGTGTGCCAGATGTGAGCTGATGAAGTGACCGTGATCTGCTGTGGCTGCGTCGTCATGTTTTATGTTTCCAGCTTTTATTGCAGAAATGAATAGAGAATGCTTGGAAGTATATCATAGAGTAGTATGATAGTAATATCACGGACTGACCTGCATATAAGTAATTGAATTATGAAATAGTAATTGACTCCGATAATACCTGCAAATATGTAATGAATAGTATATTAGAAAAAAGACTGAGGTTGTACTACCTCCTGAAATAGAATAATGAAATATAATTATCTCAATTGTATTATTGAGAGAAGCTGATAAATAATGTTCAAAAAGGTGTAGTCCAAAAAGGGCTGCTGTAAAATTTATTAAGCTCAAATAATAAATTTATTAGCCCAAAAAGTTATTATCTGTGTCTGGTTTTGAATTGTACATGTTGCCGGAAACATGCATAATTCAAAATTCCTGACTACGGGCTTGATATGTTTATTACCATAGATACCGTTCGGATCATGCGTAGCTATGGTCCGTGTTAACTTCCGGTAAGAAATGCTTAGCACAGTTCAGTTCCTACCTGGCCACTGTCGTTGACGGAGGGTTGAAGCAGTAGTGAAAATTGACCATCCCACCCACCCATCAGCCTGTCTTGTCTTTATACTGGAGAGCTGTGAGATGATGATCCCAGTGTGCAATGTAATGAATGTTGCTGTGTGAAGTAATAGTGCGAATGTGGTTGAGTGTGCCAGATGTGAGCTGATGAAGTGACCGTGATCTGTTGTGGCTGCGTCGTCATGTTTTATGTTTCCAGCTTTTATTGCAGAAATGAATAGAGAATGCTCGGAAGTATATCATAGAGTAGTATGATAGTAATATCACGGACTGACCTGCATATAAGTAATTGAATTATGAAATAGTAATTGACTCCGATAATACCTGCAAATAAGTAATGAATAGTATATTAGAAAAAGACTGAGGTTGTACTACCTCCTGAAATAGAATAATGAAATATAATTATCTCAATTGTATTATTGAGAGAAGCTGATAAATAATGTTCAAAAAGGTGTAGTCCAAAAAGGGCTGCTGTAAAATTTATTAAGCTCAAATAATAAATTTATTAGCCCAAAAAGTTATTATCTGTGTCTGGTTTTGAATTATGACTGTAATGGTGACGTCATCATTCCAGTTAAACAAAGGTTAAATCACTCAACAACAAAAAAACACCAAAAAAAACAAAAAAAACAAAAGAAAACAGATAACCATCCTACAACCAGAAACATGACGTCATCAATCCAGTCAAAAAAGGTCAAATGAGTTCAACCAAAAACATCTGTCCATCCTGCAAGTGAAGGTCAAATGAGTTCAATCAAAAACCGATGGTCGTCCTGCAAGGTAGAACAGTGGCGTCATCATTCCAGTCAAAAAGGTCAAATCAGTTCAACCTAAAATCCTGCAAGCATGCAATGGGTAGAACCTGAACAGTGACGTCATCATTCCAGTCAAAAAGGTCAAATGAGTTCAACCTGAACAGTGACGTCATCATTCCAGTCAAAAAGGATGCAAACATGCAATGGGTCATCTCAGGTCACTGATTCCCATTGTCCTGCGGTGCAAACATGCAATGGGTCATCTAAGGTCATTGTACCGCGTCGGTCCTCTGACGCGGGACGATTACGTAATATGGACCCATATCGGTCCTCTCTATACTACTACTGGCGACTCGAGCCAGAAATTGAAGAACTGCGCATGCGCGGATCAACACCGTCAGCCCGACGGTGGGCCGACGGTGGCTCGAATGTGGAAAATGAATGCAAACCAGCGGCGGGCTACCGCCGTAGGCCCGACGGTGGCCCGATGGTGGCTCAAAAGTGGAAAGGTTTTGAAACCTAACGTCGGAAAACCACTGTCGGTCCGACGGTGGCCCGACGGTGACTCAAAAGTGGAAAGGGATTGAACCCTAAAATCGGAACACCACCGTCGGCCCGACGGTCGCCCGACGGTGGAAAGTCGGTGGCGACGGTGCGACCAATAGCCAACGTTGGGCCGACGGCTGTGTGCTATCTGGGAAGTCGGTACCCGTCCTGATATGACCTTAGATGTTGCTAGGATGTAAAACAACAACAAACAAACAAACAACAAACAAACATACATTATCTTCTCCTTTCATATAGACAATTGGTGCTGAAAATTCCATACGTGTATTACGGACTTTCTTAGTGAAACAACATTTTAGTGGAGCATGGCCTGTGTAAATAGTAAATTCAGCACCATATAAGTAAGGTCTTAGTTTAATTAATGAATAAATTATAGCAAATGCTTCTTTTTCTATTGTAGGATAATTACGCTGAGCAGAAGAATATCTAATACTTATTAAATATTCATGCCTATCTATCGCTTTTTTGTCTTCCTGTACTAAGACAGCATCTGTATACAATTTATAAGGCTTAGAAGGATCAGGAAATTTTAGGACACATTCCAATAATAGGCTTTTTAACTCATTCCAAGCATTTTCACATTCTACGGTCCAAACAAAGCTATATTTATTACTAGTTAAATAAGTAATAGATGCTACGACATCACCATAATTAGCAATTAATTGTCATTAATATCCTGCTGATCCTAGCAAACTTCTTGCTTCCTTTTTACTAGTTGGAGAAGCCATATCCCTAATTGCAGTAATTCTTTCAGGATCCGTTTTTAAACCTGCTTCACATACAATGTAACCTAAGAGTTTTACTTCAGCCACTCCAAATTCACATTTAGATTCCTTAATAGTTATACAGTTATCCTGCAAGATGGCCAACATGTTATCTACATATTGTTGATGACTTTCCTTGTCAGGTGACAACATTATAATATCATCTAAATAAATCAAACAACATTTTCCCAAAAACTTTGAGAAAATAACATTCATCATTCTTTGGAAAACAGCTGGTGCATTGTTCATGTTGCGGTGGCAACATGGGTAATTTGGAGCTCAGGACCGTATAACCTTAACCCCTAAACTCTATGGGACGGTGGCGCCACCTATACTGCATACCAGGTGACAACCGCGCACCCGCCTAGCGGTTCGGGCTGGCACCATGCCAGAGCCCGGAGCAGCTCACTTCCGCCAGTGAACCCGAACCTGCCATGTGGTTGCTGCGAGTCTCCGCCCGATTTACTCAGCCATCCCACCCACCCATCTATAAGAATAGGGTTGAGCGCTCGAACATTACCCTGACTCATGAACTATTATCCGTAACAAGAATAACATCTGACAATGTAAAAAATCATAAACGAATTAAAAATACCCACATTAAACTATTCGCGTCCTAAGTTATGATTAGTTAATCCAAACTGCATGGGTCTAAATTGAGACAGTTCAATATGAGTGTTAATAGCTGTTTTAGGTCGACTTTCCTCGTCGACCATTACCTGCCAATAACCAGATTTTAGTGGTAACAATTTTAGCTCCATGAAGTTGATCAAAACTATCCTGTATCCTGGGCAGAGGATAAGCATCTTTAGTTGTCACTGCATTTAGCTTATGATAGTCCCCAAAAAGATTTATGGTACCATCCTTTTTTGGCACTATAATGACTGGTGAAGCCCAAGGATTACAACTTGCCTCTATAATATCATCTTCAAGCATTCTATCTAACTCTCTTTCTACAAGATGTCTTCTACTCAAAAGTATCCTATAAGGTCTCTGATTAACAGGATATGCACTACCCATATCGATATGCATTTCTATAACCTCAGTAGCTGTTAGTTTAACATCAGATTCAGGAAATAAAGAAGGAAGTTGTATCTTCCAATAGTGTAATTCTAGAACTATCCCAATGGACTGAAGGAAGTGTGGGGACCCGTGAAGAAGGGACCTGTTCACCTGAAATCAACAGATGGAATGGAGACCTTTTCTGACAGCAAGAGAGTTGGGGCAAGATGGAGTGAACACTTCCAGAAGCTACTCAATGTCCCTGGTGACATAGATCACGAAGCTCTGGACAACATCCAGCAGCGCATTACCAAAACATGCCTCGATGGGATTCCAACCATGGATGAGATGGCAAGAGCAATCGCCAGCCTGAAAGATGGCAAAGCACCTGGGGGTGATGGAATTCCTGCTGAAGTATGGAAGCACGGAGGAGACAATCTGTTCAACAGACTGCACCAACTAATCACCAATGCCTGGAAGGAGGGTTCTGTACCCCAAGCATGGAAGGATGCCAGCATTGTAACCATCTACAAGAAAGGTGATCGAACAGACTGCGGGAACTATAGATGAATCTCTCTTCTTTCCATAGCAGGCAAGATCTTCACCAGGATCCTCCTCAACAGACTATCTATTCACATAACACCTGATGTAGTTCCAGAGTCACAGTGTGGCTTCAGAGGTAACCGGAGCACCATGGATGTGATATTTTGTCTCAGACAGCTACAAGAAAAGTGCATTGAGCAGGACCAACCACTGTACATGGTATTTGTCGATTTCACTAAGGCATTTGATACAGTCTGGAGGACCGGGCTATGGCAGCTACTGAGGAAGTATGGATGCCTAGAGAAGTTCACAACTATGATCAAGGCTCTACATTCAGGAATGATGTCGAACATTAGTGTTGGAGGGGAAGTCTCAGAATCGTTTGGGGTTACCAATGGGGTCAGGCAAGGTTGTGTACTGGCCCCCACACTCTTCTCCATCTTCCTATCAGCAATGCTCGACGAGGCTTTCCGAGACATGGGGGATGGCATCTATATACAGTCCAGACATAGTGCTGACCTATTCAATGTTGCACACTTCAGAGCGAAGACCAAGACTACTCGGATACTGGTGAGAGAGCTGCTATTCGCAGATGACAGTGCACTGGTTGCCCACTCTGCTGAAGAGATCACCATCTTATTGTAGCAAATACACTGGGGCTCAGGTAGGTTCCTGGACAGTGCCAGTGAAGGGGAAACAGTCAAACAGCGATACAAGAATAGAATGGGAGAAATCCTACAAAAAGTTGAGGTAAGCCTCACAAACGCTAAGGACTAGAAACCAAAATTAATAAGCAAAATAAAGTAAATATAAAATAGACACAGTAAACCCAAGCAAGCAAAACAGCAAAATAACCTATTAATTATGTATGAAACTATATAACAAAACAGTGCATATGTACTGTATGCACCAGCCCATATGCCCATAAAGCAATCTAAACAAAGTTAAAAACTTGCGAAATCTAACAAACACCGAACCTAAAGGTAAAGAAAGATGGTAGATGAAATTGAATGCAGGCTGGGAAGGGGCACGCACTTTGCCCACCTAAACTACCAGAGTGCATCCAATAAAATAGACATAATAAAAATGCACCTAAAAAATGAAAATCTTGATGTCTTAACAGTCAGAAACATGGTTCACTGATAGACATCAAGACAAGACCCTCAACATAGAAGGATATAGGCTTGTACGTAATGACAGACAGCAAATTAATATAGCAAACCTAACAAAAAAAGGTGGAGGTGTTGCAATCTACTCCAAAACCTAAAAAAATCTAGACACTGAGGCCCTAAAAATAGCAAACAACTCAAATGAACACCTGGAGCTACTATGGTGCCTAATAAAAAACGAGAAGAAGGCTAACATATCCATAGCAAGCCTCTACAGACCACCATCCGGGGATACTGAAACATTCCTTGAAACTCTAGAGAAAAGAAGGTCAATGGTATTGCTGCTGCTGTAAAGCAGGGGTCTCCTGTAGTCTTTTCGTAGACGACTTTGTTTTATATTACAGCGGTGCTAACATGAATGTCATAGAGAGACAGCTACAACCAAGCATAAATGGGATCCATCGATGGTCAGTTCTGAACGGTTTCAAATTTTCCAAGACCAAAACAGTCTGCATGCACTTCTGCCTGCTGCGTAGAATACATGCGGAACCGGAGCTGACCCTGGATGGGGATCCCATTAAAGTCGTTGAGAAAACCAAATTTCTGGGCCTCATTCTCGACGCAAAACTGTCTTTTGTGCCACATATAAAGTACCTGAAAACAAGATGCCTGAAAGCGCTGGATATTCTGAGGGTGCTGTCCAGCTCAGAGTGGGGAGCGGACAGAGATGTTCTGCTCTCTGTGTACAGAACCTTGGTTCGTTCACGAGTGGATTACGGCAGCATAGTATATGGTTCCGCAAGGAAATCATATATTGGGCTGCTAGACACGATCCACCACCAGGGACTGCGCCTGGCCCTTGGGGCCTTCCGCACCTCACCAGTTCAGAGCCTTTATGTCGAAGCCAATGAACCATCACTTAATAACAGGAGAATCAAACTGGCCATGCAATATGTAGTCAAGATAAAAACTAATGCATTGAATCCTGCACACAATTGTCTATTCGAGCAACATGACGAATCCAGGTATGAAGCCAGGCCAAATTACATCCGGCCACTGAGGCTCCGAATGAAACCTCATTTGGAGGCCTTAGGCGTGGATTTGGACGTGTTGGAGGATGCCAAAGTCCCAGAACATCCCCCGTGGTCGTTGAGAAAGCCATCGGTTATCCTCCGACTCACGGAACTGAGGAAATCTGGGACACATCCACTCGAGTACAAAGGACTGCATGCAGAGATTCAAGGCCAGTTTGCAGACCACCTCTCCATATACACTGATGGTTCGAAAGACCAAAGCCGGGTAGCTGCTGCGGCAGTCTGCCGACGGGAAAAATTTGGTGTACGTTTGCCCGATCAGAGCTCGATTTTCACTGCAGAGGCCCGAGCACTCCTTCTCGCTTTGAGTGTATCGAGGTATCCAACCACACTAACTATGTTATATACAGTGATTCCTTCTCTTGCCTCCTGGCTGTTGCTGGACTGAAAACGAATCACCCTATTCTAGCAACGGTCATTTATAAAATGAACCAACTGACAACAGATGGGTATGATATCCACCTGTGCTGGGTGCCTGGCCATGCTGGCATACAAGGAAACGAACGAGCTGATCGGGCTGCGAAGAAGGCCCTGAACTGTGATCTTGAACCGTGTCTGATCCCTCACTCTGATCTGAAACCACTAATAGCCACCCACATAAAATCCAAATGGCAACATGAGTGGGATGAAAACATCAATAAACTTAAAGAAATTGAACCATCTGTGGGAAAGCTACCACAGACTCATGCGGGAAGTCGGCGGGACCAAGTGGTCCTTAGTCGCTGCCGTGTTGGCCACTCGTGGCTTACACATGCTTTTCTGCTCAAGGGGGAACCTTTCCCTGAATGTATTGGGTGTCAGTCCCCACTGACACTCAAACACATTTAACTAAGTTGCGTTGATTTTTTGGCCCTTGCCAACGGTTCTACACTGCAGGCAGTATGCATGACCTTTTTACTAAGGTAAAACAGGAAAACATTTTTGCCTTTTTGAGGGCAGCTGGACTGTACCACCTTATATAGTTTACTAAATGGATTCTATTAATTATTAATGAAACTTTTCTTTTTCTATGGGAATTTGTTTCCCTTGACCACAGATATATGATTGTGAGCTTTCTAATTTAATTAGTGTCTATTGGCACATAATTGATTGTCTGCTTTTACATGTAAAAGCGATGGTTTGAACAAAAAACAAACATTTCTCGCCGTGAATATGGCCTATGCTGCCGACACGGCGTAAAGCAACCACCAATCAATCAATCAATCTAGAGAAAAGTATAAATACAGTGAGAAAACTAACAAATGCAGAAATCTTTGTGCTAGGTGACTTCAACATAAACTACGGTAGCAACGACACAAATAAACTAATGCTACAAACCACTATCAAAATCCTAGGGCTACAGCAACTTATTACAGACAGCACAAGACTAGGAAACAATAGCTCAACAATTGACCTAATACTAACCAACTCAAACCATGCCACAAAATGGGGCACTAGAAGCTGGGGTATAAGTGACCATGAGCTAATATATGTAACAAGGAAAAAACTCAAAAGCACAAGCCAATATAAATAAAAGATGGGAGGATCCCTAAAACACTACTCAAAAGAAACACTACAAAACCACCTATATGAAAATATAGACAACCTCACAACAGACATAGATGACCCTGATATCTACTGGAATAACATTTTCACAGAAAAAAACAATCATTAGATGAGATGTGTCCCGTTAAAGAAACTAAAAATACAGAGAAACCAAGACCCGTGGGTAGACAGGGAACTGTTAACGCATATCACAACAAAACGAAGGCTAGGTGACAAAGTGAAACATACTTTAGTATGTTTCTGGCCAGAGGATAAAAGGGCCTATAATACTGCCAGAAACAACTCCCTCAAAGCAGTAAGGACAGCAAAAAAGAAATATATAATAAAACAAGAGAAGGACTGGGGAAGCAACGTAAATAAGTTCTGGAAAAATGTAAGCTTACTATTCCCCAAAAATAAGATAGAAGAACGGATAAGCTTCCAGGATAAGGATCGAAATACGCACACAGATATTGATGCAGCAAACAAACTAAATACACACTTTGCCACGGTAGGACAAAGGTTATCAAAGAAATTCACAAGAATCTGGAAAAACAAGTCAGAAAATATCCAGGATGAAATCCCCACCTGCAAAACTGACCTAAAAGAACTAACACAGCTAATAAATGACATAGATGAAAACAAACCAAGTGGGATAGATGGAATCCCCACAAAAATACTAAAAGAGGCACTCCAAGCCATCCCAGATACCATGGTCGACCTGTTCAACATATCATTTGAGCAGGGACACTTCATCACAGCATGGAAGATGGCAACCATCACCCCCATATACAAAAGTAGTGACAAACAAAACATAGGGAACTACAGACCAATATCAATCTTGCAAACACCAGGCAAGCTAATTGAAAAAATATTCCACAGGCACATAAATGAGAACCTGGAAAAAACCAATATACTAAAACCAATATACTAAACAAGAGGCAAGGGGGTTTCAGAAAACTCCACTGCACATCAAAAACAATAGAAAACCTAACAAGTGGTGTGCTGGCATCATTGAACCAAAAGAAATTAGTTGGAGCAGCCTTCATCGATTCGGCAAAGCCTTTGAAACTGTAGACCACAGAATAAGAAAATTAAACAACATGGGCATTAAATCCAAATCAATAAACTGGATAAAATGCTACCTAAACAACAGGCAGCAAAAAACTGAAGTAAATGGTACACTCTCAGACCAAAAAACTATCACCTGTTGTGTACCCCAAGGATCAGTTCTGGGGCCACTACTATTTATACTATACATAAATGACCTAGAAAAATGGCTGGAGACATAATTTCTCCAGCTATATGCGGATCAGACTGTCATATATGCAGAAGGAAACACAGTAGAGGAGGTAGCAACCAAACTGAACAAACTCCTGCTAAAGCTGGACAGCTGGTGTGAGTCCAATGAAATAACCATCAATGCAAATACATCTAAAACAGTACTCTTCTCACATACAGCAATCACAGGAAGAAACCTACAATGCACACTAGGAAACCAAACACTGGAAATGGCCCCCAAGCCAGATAACATATCCAACAACAATATAAATCAAATCAATTTCAAACAAACATAACTCAACCACCTATTACATACAAGCCTATGGACATGTAAATAAAATAGGCTAGTATAGAATTAAGTAGAAAAAAGCGGAAAACTCTTCCCAAGAAAACCCCAAAACACTAACATAGAACCTTAAGAAAACAACTAACATAGTAATACGAATAGAACAAATATACAATGCCAAGAGGGCCCAAAAAAACTATCATAGCCTACTAAATGTACCAACATACTATCTATCTGCTACTGAAATGCAGTCAATCAAATAACTTATCAGCAGCTACTGTTTGGTATGACAACACCAAAACTACAGCTGTCCAGCATTGAAAACAAGCCTGGGTACCCAGGCTTACATGCTATGGACAGAATAAATACAGCCTCAATAAACTCCTAGTCCTGTTAGTGTATTTGCTGTGCGACTGGAGTGTGTCTAATTACAATGGCATTTTCTACCTCGACCGACTGCCCTAGGTTACGTGCAGCAATCCACCAAGTATGCTTTGGTTGTAAGAACTGACACGAGAAGGTGTTGCAGCATTCACAGCTTGAATCGCTGAATGCTCAGAAACACCGCTGCCTAACGACAAGTTACCTATGCACTTCATAAGAGATACCCAGATAGCACACAGCCGTTGGCCCGACGGCGGCCGCTCCATCGGCCCAACGGAAGAAACCGCCGTCAGGCCAACGTTGTTTTGTCAAACCGCCGACGAGCCGACGGCGACAAAACACCGTCGGCCCGACGGTGACAAATGCCGTCGGCCCGAAGGCGACAAACGCCGTCGGCCCGAAGGCCATCTTGGTTTTTTTCCGAGAAGACACTGTCACTATAGTGTCAATACCGTACTTACAGGTGCAAAAATATTAGTTTTATTCAAAATTAATAGAAATAGTGAACCCTAACCATATAAATTTAATCTAATCTTTTTGGTAACGATATTGTCTATATATGTGTACCAAGCGATTTGTTTCTACGTGGTGTGTTTGCAGAGATATTTTCCTTTTTCTGTATAGGTTAGGGTTAGGGTTAGTGCTTAATTAAATACAGAAAAAGTGAAATATCTCTACAACCACACCACATAGAAACAAATAGCTTGGTACACATATAGACAACATCGGTATCAAAAAGATTATATTAAATTTATAAGGTTAGGGTTCTTGATATCTATTAATTTTGAATAAAACTAATATTTTGCACCTGTACGTATTGACACTATAGTGACAGTGTCTTCTCTGAAAAAAACAAGAAAGCGGTCCTTCGTCAACATTCCGTACCGGGTAGTTCAAATCGTATTAACACGAATAATTCCATTAATACATCGTAAGAAATTACAAAACTTTTACAAAATAATCTAAACATATTAATAAACAAACCTGTTAAATAACTCCTTAAAATTCCTCGGATTTCTCGAGCTATTTGTTGAAAAAGTACACTGCTCAACGATTGCATGTGTTCCGCTGGCGACTCGAGCCGGAAACCATATGCAACAAACTGCGCATGCGCGGATCAACACCGCCGGCCCGACGGTGGGCCGACGGTGGCTCAAATGTGGAAAATGAATGCAAACCAGCGGCAGGCTACCGCCGTAGGCCCGACAGTGGCCCGACGGTGGCTCAAAAGTGGAAAGGGATTGAAAGCTAACGTCGGAACACCACCGTCGGCCCGACGGTGGGCCGACGGTGGCTCGAATGTGGAAAATGAATGCAAACCAGCGGTGGGCTACCGCCATAGGCCCGACGGTGGCCCGACGGTGGCCCGACGGTGGCTCAAAAGTGGAAAGGGATTGAAAACCAACGTCGGACTACCACCGTCGGCCTGACGGTGGAAAGTCGATGGCGACGGTGCAACCAATAGCCAACGTCGGCACGACTGCTGTGTCCTATCTGGGTACTTTATAATCTCACCTTGAATAGTCTTCAGGACCTGACTATCTGAACCAGAGGATTGAGAAGACAAAGATTTGGACAAATCCAAAGAAGTACCATTTAGACTATCTATTTGCTCACAAATAGCTAAATTACCAAGACATGATTTAGCATGTCTCTGCTGCCTAATAACAGACCTATCACTGAGAATAGACATTTCGAAGGCTTCTTCAAGAGTTTTTGGTCGGTTCGTTTCTACATACCACAAGGTATTACCATCAAGTAAGGAGTCGAAAAATCTCTAAAGGAGTATCTGGAAGGTATCAGTGCCAAAAACTGCAGTTGGAAGATCCCAACCTTTAGCTGCAGCAGTATTAAACTGCTGACCGTATGCAGCTACTGTTTCCCTTCTTCTTGCTCCATACCCATTACTACCCCCTTTAAATGACTACGTCCATCCGCTGTCAAAAGAGTAGATGCTATCACTTCCTTAATTTCTTTCCAGGACCTAGCATTTTCATGATGAAAAGCGGTGAAAAGAACCTCATGCAGCATTCCTCTTGCATTTGACAAAGTAAAGCGAATAATGTCTAGGTCTGAAACATGTGCAAGAATCCCGATACGTTCGATCAAGTCAATTCAATTACGTACCACCCTCTCTCTGACCTGTCTAATAGGGGAACAGACTTGCCGTACGCTTTTAAATATCTATTTTGTACCTCTCTCTGTCTATGCTCAACCTGAAATAGTTCACATGCCTCCCTACATTTTTCTCTATCCTCCCATAATTCTGTCCTGTCCCTAAAATCAGATAGAAGTTCCCCATTTTCTTCTTTAAGAATGTCTAGCCTAAGTGCCATAAATTTAGACCATGTGTTTAACGCTCCCGTTTCAGCAGAATAGTTGCCCAGTGTTGAAACTCATGACGCAACATTTCCTCCTTTGTGCATATCACTGGCATCTTCAAGCTGCTGTTGTATGTGGTGGTAGAAAAGATTTAGCAGAATTGAATTCAAGTAAAGTAGAAGAAATAGTAAAAAAAACAATGTAGTGTATTCCTATGCTCACCCCTCCATGTCATGGTTAAAGAAGAGCCGAAAGTAGTCCCTAAAAATTTTTTGTTTAGAGGCGACGTGAGGCTTCAATAATAGCATGTTACAGACATACCATCAATAAAGTCTAGCGGCTCTTCTAAAATAGTAGTATTGTCGGAAATGATTGTCGACAAACCACATTCCGAATAAATTTCAAACCCCCACAGAGTTGAACAAAATAGCGGAAAAGACACTACTTACACAACGAACCAAACAAGCAGTAGCCAACAAGTTCTATCTTTTTTAATCAACACCGTGTCAATAACCAATGTAGTCACTACCCATCATGTCAAATAACCTACGTGTTACTAACCGTATCGTGTCGATAACCATCGTAGTCACCAATTTTGTGAAGTCTAATTGACTAATCCACTCGTCGTGGTCACCAATTTTATGAAGCCTAAGGCTCAAATATGTGGTTGTGTAGGCAGGCTATGGTGAAATCAATACAGACAAAGAGAAAGGAAGAGCATAAAGTGTGAATAATAAGAGAGAGTCTGGTTTATTATTTATATGGTTACATGGGTTCATTGTAGAGTATCACCCCACCCCTTTCCCCCAATGGGAAACAAGTATTCATGGCCCCCACCAATAGAGATCCAGCATTCCTGGTCCCTATGGATACCAGTGGTGTGCCCACCACCAGAAGCTGTATGGCCCCATGGCCACCACCAACCTTGACCTTTGAGGGTGGTGATCCCTATCCCAGCAGAGGGGGTAGGCCCCGAGTGCACTCACACCCACACCTGCCAGCGCAACTATGTCTATTTACATCCCACCCAGCACCACCAACCCATACATATATATACATACATGCGCCTGGTCATGAACACCGATCAGTAATAGTACATTTGTAATCACCGGAACTGGTGTTCCTCCATGGTCACCATAAGCATGGTAATAAGTGCAGCAATGGAGAAGACCCAATCAGCACGCGATTGTCCAGTCTGTGCTTGTTATGTGAGCATAACTTCCAGAAACAACCCAGTGAATTCATATCACTATAAGTCAGATGTAGTAGTTGTATTTTTATATTCAGACATTAATAACACATTTTATCTATGCATGACACATGTTGGAAGTGTGTTTGAAATTTACTAATCCTCCCCCTATGTTTAAATCACACCATATCAGCAATGTAGTGTAAAGAATGGGAGAAGTATTCTGAAAATGCATGCTCAATGAAGTGCTTGTTTTGTTTGTTGTTGTTTTACATCCTAGCAACATATATGGTCATATCAGTTTGGGTACTGACTTGTGACAGTGCACACTCATGGTGACTTTATAGTGCTTCCCCTCTGGGAGACCAGGACGCCAGCACCATGACCTGATTTTCCACTCAGTCACATCATCCTGACACTGAGCCAACCAGTCTTTGCCCTATCCTAATAATGACAAGCACCAGGGGAAGAAGCAACAAGTATCAATCTTTAAGTCATTGGTTTGACTCGACCAGGGTTCAAACCCACAAAGATTTGGATCACCCGATCTCCAAAAACAGGAAACGGACGCTCAACTCATTCGGCCATCCCATCTGGTGAAGGGCTTGTTAAGTCCACCTATTGTCCATGTAAGAGCTGGTTGGGTCTCCTCTTTTCGTTGGTACTTATCCTTCTCCCCATCACAGTAGACCATAGGGTGTTATCACCCCTTCCCCCCCACTCCTCCCCAGCCGATGTTACCTCTCCGCCGTACATTGCCACTGGCCAGATTACATTGGGCACTGATGGTTTTGGCTACTTGTTTCGCCACCTACCGGATATCAACGGTATCAGCTGGAAGGCAACTGGATGGTACTGCTATTGTTGCTTTAGTGGTGCCATCTACTGGAAAACAATTGAAATCATCAGAAGCCAATGTTCTTCCACCCCAGGCCTTAGTTACTCACGCGGCCGCGTTTCATGTGCAGGGTTGCTGAAGAACATCATAGAAAAAAATGTTGAATAGCATGAATTCCTAGTTAAATAAATTGTTCAAATACTTGCCTATCACACAACCCACTGCCTTTGAAGGATGAGTTCATGAAATCATGTAGATTAATAGACTTTAAAAGATTAATGCAATTAAAAATCCATTGGCCACCATCTTGGAATGGTGACAATCTCTCCCAGCTGGTTGGTTGTTGGAGTTTTATGTTCTATCAACATCTAAGGTCATATCACGGGGAAATCAGGCTGCCGGCACCATAATCCGATATCATACTCAACCACATTATCCTGATACTGAGCTAAGGAAGTGACAAGGACTGGTTAGCTCAGTGTCAGGATAATGTTGTTGAGTGGGATATTGGGTAAATATTTTCGGGAGAGGGGGGGCATGCCCCCCTCGCCCCCTTAGCAAGCTTGTGGCTGCTGCCACTCAGGTTCCATGCCAGCAACACACAACCTCAAGGATTCTCACTACCTCCAATGTTCTCTAACAAAATACCACAGGGACCAGTTTCTCTACAGCTTAATTTTCTTGTTGTTATAAATATATTTATTTCTCTGAACGAAGGCCTTGTTGTAAGTGCTGAGGCACTGGTCTTCCAGACATTATTGGACTGGTTATTGACACTTATTTTTGAAGAAAAGTGCAATTTTAAAGGTTCATAAATTTGTGTGCATATTTGTTCAGGACTGAACCATGGACTGGTTCTCCTATAGATTCTCATTCATGATGCATATTCAAGGGGTATTATTTGGAATGATACAAATACATCTATTAGCATGGTCCTCCACATGATAAACAAAAGGACATTCACTGCTGGCATGGGAACACAGAACGAGACAGCAGAAGTGCTAGAACTAAGGACTGTACATGACTTTACACCTAGTTCAAGTAAGATCATCAGTGTAAGACAGCTCAGTGTGGTTATCATGATGCTTTTCTAATGAAGCAGTCTAACATTAGCAGGGGAACAGACTTGCCATACGCCTTTAAAGATATTATGGGAATATAAATATTCTAAGGGATAACATGATATTGTAATTAATATATTTGGACCAATTCACTCTACCAGTGTGAAAGGCCACATAAGGCCAGTTCCTTCTGGTCTGTCCCGATAACGCAACATGGAAGGACGATGACAAGAAGAAACATATGCTCCCACATTTTATTCCATAACTCTTCCCAACACAGTGTCACAGAACCAAGTTACCCACCCCTGACCATCCAGTTTCCAGGTAACCTCTCAAGGTGGTGGGAGCCACTATAGCCAGACCCAGTAGGGGCCGGGCCGCCGAGGGACCCACCCACCAGCTAGACTGATGCCACCTGCTGTCATAAACAAGCAACAGTAGGTGGCGTAGTCCCTGCCACCACCATGTGATGGTGTGGCTCATGACTGGACTACTACAGTTGTATCTGTGGTATTCAATATGGCGGGCTTGACATTTCTGCGGGATTGATAGTGATTTTGGCGCCACCGATGTCAGTTATTATAATTAAACTGATAACATTGTCACTTCACTCATCCCACAACTATACCTGTGCTAGATAAAAGATTCACCTCTATCTAGAGTAGGGCTGAACGCATGTTGATGAGGCAACATTCTTAATTCACAGACTAGGCTAGTCAAACCTATCCACACTTCGGTCCTCGCTCTCGGCAAAGCAACAACAAATTCCCCACCCTCCCAACCCTATTCCAGAAGGGGTTAAGTGCTGATTCCTTCAAATGACTACTGTTACCCTTGCGTATTGTCTACTCTTCATGTCAATCCAGCTAGATGAAGCTCCTCTCATTATGACATCCAACCTGATCACTGAACTGACACTACGGAAGCCAGCCTTCCCGACCACGGTGCCAGTCAACATCACTCGCCATCGTGGCACTGACATTTCCTGTTTGATGATCTACTGATTTTCCTTGATTGATTATCTTTGTTTAGATTATCTTGATCACTTTATTTGATAAAGATTCTGCTCTTTATTGATGAGTAATTCTGAGACATGTTGAATAAATCTAACTCCAAAACCCTGACTCTATTCTTTATCCGATTGCTACAAATTACAACCCTACTCAAATACCGGTCTGTACCACCTCATATAGTTTGCTAAATAAATTCTAACAATTATTAATAAACTTTCCTTTTTTATGTGAATTTGTTTCCCTCGGCAAACTCAACGATCCGTTGACGATGGTGGCCAGGTAAGGACTGGACAAGCCTTTGAATCTACTACCGGAAGTTAACTTTGTACATAGCGATGCGCGCTATGAACTGTATCTATGGTATTCATAATATCAAGCTCGTAGTCAGGGTTTTTGAATTATGCATGTTTCCGGCAACATGGACAATTAAAAAACCAGACACAGATAAATTTATTAATCAGGTTAATAAATTTTTACAAAAGCCTTTTTAACTTACACCTTTGTGAACATCTTCCATATCAGCTACCCTTAATAGTACAATTGAGACTATTAGCTTTAATTACTCTATCTTCATCAGGTAGTACCACCTGTGCATTTCTATATTTCTGATGTTCATTACTTATGTGCAGGTCATATATTTAGGTAGATCTACTATTGCATTATTTCATTACTTATGTGCAGGCCATAACTATGATTGTACTATCATAATAGAAGACATGAGGCAGCAACTAAGGCAGATCACGGTCACACGGTCAGCTCACATCTGGCACACTCACACACATTCGCACATTCATGTCACTCAGCAACATTCATTTCTAGGTCATAGGAACCATAATATCTCAGCCAAATTGAGAACAGGAGAGATAATGGTTCCTTCCTAAAAGACATTTTTATTTACGTAATTAAACACACTGTTGGACTTCCATCTGCCGAGTGTTTTTATGCAATCTAGGGGCATTCCCACTCTTGCATACTCCTGAGCTCCCCCTTGCCGTAGACTATGACAAGTCACCAGTGGCCACCAGGGAAGTCCACATGCTTTCAATGCAACTTGCATACATTTGATGAAAACTTTAGCAGTCAAGGGGTCCCCATTGTTCAACATGAATGCTGGGGCACCCTCATGCACAGGAGTAAGATGGATGTACTTGTTCCACGCACGCACCGGGCAGAAGTTATGACTTGCCCCTTTTGGTAGTTTGATGATGTATGCGTCCTCAGGCCTGTGTGTAGTTTTTCTGCTCCTGACTGTTACCATCAGGTGTGTGGTGTGTGCCTTGATGTCACCTCCGAGCAGCATGTGACCGCCATCTCCCGATATCTCGGAATAAAACAAATTTGACTGTCTTAGTAAACATAAATAGCCTAGTAGTAATGCCTAGTAGTAATGCAGCAATCAACACCACTCCATCTTCTCCAATCTTTTTAAATTTTAAGATCATCATCTTAATATGTTTTGTCTTCAAGGGGAATGCCCTATTTACAGTGTTATTTTTTAACTTACATATGCCAGCTTTAATTATTGACAGCGCATATCAATCAAATGCCTCAGTATTTCCTTTCAACAGTCTTACCCAAGTTCTCGCCCCACTTATCTAGTTCTTGACAGCACCTTCAGTATTTAATTTATCATTCAAATATAAAGCATATAACATTACCGTCTTCATTTTGGGTTTCTTAGGGTTATCTCTGATGTTATTACAAAACTTTAGATACTCCCTAAATTGTACCCTCTTATTGTTCCAGGTCCCTTCTGATAGTCCTGCCGAAAAGTACATGCTTAGCTTATGCACTATTGCGCGCTTATTATCTGCAAGTTGATAAAGGCAAAAAACAAAATTATCAACGAGCAGAGTTTTACAAAAACACATCAAGGACATGACCATCATGAGAAACATTTATTTTAGTTAACAATTTAGCCTGACATAATTCATCAGCAATCAGTTTAAATTTAATATAAAAAAAGAACCTACTGAGGGCATCTGCTAATACCAGATCTTTTCCTGGCTTGTGTATCACCTGTACCACACAAGTGTATTTGGCGGCAAACCTCCAGATCTCCCGGGCACAGGTGCACAAGACAGGATCCTTTCCAGCACCAGAAGATAGGACCTGTTGGGAAGCAGCATTATCAGTATTAATGATAATTTGATAATTATGGGGGTCGGTAGGAGACAAACTTTTTAGAGCTACCACTAAATTTTCAGCCTCCAATTGGGCAATATGACAGTTATTTTCTAAGAATTTGGAAGAGTATAAATTTGAATAAAAGTGAGTTGGACTGAATGCACCCCCCCCCCTTGCAGAGATGAGTTGCACTCGATTATCCCCTTTTTCTCTGAGAAATGCTGTAACAACACTAGCCTATTATGACCTTCTGCAAAACGTAACAACCAAGCTATGTCCCTAACCAAATTTTGAGTAACACAAATTTTACCTATAAAAGGGGTACTTCTAAGAAATTCTAAAGTCCTGTTCATAAATAATCGCGCAGGTATCACACATTTTGAAATAAATTGCAGGCGTCCTACTAACCTCTGAACATTTTTCCACGTGACCTTCCTACCTATCACCCACTTTTTACATTCGAATAAAATATCCAACAATTTTTCATCAGAGATGCGGACAAACACATTTTTTGAATCTATTTCATAACCTAACCATATCAATTTCTAGGTAGGAGGAATACATTTTTGAATAGACAGTTCCAAACCTAGAAATGCAGTCAACACCAGTATATAGTCATAAGCCTTGTTTTCTCTATCCAAAGTACACTCTACCCCACAAAATCGTCCAAAAAGCACAAAGTAAAAAATCCCATCTTTCTCATTAAGTATACTACTGCGGCCGATGTTCGAGCACAAGCCATACTGGACGTCCTGCACCCAAACGGTGGTGCAATATCAAAGTAAAATCTGTTGTCTACTTTAATCCCGAATAAAGGCACTCTTAAGGGGCAGGTTCTTAATTGCCTGTACGCCCTGGCAAGGTCTATAGACCACATGAAGCAACCCTCACCCAATTTGGTAACCTCCTTTGCCAAGGACATTATTGTAGGTACATTATATTTATAGGGCCTCCCTTCGTAAAAACCCCTGTTAATCCCAGCATTAACACTACGCCCCTTTGGAAAGCTAAGGTCAACTATTATTCTATGTTCATTAGTGTTTTTCTTGGGGCGGGTCATAATAGGACTAATCTGTGCCCAAGGAGAAAAAGGAAGGTCATCGAATGGGCCCAACAATGCATTGTGAGTCAATTCAGTCTGAACATAATTGTTAATCCAAAAGAGATCTTCCTCAGAACGGGCATGATTACATTCCGTTGCAGTTGATAAATGTACCAGTAAAATTTGAAGGCCAACCAAATTCTAAATAAGGGATTATTTCCTTATCGTCATATTCCATTAATAATTTTTTCCAGTTTTGTATTATTAACCCAGAAGGCACCGGGATTCTAGCTGAGAGATAATTTGGCAGACCTGAGGCATATTCCAAAAATGAATTACAGTTAACAGTTAAGTTAGGCCAGTTCTTTAGCATATACAGTTTACAATCAGAAGGAGATTTATCACAAAATACGGCTATATCATTATTATATACCTCCATATCATCACAGTCGTCGACCAAGTCATTGTTAACCACATCAGTATTATTAGCACCTACTCCAAAGTGCAACAGGGTTATAACATCAACAGGATAATTTAATGGAGCAACATGTTTAACTTCAGGAATTAAATCCTTAACTGGGTTGAGCCTACCAATATATCCACCCATATTAGTAACTAGACAATGTTTTCGGTCCAACTTGGAAGCCCTGGCAACAACAGTATTGCCAAAGTCAGTGTTCTTGCTAACACAGGTTGGATATTTAATATCCAAGCTACTAATAGAAGTACAGCCCTCATCAACATCTATATTAACAGGCAACGTGTGTGCAACCTTACCATGTAACCCAGCAGTATGCAGACTAGAATTAGATAGTTGATACAGGATGTGAGAAGAAATATTAATTAAGCTAGCGACTGGGCTAGCTTTAGGCTTTTTGGGTAGGCAACAGCCGTCCCCAATAGTAGAAACATAGTCTTTACTGATGGTCTGTGAACCACACAAGTGCATGTTATTTAAACTGTCCAAGGGCAGCAGCCCAGAAGTCAGTGTATCAGACACAGCAGGAACCTTGCCCGAGCAGTGGGAAGGGGAGGTTGTTGTTGCGGCATCACCATGACAACTGCGTCGATCGAACCCAGTCAGAGGCAAATCCAACATCAGTGGTGTCCGTTTTGCCACCGTACAGAAAGCTACTGTATCCTGATCGTCCTTCCCTATATTTGAACTTCTATTATGTAATAACCTCCGCTGATCCCGATTAAACCACTTATACTGTTCTAGACCTATGGATTTGGGCAATAACTGATCTTTTATATACTGCGTATGCAAAAACTTTGTTATTTTGTAGGTGGAGCCACCAACCAAGTAATTTTTGAACTTGTGGTTCCTAGACGAATCCACAGATGGAGTATGACATCTTTTTGGAAATCTTACCGAAAAACAGCTAGTATTTTTGTTGGGGGGAAAGTGAAGGATTTGTTCAGAGCCAAAATTTGTTACACCAATTACGATATCAAGATAACTATCGTGCTGCACATTAGAGCTCACAGAGGAATTTACTAAGGGAGGCGACAACAGTAACTTTGAAGGCCGACATGACACCGACGAAACAACCGCACCGACCTGATTTTGACACTGGCCGACTGGGTGACTTGATGCTGCCCGGACGTTGGCGCCATCTGAAGACTCGTGCGCGACCCAGTTCTTGTTACCATCAGCAACGCGCACTGTCTCTACGGGAGATGCAGCCCCTGGTCCACTCCAAATCAAAAACTCTTCACACGGTCAGATTCATCATGCACGACTTCCTTCGCACAGATTTTTGTTTTACAGTCAATTTCCTTATGGGAATGTTTACGCCATAGTTTATATGCGCAGTATGAACATATATGGATAAATTGATTGATTCCTTCACCATGGTCACCAGGGAACCCGCACATTCCTCCTTTGTTCCATATAACACACGGCCTGGCATCAATGCCCTTTTTATAATCAGATATGGCTGACCATGTACTTTGTTTTGACGGCGCCTCCACACGCTTACCTAACCCACACACATCTCTACAGATTTCGACTATCCTACCTCGGTCTGACCACCCATCCGGGAATCTTTTATCGGCTATCATATTACAAATTTGTTCACTATAGCTTAAGCACGTCTGCCACGAGTAATTTTGTGCCATCTCTAGTATTGAGTCAATATGGTCTTCCACATGGGGCACTCAGTCAGCTGGAACATCCCCTCGTCTCACCATGCGTCTGATAGCCGATAAATATTCATACCAGGTACCTTCACCTTGACCCACCTTACCCTTTTTTTCATTCCGAATAATATATTTATTTGGTAATAATTTTAACTTATTAGATTGTCTTGCTTTCTTCCCTGCTAACCGTATTAAGTCTCTCATCATTGAGTCGTCACTATCAGAATCTTCTGTATTAAACTGATCATCAGAGGCCGTGTGTTTACGAGCAACCACAATATTAGACGAAATGGGAACATTACCTTTTGATATATGTATCACGGCTCCAAAATTGCAGGCATTACACGAGCGGGCCAGACGAAGCGGCAAATTTGCCGTCGTGTGTACGACTGTTACTGCATCTTCCTCTATGACGTCATCATTTTGTATCTCCGGCCCGCTCGGCGCCTGACCTATATAAAGTGATTGTCCACTGTGAATACTTTCAAGGCTGCGAATCCTGGCCATCAACGGTTATTGTGCCTTCGCCAGTTTAGTATCAAACAAGCGTGAGATATCCTCCAGAGTCGCTCCTCCTTGTGCTGACGTTGAAGGCAATGGCGAACCACCATCCAGGTCCGCCATGTTTAACCGCGTAGAAGAAGCTGAACGACTTGCATTAACCCAAACTCTTGAACCAGATCCTGATTCATCCGATAGATCCATTGACCGTAGCAGAACCTTGGAGTACTTCCCCACTACGCTCTTGACTTTTATGCCTTTAGCCATGTTGATACCCACACATTTCTTATTCAAACTCAATGATCCGTCGACAGTGGTGGCCAGGTAAGGACTGGACAAGCCTTTGAATCTACTACCAGAAGTTAACTTTGTACATAGTGATGCGCGCTACAAACAGTATCTATTGTATTCATAATATCAAGCCCGTCGTCATGGTTTTTTAATTATGCATGTTTCCGGCAACATGAACAATTATTAATAAACTTTCCTTTTTTTATGGGAATTTGTTTCCCTCAGCCACAAATATATAATTGTGAGCTTTTTAATTTAATGAGTGTCTATTGGCACTTAATTACTTACATGTAAATGGATGGTTTGAACAAAAAACAAACATTTCTCGCTGTGAATATGGCCTATGCTGCTGACACGGCTTAAAGCAACCACCAATCAATCAATCAGTCCTCAAATACGAAGAAAAGCTGCTTCAGCAGGCATTATCTGTGGAGCTAGTGGGTCCAATGTGCAGTGTTTGTCTGTATTGGCATAGAGTTGAGACATTTTTAGAGAATGTAAAAAACAAAGATGGCAGCCACAGAAAGCGCTCGATTTGACTTTTCAAAGTCTATTAACCTTACTTGATTTCATCAAATACTCACATAGAAGCACAGTAGCAAAGGTATCACAAATAAAGTCGACAGCAAAAAGTATGCTTGCATTACAGTATCTTTATTTGAACCAATGATTCCAGTAAAAATCAAGGTCACAAGACATTGCCTTTTGCTGGGTTGTTGTCCTTATTATCTTTTCTGGTGGAAGATGTTTGCTGAATTCGAACCGCTTTTCAATCTTCCGAAGGAATTTATACTGTTAGTAACAGTCAATCAGGTAGTAACGACCAGGTAGCAGTCAGGTAACAGTCTAGCAACTAGCTACCTTCTTTATCCATGAAGAATAGGCAGACACCTTGGTAAAGACTGCTGGTAATGCTTTACATCCTGATGATGATTGAAAACTGGCTATGCCAAACTGTTTCAGTGTTTTCTTGGATCCCGCCATAAGTCCACCACCTGAATCTCCCTGCAAATGGTAGAAAAATGTTGTTGTTTCTTTAAATGTTTGTTAATACAATACAACAAAGTTCTTTCTCATTTCAACATATCAAATTCCGGGTCCTTTAAGGACTTTCCAAGACCTTTCAGTGCAAAATTCCTGGATGTCTTTGAGATGTTTATCTTAAAAACATATCTTCAAACACACTGATTCATGTAGTAAAATGCGAAGTGTAAATAAGCATTACAAAAAAACAAGAAACATGTTTGTTGTTGCTTTACATCCTAGCAACAGCTAAGATCATATCAGGACGGGGACCGATTTGTGACAGTGTGCACTCATGGCCACTTTATAGTGCTGCCCCACTGGGAGAGCAGGCCCTCAGCACCATGACTTGATATCCCACTCAGTCACATTATCCTGACACTGAGCCAACCAGTCCTTGCCCTATCCTAATAATGCTGAGCGCCTGGCTAGGAAGTGACAAGTATACATTTTTAAGTCATTTGTTTGACTCGACCAGGGTTCGAACCCATGAAGGTTTGGATCGACCGATCTCCTGAAACAGGAGACGGACGCTTAACTCATTGGGCCATCCCATCTGGTCATATATACATGTACACACATATATCTATATATACTCTATAAGAATTATATGAGTATAATAACCCAGAATTCCCTACTAGATCCTCAGATCCATGCACCAATCATCGGGTGATGGAGCCTGGAACTAGCCATCTACTGCTCCACCCTACTCAACCTCAACTTCGACGGTGGCACCTCCTCCCACTGCTTGCTATTGGCTCCTAACCTCATTTACTGTACCGCTAAATTTCTTCTCTTATATACATATGAATATGTATGTGGGACAGAATTCTGAAAGCAGTTACCTTGCAAGTCGCGCTCTTCTTTCCTATGGCGCAGATCACCTTGGTTGTTATGTACTTGCTTTCCCAGAATGTACGACAATGCTTCCTCGATATGAGCTCCATAGTTCCAACCCGCAGCCTATTTGACATCTTCTTGCCTGCAAGGGATGGATTAGATCAGTTCATCATGCTCAGGACACATGTGTATACCTATGACTTGGGAACATTGATTCAGGTGAGTCTATTTTAAGACTCAAAGAGAACATGGGTGATGGCGAGTTCACAGATTACGTAGTGGGGGGTCGGAATATGTCAAAACTTACATGGTTTGACAAGTGGAAGGATAAGTCCGCTCGATAATCCGCAAGGACAGATTGACAGAATGATGAGAATTTGAAGATAGAGGACTTGCTGGAGAATGACAGAGCTCTAAGAGATACTCACCCAATGGTCTATCTGCAAACATGTTTCAAATTTGTCAGATTTGTTTAATCGTGTTTTAATTTGAATAAACAAACCCTGAGATATTTGTTAATTAAGCATCGGAACTTTCAACCATGAAAAATTGGTCTTCCTCATTCCACTGCTCTTTGGCCTATCCTAGTAATGCTGAGCGTCAGGCTAGGTAGTGACAAATATCCAATTTTGTAAGTCATTGGGTTGACTGGATAGATAGATCAACACCATGCGCAGGAGCCACCATCTCGACACTTAATTCCTACTGAAGTAGATTTTGTTTGGATTTAGACATTGTTGTCATTCACCCCTTCTCTGCTTAGGGGTGAATCTTTTATCTAGGCTTAGATAACATATTCACCGCTGACTCTGTTCAGAGGTGAATTACAACCTTATGCAAAAGTTGGAGACAATGCGTCTCACTGTTGATTGTCTTAGTTTGGCATTCTTACCCTATCTTGATTAAAATCCAATAGCTACAACCCGATTGTATACTTTGCCCCTCAACATATACTCTCCAGTGTTCAAATCACATCATTTCAAGGCATAGTGACACCAAATCAGTTCGAAGTGATGGAGTCCATGAAGTAAAGCCTCCACATTTGAATGAACTGGTTGTACCACCTGACTACCTCAGGCAATGAAAATGACTGCTTCCTGACCTAGATTGGATTAGTACTCAGGGACCTCTCAACTTCCTTCCAATGGCTGCCATGTTGACATGTGGGCTCTGTCAATTCAAACTTTAAAGTTCATTGATCTACTGGACTAATCCACTAATCAGTTCAAAAGTTGAATATATCAAGCTATATGTGAAGAATATATTTTGCTTTTTAGATTCAGAATTTATGCGCTCATTTCATTTACTCACATTTTCTCCACTTTTTATATAGGGTTGGTCTTCAGCCCTACTCAGGCTACTATAGTATGGGGTGAATCTTTTATCGACTTCCCACTCAGACACTTACTACCATCCCTGGTGATGCCCCAGCCAATCACGATTAGAAACTTCCTAGGCTTTAGTTTGTCCGTTGGAGTTGCAAGGAATACAGCTTTCCTCTTGGGCGAGGTCATGTCTATTGACATCTTAAGCTCCAACACCGCAATATCATCCTTGCGGTATGAGTACGTCGGATGGATCTATTACATAATACAACAAAATATATGCGATCAGGTAGTTAGAGAATGATTGAGATTAAAGGTGCATAGTCCAATAAAAGCATCAAATCTTTAAAACCAAAGCGATTATCTAGATTTGATTCCACATATCTAACTTGGATAACGGTGCACTTATTAAGCATTTGTTTCTACATAGAAGGGAATACTAAGTCAATTTCATAGATCTTGTTACTGCTGAAGCCCATGGTGTCAATATTAATATTGACTAATATTAATTTTGCATGTTTGCACTTAAAATATCTCAAAGGTTAGCCATCTAAAATAAACGTTACTTGAAACAAAAGTATGGTAGACTATAACGACAGGGGCCAATAGGGCCTAGATCAGCCAGAAGAGGATCTGTAAGTTAATCTATAAGTTAATATATCTATCGAAAAAGATTACAGAACGTCAAATGCATCGGACTATGCAACTTTAAGTAAGTATATACATACATGGGTAGGTATGGTAAATTATTACTTCGAAAACAAGTAGTATGCAATGTACTTCATGATAAGTCTTGTAGTTGCCAACTTACATTTACGGTCTTTACCATGTGGTGACTGCCTCCTTTTCGTAGGAATGATGTGCCTACAACAACAGAATATGGCATAGCATAGCTGAAAAAGACAAAGAAATTAGACGGGACAGTTACCAGGTGGGATGACTGAATGAGTTGAGCGCATGCCTCCCACTTTGGTAGACCATGGGATTCCAATCTCTAGGTCTAAGTTAAACCAATGACATACAAATTTAGGCTTGTCACTACCTAGCCTGTCATTCGGCATTACTAGGATAGGATACTCCTCCTTAATCAACTAATGTACAACAACAACAAAAAGCAGACAAACAAATAGATATGGATTTGGAGGCGATGAGTAAATGTCTTGCATGACAGTATGTTGTGTAGTAATACCACAGCTCAGATTGTCAGTCAAAGCACTACCTGTCACTCTCTGTGAATATTTTCATTATATTGCTGGACAATTTATTCAATTCTTTGGAGTGTGTCGCTGCTCTGGAATTTTCACATCAACTACTTTTAATGCACACACCACATGCGTGTTAAGCCTACTTAGTCCGATGGATTTGAGTTCTTGCCTTAAAATTGCATAGTACGATGGTTTTGAGTCTCTATTTTTTTCTGAGATAAACATATAATGTTGGTCACTATACTCTATCTTGCTTTAGTAACTTTAATGTTTAATGGCTAACCTTTGAGGCATTGGAAGTGCAAATATGCTAAGTTAGTCTTGGCAACCATGTCAAAACTCTGACACCATAGTCTTCTGCAGTAACATGTTATATTAAATTGCCTATCCACTATCCTTTCTATGTGGCGACAAAAGTTTAATAAGCGTGCCAGAATCTATGTTAGATATGTAGAATCAAATCTAGATAACGTTTTTGGTTTTGTAAATTTGATGTTTTTATCAGACTATGCAGCTTTAAATAGATATGAAGATAAATATATTATGTTGATTGTTATAAATATAATCAACATTATGTTAGCGTGAAGAAACTTTAATTATCAATTATTACCTTTGACCATATTTGAAATGAAAACCTGCCAAATTAATTGTGGTGTGCATGTAAAAATTATGATGCCTTCAACTGTATTAAATTGTCTTAATCTTTCCTTCTATGGCGCAACAAATGCTTAACAAGTGCACTGTTATCTAAAGCGGATACGTAGAATTAATCTAGGCGTTCTATTTTCGAAAGTTTCGTAAGATGTCCAAAATAACTAGCCTTAAAAAAAGATAAATAAAAGCCACAGAGAATGAACCTACCTTAAAACCGTAATATTTGAATAATACTCCATATACAGTATAACCCTGTTAAACCAAACTTGAAGGGACCCTAGAAATTATTTTTGATTAACCGATCATTGGTTTAACCGAGCTTTGGCTTCGACTTGGACTTGGCTTTGGCAAAAACGTGGGTGCGTTATGTATGTAATATACAATGTATGTGGACACTTTGATTATTGTTTGTATGTATATACAGTACAACCCCGTTAAACCAAGCTCAATTAAACCAAACGATCGGTTAATCCAAACTTTTTTTGGCGACCCGGCAAAATACTACCATTTATCATATAAAAAAGTCTCAGATGACATTATAACTACAGGAAAGTTTGGTTTAACCATACCGAAAGTGGCCTGAGGCCCGACAATTCTGCTTGGATTAAATGATAATTTGGATTAACCGACTTTGATTTAACCAACTTTTTTATATGATAAATGATAGTATTTTGCCGGGCGCCGAAAAATGTTTGGATTCCTTTCTACACTGCTTGGGCAGGTGGTAAGAAGTGGATGGGCACAGTACATTGTGAAATATTCCAATAAAACGCATTGGTGGGGATTGTGAAATGGTCTATAAAGGAGTACAAATGGTCTATTAATGTAAATGATGTATAGGGCCAGGTGCATGGATGTATTTATGTAGTTTCTGGTGACTCTTTACTTGTAGTCAATACCCATTGTTTATTAGGTAGATAGTGTGAAAGGGGCACTACTGTTAGTGTGTAAGGAGCCTCAAGAGCTCAACTTACTACCCCCAACTGTTAGTCACGGATCACCACACACACAGCAGGCAAGTGCAGGTCAAGCAGCCACACCGCATGGTGGTTGTGGGTAGATCACAGTAGCCATGGTGATACAAGAATGCTTACTGTTCATTGGTGGAACTAGAAACGCTTGTTGCTGATTAGAGATAATGGTCAGGTGGTATGCCATATCAGATCCATGTACCACCACATAATAATAAACCTGAGGGTGCAAGCTCTCACCCTACTTTCACTATTTATACTCTTCCTTTCTCTCCTTGCCTGTATTGATTTCATATAGCCTGCCGACACAAACCACAACTGCCAGCCGTTGACTTTACAAACTGATCATTTGGTTTAACCGAGCTTGGTTTAACGGGGTTGTAATGTATCCTTAAAGCTGCATAGTCCGATGGAAGCACAACATTTTCAAAACCGAAATACTTACCTAGATTTATCTTAGATACTGTTGCATGTATTAGCATTTATTGCTGCATAGAATGACTATTAAGTCATCTTAATAGAACCTGTCACTGTTGAAACCTATTATGTCTAGCATTTCACATGTATACCAACATTAATTTGGCATCTTTTCACCTTAAATATCCCAAAATAAACATTTAAAATAAGAGTTACTCCAAACTAAAGTAAAGGAGATTATAGCGATCAATATAATATATTTATAAACTAATTCTGTTTAAAGGCAGAAACTCAACGTCATAAGACTATGCAACTTAAACAAACCCAACTGGTCATACAGCGGCCTTACTGGGAGACCAGGCCACCAGTACCATGACCTGGTATTGCCACTCAGTCATATTATCCTGACACTGAGCCAACCAGTTTTTGCTCTATCCTAATAATACTGAGCGCTGGACTAGGAAGTAACAAGTATCAATTTTTAAGTCATTGGTTTGACTCGACCAGGGTTTGTACCCACAAACCTGGTCATACAAAGATACTTCGCTCTTACTACAATAACTAAAATCATGGAAATAAACTGTATGGCATTATCATTGCACTATCAGAATTAGGTATGTTGCGGAGGCAACATGTTTAATTCGCAAATGAGGCAAGGTGACCCAGCGCAGCACGTGACTCCATGCCCTACCCACTCCTCACTTCTCGCCTGGCTCTCACTCTGGACACTCCGCTATCCCTCCCACCCACCCTTTTCTCTAAGGGGTTAAGTGCTGATGCTCTTTTCTCTTGACACCATTATCTTTGTTACTGCATTTGACTTATCATGTTATCTAATTATACAGACTTTTCGGCCTCATCATGATGCCATCTCACCGATTACTGCCTATGATGTACGGAAGCCAGCCTTTCTCGAGCCTTTCTCGAGTCCACAAGAGCCAGTCGCACCCACTGCTGAGCCAGCCTCATGCCGACCTCACACGAGGTCGGCATGAAGCTGATGATACATAGTGATGATATATTCATGATATTTTCATGTTAGCTGAAATTCATTGCCTCAAATTTGAGATTTAAAAGAAACATGATGCTTGATTGTTCGGGGCTTTATGCCCTAGTGACATCTTGGGTCATATCAGGATTTTTGTTGCTACTTGTAAAATCGTTTTTTTTCTAATGAGAGAGAAGATAGATTAATTGAATAGTAATAACATCATAATTGTGTGAACAATTGCTGACATTACCTCTCAATGAAATCACGTTTTTAGATCTAACCTCTCTAAAGTAATGGCTCATGACTAACTTCACATGGTTAAACTAGGGGTAACTCAATCACATATTTGAGAAAGCATTCTGTTAACAATTTAAACAAATGTTTGGGGTATTGTACTTTTACATTTAACATCTTTTTTATTATTATTATTTCTTTTTTACAAATTTCTTTAAAAAAGAGAAGAAATTAATAACAGTACCAACAATCGCAGGGAAACCAGTGCCTCAGTCCTGAAAAAAAATCTCTTGTTCAGAGGAATAAATATATTTACAACAACAAAATTAAGCCCTACAGAAATTGTGCACAATGTTGAATGCTCTTAGAATGTTTGGTGTAATTGTAAATTGTGTCTGATCTGTGCGTTGCTGCTGAAAAAAGACAAAGCTTTCTTCAAAGGAATACATACACTTATAACAACCCAAGCAACATAATTAAGCCACACACAGACTGTGTACTCTGCTGAATACTATTAGAGAACATTGTCCATATTGCCACAGTAATATGGGTAATTCGGGACCGAGTCAGATCTGACCCTCCCTCCCCACCCACTACTGCCCACCTTCCCTTCACCCTTCCTCCCCCCCCCCTCCGTGCTCCTACCAACCTCCCTACCTCCCCCGCCTCCCTACAGACGGTGGCACCACCGCCCAGACCCAAGAACCAGCGATGCAGTGACGTCACTTCCTCCCACCTAACCCTATACCGCCCTGTTCACCTGCCCAGTGCACTTCACGTCCCCATACACCACCACCACCCACCCCCCCCATACATTCCCACCACCCACCGCCACATAAGACATCAGTCATAGTTCGCTACGAGCCAACATGAACAACTGTCGCATGCGTTCAGCCAAACGGCCCGTGACCCAACACCAGCCGAGAGCCGATGCAACCGATGCCGCCGACCATGAACCACCGGACGCACTCCTCACCTATCACCAGCGAGAGCACGCCACTGAGGATATTGATGACGTCACCGACGATGCAGCCACACAGCCATCACCACCCAAAACCCCCCCATACACCTCTATCCTATAGGAATATCCTTGACCGATTCTGGCCGACCTCCCAGCCCCATATATGGAAGAACGATATATATATGTATATCTACGAGGGATATACCACATAGCCCTGGTCCCCATACCTTCTGACCTGAATATACAACGATGGAGAGAGTTGCCCACAACCTACCACGACGACCAGCTTGGAGTATGGATGGCCGGCGGACTACACCGCTGACGGTCCCCCGTTCCATACACAGCAAACCACCACGAAGACCCCGGACACCTGGCCTGGGTACAGAAGTACATCCAGGCCGAGGCGCTGAAGGGTGCCCTCCTCGGACAATTTGACGAGCCCCCCTTCACACCGTGGGCCCAGATCAGCCCGATGATAACCCGTCCAAAGAAAAACACCGACGAGAGGTGGGTCATCGTCGACCTGAGCTATCCGAGGGGGGCGAGCGTCAACTCGGGTATTCGGAAAGGATTTGACCAAGGCAGGCCAATAACCTACACCCTCCCTAACATCTCTGACCTCACAGACGAGATCACCCGAGTCGGCGTCTGAGCCTATGTATGGACTATTGACCTCATGCTGGCCTACAGACAGCCCCGCACCTGCCCTCTCTAGGTGCCACTCCTTGGTGTGACACTCGATGCCCTCACATACTTCGACATTGCCCCCCCCCCCATTCAGATGCCACACCTCCTCTATGGCCTGCGCTTGTACCACAAATGAGGTCGTCTACCTACTACGTTGTAAGGGGCACTTTGTAATCTGCTACCTCGACGACTTTGTCAGGGTAGCAGCAACCGAGTAGGAAGCGGTGAGCGCCTACCTCGACGCGATCCAGCTGGCGGCAGACCTGGGCCTGGCCCTGTCTCCCCAAAAGTGTGTCCCCCCGCACCCTTGAGTGGCTGGGCTTCGTGGTCAACCGAAGACATAACGGTCAAAATACGTGGTCGACAAGTGTGGCAAATGGACGGCACTACATGCACTTACACCACCCAACCCACAGGACTATGCGATCGTCGTCAACACCGACAATCAGACCTCCCAGATCGTTCTCGCGGCCGGTCCGGTAGAGATCCCGTCCTCTGCGCATGTGCGAGGGCGGTCTGGATCTTCGCCGCCCTCAACTCCTATGAGGTGCGGGTCGTTCACAAGCCCAGGGTAGAGATCGCCTCCGCCGATGCACTCAGCAGGGCGCCCTTTGACGTCGTCGCACGGCGGAGGGTGGCCCGGTTTGTGGACACGTATAAGGGTCCGTCACGACTCGAGCATCCTCGCAGGCAGCCTCTAGCCTGGGGAGATCGTTGTTTTGCCTCTCTCTCCCCAGGCACACACAAACAATGACAACCAAGACGTCATTCGGCTGTTCCGAGCCGGACTCGACCGTGGGACATGGCGCAACAAAGTCCTGCAGATCAAGATGTATCTTTGGCATGCACACACACCCTCCTACAACCCACTCCGTCCTAACCAGCTGGACATCACCTCCTATTTTTCCCACCTTGCCACTGCCCTCTCTGCCCCTGGGGCCATCATGAACTATCTGAGCATGGCTCGGACATGGGTCAGCCTCTGCACCGGGGCTACTGCCCTGTTCGACACATACCTTGTCTCCACTGTTAAACGGGGCATGCTCAAGGCCTCCCTCCACGTGGCCTGCCAAGCCCACCCCCCTTGACGGTATGACAGCTCCAAAAGGTCGTCGACTACCTCTCCACCATAGGACCCCGTGCCCACGTCCGACCTCCTACTTGGCTACTTCACCCTCCTGCGGCAAGGAAAACTCCTCGTGACCGGCCGCAGGCAGGACCCCGGACACACCATAAAGGGCGCCGACGTCACCGCTCACGCCAGCCACATCAACGTCCGCGTCCGTTCAACAAAGACATCCCGATTGACCTTGGATGCATACAACATCCAGATCCCACAGATCTCGACCTCCCGATGCTGCCCTGTCCGTGCCTGGCAGCTGTATGTCGCCTCTGCCCGGAGGCCCAGCCTTCATGACCTCCGACGCAGGCCCACTGACAACTCGAACGCTCACCCGGGTCCTCCGATCTGCACTGGCACACATCAGACTTCCGGACCACAAACAATACACCCTCCATAGCATCTGCAGGGGGGCGGCCCAAGCCTGGGCTGCCGCTGGGGCGACCCTCAAGGAGGTCCAGGAGATCAGCCACTGGCGAACCAACGCCGTACACCTGTACTTGTGGCCCGAACCATTCACAGCTGCGACCCGGGAACTCTCAACTTTATTTGGTTGAGGCCCGGATCGCAACCTAACCCACACCTCCCCTTCATACCTACCTCCCCTATTGACCCTATCGCAGCCCATCCTCCCCCTATTCACTTCCTCCCCCCCTTCAAGACCTCACCATACGACAAAGCTCCCCGCCCACATGACCTTATTGACTATCCACCCTACTCCACCTACCTGTACACCTGATTACCGCATACATACCTGACCGCATAACTTGATGCACCTATGTTCCTATTGATTGCAATGCTACTATATACTTATTCCTATTATGATTCATACATGTCTGACTGCATAACTTGATCCTACCAGTGTTCGCATTGACTACTATACATCCACTACCTATTGTTAATTGTCTTACTATTACAAACTCCAATAAAATTCCATACTATAGCTCTGTCTCGTGTCTTGAATTGTCCATATTGCCACGGTAATATGAATAATTCGGGACCGAGTCGCAGCTGACCCTCCCTTCCCACCCACTACTTCCCACCTCACCCTTCACCCTTCCCCCCCTGCTTCTATCAACCTCCCTACCTCCCCCGCCTCCCTACAGACGGTGCCACCACCGCCAAGACCTAAGAACCAGCGATGCCGTGACGTCACTTCCTCCCACCTACCCTTATACCGCCCTGCGCAACCGCCCAGCGCACTTCACGTCCAGACAGCAGACTGACACGACCTCCCACTAATTCTTAGAGAACATTTGTTATGTAAATACTCACATTGATCTGACTAACATTGATCTGACTTATTCAGCAGAATAAACATATTTACCAACAAAAAAACTAAAATTGAGGTGTAATTGAAAAAAAGAAGAAATTTCTTCAGAGGAATAAATATTTGTACCCCCCAAAAAAGGATGTATGAATTATGAAACTCACCGAGTGACACAATGTGCAGCTGTTAGGATGAAATCCTTGTTCACGATGGTGCAGCCACAGATGTGGCTATCATTCTTTCTCAGACTGCAATGATAAGGGAATGTTTTTATCGTCTTCGGGTAGCCGCGAATGATCCTAGCCGACCCGTTCACTGGAAGATCTACGTTCTGTTCCATGAATGTTGTTGTGGACATATCCCCAGTGCCAGTACCTGCGAGATGGGAAAAATGTGCCATTAAAGAATGGGAATGTTCCTCACAGGACTTAACATGTATAACGATATATATTATATATATATTATATATATATATAGCACCGGATATGTTGGGTGGGAGATGCAAATGGGAAAAATTGTGCCTAGAGTGGGACTCAAGCCCACATGTCTATGCATTCCAGGCCAGTGTGCTAACCATTACACCACCTAGGCTCCCTGATATCAACACACTACCCATGCCTACCAGTTGATGCCACTCCTTGCCTGAGAGGTTAGTGCAGACCACTACACTCGTCCCCCTGGAATTGTGTCTTTTAATGCTTACAATTACATACATACAGGCAATGCACTTACATATATATACACAGGGTGGGTTCAACAATGATACAGCGCATAACCTTTACAGGATCATAGTCACAGCAAAAGTTGCATCAAACATCACATAACAGAACACACATAAATACATCAAAGTATAGGAACATCTCTAGTAGCAGGGATTGATCGTAGTAGTTCCAATAACTAGGCACAACACAGTTGTCTCTCCGGGCTGACATTACACAAAACAAACATAGCAGCTATCAGAAATTCGATCCTACTGTCGTGCAGGGATGACAAAAATAGGAAATATTGCACCTAGAGCAGTATTCAAGCCCACATTTCTTGCCATTCTATGGCTGGCATGCTAACTATCACACTATCTAGGCTCCCTGATGTATGATATAATAACCCTATACATGCCTATCTGTTGGTGTGGCTCCTTGCCTGAGAGGTCAATGCAGGCTACTACACTGGTGGCCCTCCTAGAATTATAAGTATTTTAAATGGTTTACCTTTATAAGTAGTTTAGTGCTTACAATTACATACATACGGCCAATGCGCTTACATATATAGACAGGATAGGTTCACATAGCTTGTATAGGATCCAGGTCATGGCAACCAGTGTCATGGGGGTGATGAAAATGCGAAATATTGCCCATAGAGTAAGTTTCAAATTCACATTTCTTGCCATTCTGGGTCTAGCGTGCTAAGCATTACACTACCTACGCTCCCCAGTCCAATCACCCTATCCATGCCCACCTGTCTATGTGGTTCCTTGCCTGAGAGGTCAATGCAGACCTAGTACTACACTACGATTACATACTGTTCAGTTCTAAACTCAATACAGTGGCTATTTGTGTGTGTGTGTGTCTCGACTATGAATATTTGTGGTCTGATGCAATAAATACAATACACACAACCATCGGTGTAGAAGGAATATATATGCCAAAATTGGTTCTATACCTGCGACAGCAAATGCAATGCTGGCTAGGGCCATCGGCAGGACGAGGTAGACCTTCATGGTGGTGAAGTGTCGTCGCTTCTGATTGGCTGCTGAGCTGGTTCCGGTGTGCAGTTTGTGCTGGTCACTGGGCGATGGTTGGCAAGTAGCTGACTCCTGGTGTGTTATATAGGACTGCCTCCTGCCTTATCGGCACACACTGAATATGATCTGTTGATACGATCATGGCAGCATGTGTGACACACAAGCGGAGTGCCAAGTGCATCTTTAATTCTTGGCAAATGCTTGTTGGTGCTGGCTTGTGCAAAATATCACAACTTTCACTTCAGTGCAAAAAATGGCTGGTTGCAGTTTCTTTTCTCACAAACTGCATCCTCCGATCAAAATATCAAATTTTCTATACGAAAAAGCTTATTTAGGTAATATTAATATCCAACATATTCAGTCTATATACCAGTGCATTTATTAAGCATTTGTTCCTGCATAGAAGGGCATACAAGGTCAATTTAAGAGAACCTGTTACAACTGAAACATATGGTGTCAGAATTGTAATATGCAAAATTGTATTTCCCTAGTCAATTCTAGATATACACGCATATATATATATATGATTGATTGATAGATTGATTGGTGGTTGATTTACTCCGTGTCGGCAGCATAGGCCATATTCACAGCGAGAAATGTTTGTTTTTGTTCAAACCATCGCTTTTACATGTACAAGCATACAATCAATTTAGTGTAAATAGACACTCATGAATTTGTTTAACTCACAATGATATAGTTTCTGGTCAAGCTAAATACAATTCTAAATGATAGTATTATTCACTCATGAAATTTGTTTAATAAGCTATAGGAGGTGGTACAAACCAACTGCCCTCAAAAAGCCTCAAATGTTTTCATGTTTTACTTCAATAAAAAGGTCCTGCATGCTGTTTGCTGTGTAAAATTGTTGGTGCAGGGCCATGAAATCCACACAGTTTAATAAAGTGTGTTTTAATGTCAGTGCACTGGGTGTCATGGCCCTGCACCAACAATTCCATGGGGACTGACATCCAATTCATTCAGGGGGAGGGTCCCCCTTGATTAGAAAAATGTGTGTTAGCCATGAGTGGCCAATATGTCATCTTGCTAAGACCACCTGGTTGTGTCGCCTTTTCAGGTGACTCTGCGGCAATCCGTTCACGGAGGGTGTAATTCTATGCAGTTTGTTGCCTTGTTCATCCCATTCGATCTGCCATAGGTTCCAGATGTATTTTTGAATGGCAGGTTTCAGATCAGGGTGGGGACTATGACAATATTTCAAAGGAGCAGTCAGGGCTCGAGTGGCCGCTTGATCTGCTCTCTCATTTCCTGGGATACCTACATGAATGGGCACCCAACATAGGTGAATGTCAAATTTTGCTATTGAAAGAGAGTTTAATTTAATGAGTACTTTAAGTCGTATTGGGTGGTCCAGTTTCCTGTTTAAAGCTTGAAGGCAGGTAAAAGAGTCAGAGAAAATGATCAATTTATGACTGGCTGAGGTTTCCATGCAGTCTAACGCGATTAGGAGTGCTTGTGCCTCAGCAGTAAAGATGGAACTCTGATCTGGAATATGCAAACCTAATTCACATCCATGGACGATTGCTGCTATAGAGACTCTGTTGTCTGTCTTTGACTAATCAGTGTAAACAGTTAGGTGCGAACTAAAACCACTTCGCACATCGATAAAGCTTTCATGATATGAAAGTGGGTGCGTTTGAGATTTCTTCGACATGGCACGTCTTTACGTATATTGGCCTTGATTCATAGTCATTCATATAGTGGCATAAACATGTAGTTATATGCAGGTTTTAAAATATTTCTATTTAATGTCATCACATATTGCATAGACAGTTTGAGCCTTCGACACTTAAGGGAGGGCTCTGGGCCTTCGACATAAAGGCTCTGGATGGGGGAGGTTCTAAACACCCCCAGGGCCAGCCGAAGGCCTTGATGGTATATAGTGTCTAACTGTGATATATATGATTTCAGCCATAGTCCAATTTTGAACATATTAATGTTCTATATAATTGGAGCAGGACAGTGCAGTCTGCTCCCCACTGTGTGTGGGCTAGAACGTTTAAAATGTCCAATCCCTTAAGGCATCTGGACTTCAAATACTTAATATGAGGGATAAAAGATAATTTGTTGTCAAAGATGACTCCTAAAAACTTGGTCTCTTTGACAACTTTTATGGGATCATTTCCAATTGTTAAATTAGGTTCATGGTGCAAAGCCTGTAAAAGACAAAAGTGCATGCAAACGGTTTTTGATTTGGAGAATCCAAAACCATTTTCTATTGCCCATGAGGAAAGGCTATTTATGTTTAATTGGAGCTGCCGTTCTATAGTGTTCATATTTTTGCCTTTATAACATATTAAAAAGTCATCTCATCAAATAGAGGCTGCAGGATACAATACTCTTTATGGATTTAACTATATTGTTAATTGTAATGCCAGAAAGGCTAACAGATAGACTGCTACCCTGAGGTAATCCCTTTTCTTGATCAAAAGGATCAGAGAGGCTAGCATTGATCCGAACTCTAAAGTTTCGATTTGATAGAAATTTAGAAATGAAAATGGGCGAACGCCCATCCTTCAGGATGCCGTACTTCCATGTCGTGTTGTACGCCTTTTCAAGGTAGAAAAATACGGACACGACATGTTCTTTGTTTATGAAGGCATTTCGAACGGATGATTCCAATTGGACCAAGTAGTCGAGGGTACTCCTCCCCCACTTGAAACCACACTGAAAGTCGGTCAGATGGTGCTCCGACTCCATGATCCAGATGAGGCGATCGTTAATCATTCATTCAAAAGTTTTGAAAATGCAACTTGTCAGCGCTATCGGGCAGTAGTTCCCGGGCTCGCTATGGTCTTTCCCCATTTGGGGATGGGAATAATGATGGCCTCTTGGCAGGAGGTTGGGATGTCTCCCGTGCACCAGATATTATTTAAAAGGTGCAGAAGCAGTTCAACCACTGGTCGTGGGAGGTGTTTTAAAAATTGGTAGTGTATTTTATCTGGACCTATTGCAGTGTTGTGCAACCTATTTAAAACATGCTTTAATTCATCTATTGTGAAGCTACTATTGTGGTGCTCAGTGTTATTAGATTTGAAATTGATTGAATGTTGCTACAGATGCAACTTCATCTGCACAAAGGCTGGAAGGCAGTTTTGCACTGATGAGTTCTGGGAAAATGTGGTGGCAAGAAGGTTGGCTATGTTGGTTACGGAAGTTAAAAGAATCTTATTGTGTTTTAGGTGTTGGACCGATGATCCAGCAGCTTTCAGTTTTATTTTCCGGATCATGGTCCATACTTTAGAAAGTGGGGTGCAAGTGGCTATGCTGGAGACATATTGTCTCCAACACAGCTTCATCGCCTCCCTAATAGTTTGGCGAGAATTTTAAAGCGAAAGTGGTTCTCAGCGGTATGCCGCCGGAAGAACGCACCTTGTGCATTTTTCCGCTCATTGAAAGCTTTCTTACAAGTCGCATTAAACCAAGGATTTATTATATGTTTTGGAAATGCTGAGGTCTGAGGAATGATTTCTTCTGCAATCGATCCCAATATCTCTGTGAATGTTTCCATTGCAACAGGATCATTGCGGGCAACTCCCGCAAACCTTTCACGGCGAGTGATTGGAACATTGACAATTTGGCATTTGTAGAAGTCTGTCCCTTAGCCTATTGTTTTTAATGCCACACACCAACCTGTCACAGAGCATAGAGTCCTCTAGCTGTTCATACTCACACAATGCGATTCAATGCTCCAATTCCAAAATGTATGCGTCCATGTTTTCGGATGTCTGGTTGTAGGAATTAAATTTATAGCGCACTACAGTTATATTGGTGTGGCCATAGCAGTACTGCTCAAATACGTCGATTAGCGGCTGTATTTTGTCTTTCTGTTCCTGTTCTATCTTGAACGCCGGATACAGCTTCTGGGCTTCCAACCCCGCAGCATGCAGAAAAACACAACGCTGTATTTTTTCTGTCTTTGTAGCCGCCCCTGTGGCAACCGCATATATGTGGTATGACTGTAACCATGTGCGCCAGTTGAGTACTAAAGTAGGCTTAACGGAGCAGGTGACTTCAAGCTTGTCAGCGCCATGACCGTAGGGTCCGAGTCTATCTGAGAGCATGTAAAGAACAAGATGTTAACAATGCAAGTACTGATTCACAAGTGGTTTATTTCTCGATCACCCCTCGCCACTTTGGCTCGCTTAAGTCATAAGGGTTGTGGGCTCTCGCGCTGGGCTCTGAGGCCGCGAGACCATACCGTCATATCGGCGAGACGCAACTCACATATATATACAGAGGTGAAGGCTTGTTGCTTGGTTTCCGCCGCACTGACGAAGTCGTCCAGATAGTGCAAGGTGAAATGTCCTTTGCGGCGGAGAAGGTATACAACAGCATTAGTTGTACGCGCACAGGCCATGGAGGATGTGCAGCATCCAAATGGGGGCGCGATGTCATAATAAGTGCTGCTGTCGATGGTGATGCCTAGCAGGGGGACGGAGAGTGGGCATGTCCTTAGCTGTCGATATGCTCTGGCTAGATCGATGGACCACATGTAGGCTCCTTGGCCTAGCCGGGTGAACTCGTCCGTGAGGTTGGAGATGTTAGGCAGGGTGTAGGTAACGGACCTACCTTGGTAGTGGCCCTTGCAGATGCCAGAGTTGACGCTGGCCCCTCTTGCGTAGCTAAGGTCGATGATTACCTGGCACTCGTCGGTGTTCTTCTTGGGCCGGGTCAGCATCGGGCTCATCTGCGCCCAGGGGGCGAAGGGCCGGTCGGTGAAGGGGCTGGCTAGTGCGCCGTATGCAAGCTCGACGCTCACATACTTGCAAATCCAGTCCAGGTGTCCTGGCGGTGGCTTCCAGACAACGGGATGAGGGCGGAGTCTGTGGTATAGTCTACCGGCCACCCGTACTCGAGGAAGTCAAGCAGTTGTTCGTCATGGTAGTCGGATAGGAGGAGCCTCCATCGGTCGATGTTAAGGGCGGAGTTGAATTCTGGGCATTTATAAGGTGTGGTATTGGCTGTGGCTGGCTGGTCATCATGGCGGGACTGGTGGTTCTATGTCAAATTGTCGGCCCTGGCAGACCGCTTCTCCTCCTCCTTACGTATGGAGGGCTTTGATAGCCTGCTCATCCCTCCAGGCCTTGGGGAGGCGGCAGTCTTCTATCATGGAGAAGACCTTCTCGGACCAGGCGAGGCATGTGTCCCACTGCCACTCAGAGGCCATGTCAAAGATCTCATCCTGATGGTCGAGGATAGGCTTGATCCAGGATTGCGGCACCTTTGGGTTTTTGCGAATTTGTGACAGTGCCGCCAGGTATTTGTGCCAGTTGCTTTCACCTGGGCCGACATTGCCCTTTCTTTTGTCATGGATCATGCATGTGTGGGGGAGTAACTGGCGCCTACCTCGTTTGTTGGACCGGCCGTCCAGGTTGGCGTCAATGGCGTCAATGACGTCCCTGTGTCGGAGGTCGTCCTCGTTGGATGACGAGGTCATGGTGGTCATGGTGCGTCGTGCATTGGTGAGGGTGCGCCACCTGCTTCGGTCATCCAATGATGACCTGTCACGCCTGCTTTTAGTTGTGTGATGCTTGGGGCGCCGTGGTTCCTCCGGTGTGGTTCGCGGTGATTGTCCATGTGGGGTGGGTGGTGATCTGGGTGAGCCTTGGGTGTCGCGTCTCCTCCGTTTCCGGGTAGCTGTGTCTTCAGGGATCACTTGCTTTGTCTCGTGGTCTCCAGTGTGTGTATCCTGTCGGACATGGTTTTGGCTAGGTTAGCCTGCTGGGTGATGGAGTCTGTGACCGACTGGCATAGTAGTGACAACTGCACCACTGTGGACACGTCTTCGTTGGATGTGTCGTCCGTTACGGTCGCTGATTTGGCTGTGTCATGTACTATTACTGAGCGAGGTCATCCGTGTTGTCTTGGTGCTTGTGGCATCCATGTGGCCGTGTCTTCTGATGCAGTGGCCAGAGTCACGGCTGCTATGGTGCAGCTTGTGGTCTTGCTTAAGGGGCTGTCACATTAGGGTTTTTTGCGGGAGCGTACGGCGGCGTAGGCGCATTACGTCATATACATCGGCATACGCCGCCATACGCCGCCATATGCTACGCATACGCTATGCATACGCTACGCATAGGCCATCATGTGCCGGCCTATGCTGGCGTATGCCGTTGTACGCCGCCATACGCTTTCTCCCGTCCGTCCGTCCAAATTTGTTTGTGCATGCTCAAAAAGTCTCGACCTATGGGAGCGTATGGTTCATACGCTACTCATACGCCGGTGTACACTCCTCGTACGCCGGTGTACGCTCCTCATACGCTAGGGGTGCGCCGGCGTAGGTTATGCATACGCTCAACTTGCGTCACCGGCGTATCTCTAGCGTATGTAGCGTACGCATAGCCTACGAGTTACGTATGGGAGCGTACTCCTAGCGTATGCACAGCGTATGTACAGCGTATGCACAGCGTATTCAAAGCGTATGCCATAGGTCTCGACATCGATCTTGAATCATACGCTACTCATATGCTCATACGCTATGCATACGCTACGCATATGCTACGCATACGCTACGCATAGGTTCCATATGCCAATCAAAACTGTCAAAAAATGTCACAGTACGCTCTCATACGCTCCTCGTACGCTCCACTTATGCTCCTCATACGTTACACATACGCTAAAAAACACCCGTTAGGTCACCAAAGGTCATCATAGGCCGGCATTCGCAGGACTTACATAGGTTTTCAATACGCCCCCACCATACGCCGTAATGTGACAGGGCCTTTAGCGGCATGGCTTGGTGCTGGTGCGTTGGAGGACAGCTCGGTGGCAAAAAATAGGTCTTGATGGTCCGTGTCTGGTGTAGAAGTGTGGATGGGGAGCAGCGGCGGCGACTTCAGAGTGGTCAGCGGGTACAAGCGGCGGCTGAGCGCACACAGCAGTGTCACCACCTGGCATTAAGGGAGGGCACTAGGGCAGGAGTGCGGAGGGGGAGGGGTGCGTGGGTGTAGGGAGGGCTCTGTTCCGGGTCGGTCCCGATTTACCCATATTGCCACAGCAATATGCACAATTAAGCATTTTGAAATAAGAAACATACAATTTCAGTCACTTTACAGGCTGATGTTTACATCACCATTGATTAGACATGAGTAATTCTTGTTCTAAATATTAAATTGTCAAACGTGTGAACAAAAACTTGTTTCAATGAAATATATAACCAATATCTGATTAACCCTACTCATTTTCTATTTCTACATATGTCATTAACCATACAATATGAATAAAAACAATTATTAAATAAGTACAACTGACTCTGGCTATGGCTCTAACAGTAGTCTAAGTGCCCAGATTTGTCTAAATCTAAATGCAAATGGCATAAGAATTAAGATGTGCTGATTATATTGATGTAAATGCAATGCTGGATAAAAGATTAATATCCTAATTTATTGTATATATTTGTTTAGTTAGTGTTCTATGTTTCAAACAAGAGCTGAGATGAGCTGAAACAAGCACATTTCAAAACTGCACCCAGTGTATTAGCATCTGCCATGTGCTTCTCGCTGGTTTGTTTTGCTTTGACACATCCCACAATGCACCGGGCCGCACCACTGGAATGGCGATGTAGTCTATTATCTAGATTTAATTCAACTGCACTTATTAAGCATGTGTTGCGATATAGAAGGGAATACTGAGTCAATTTAATAGAACCTGTTACTGCAGAAGCCTATGAGCATGCTCACGCCAGGACACGCTTCTGTCCACTGAGGTATTGTCTTTCAAATGGCTTTGGGGTGGTCATGCTAAACCAATCAGAGGGCTTGTTTCATATGATAAACAATTCAAAATGGATACTACCTTGGTAGATTGTTGTAGTATAGCATGTCTGACACATTTGAGAGGAATTAAAGGACTTAGAAGCATCTTACAATATAGTTCAGTTACACAATGGGAGGGAGTTTGTATATATATATATATAATGAATTTGGTGTCTCTTTAATTTCTAAAGCATCTATTATCATATGAACAGGGAATCCTTGAGCTGGTTTGTCACACTGAGTGATACTATGATATTTTGCCATTGACTTTGCACAGGTTATCCCCACCCCACCCCACTCCAAACCACACACTGCTCTCGCCAGGACTATAACTAATCTATTTCACATTACCCCCCCTCGCGAGAATCCTTGCGAGACCAGCTGTCTGCTGAAAACATCAATTAATGTAAATGAGTTAGTACCATTGATATTTTGTACAGGAGTAGTGTGTGACATGATCTGGATGCTGAAACACAGCCTCAATAAAAAGAAGTAAATTAAAAAACCCAATGATATTTTGTATGGGAGCACTGTGACATGAACTAGCACACTGTAGCCTTTCTCAAAATAAATAGACTGTAGGAATTTAAATGAGAAAATGTTGCCATTGATATTTTGTGTGGGAGCAGTGTGATGATATGCAACCTTCTAGCCTTTGATAAAATAAATAAAGCATTGGAATGTAAATAACATTTGTACCATTGATATTTTTTTATGAGGGCATTGTGTGACTTGATCTGGCATGCTGTAGCCTTTCACAAAATAAATAGGGCGTTGGAATGTAAATGAGTCAGTACCACTGATATTTTGTATGGGAGCAGTGTGTGACATGAACTAGCATGCTATAGCCTTTCACAAAATAGATAGACTAGGACTGTAAATGAGAAAATTGTACCATTGATATTTTGTGTGGGAGCAGTGTGATGATATGGCACCTTCTAGCTTTTGAAAAAATAAGACCTGTGCACCTTCCGGATTTTTCTGGATTTTTTCCCGATTGCAAGGATAAATATGCAAATACGGTTTCTCGGCCTTTCTTCTGGAAATTGGTATATTTTTTTAACACACTAAAAGTTACTGATCGTGTCTGTACATATACAGAAAGTATTACTGAAAGTCTCTGAAAAAAATACTGAAAATGATTTTCAGAATACTGATAGTGTATTTCCAGGGTGCTCAGGTCCGTTTACTTTTCATTGTAAATGTGTAGTTTAGTTTAGTTCAGTTCGAGCATGTGGTGCTCATGCCAGGTTGTTGACTCCTCCTTGGTGATCGGCGCATAATTTCAAATTGTGGTTAATTCGGCGGGAAAGCCAGTGCTGACCCCTGGATTCTTTTCCTCACACTTGGCGGGACGCGTCTGTCCCGCCTTCGGGCACTCGACCCGGTTCCTCCAATCTAACGTTTACTTGAAAACTTGCAGTAAGTTATGGAAATAATTCACACGGTATGCCTTATAAAGAAAGACCTTTAGGAGCTCTCGTGCGAATTTGGTAACTGTGGCGAACATATTAACAGAGTGATCGGCGTGAAACCGCTCATTTTCGGGTACGCTAGACATCGCAGTCGCCATTGTTTACTGTTGTCGACCTTACCTCGATTATCGCTATTGTATTTTAGCGCCATTATCCTGCTAAAACCCAAGAATGCTGGAGGATACAAATTATTGTGTAGATTTGGTTCCCACAGTTAATCAAAGGAAGATTTGTGACAGAATTATTTGTTAAGCCATTGAATTCTCCGGTCCGCTGGATTGACAGTCACCATTGTTTTGTTGTCGGACCTTACTGGCTCGATTATCGCTATTGTATCTAGCGTCATTATCGCGCTGAAACCCAAGAATGCTGGAGGATACAAATTCTGGGAGATTTGGTCCCTACAAGTCCATCAAAGGAGTAATGTGTGCGCTTAGCGGCGTTTTTCGAGTTAAACGAGTATATTTTTTACTTAAACATGAGTTGCTGTTAAACTGTTGAATTATCCGGTACGCTGGATTGACCGTCCTGTTGTCGTACCTTACCAATACGAATTCTTGTGTAGATTGGTTCGTACAGAATTATTTGTTAAACCGCTGAATTCTCCGGTACGCTGGATGGACACTCACCCTTGTTTATTGTTGCCGGACATTACCGGCTTGACGGTCGCTATTGTATCTGGCATCATTATCCTGTTGAAACCCAAGAATGCTGGAGGTTACAAATTCTGGGAGACCCGGTTCTTACAAGTTCATCAAACGAATAGTGTGTGCGCTTGGCGGTGTTTTTCGAGTTAAACGAGTATATGTTATGACTGAACATGTTGGCTGTAAAACCGTTGAATTCTCCAGTACGCAGTTAGCAACACATGTGGTGTCCACGACCCTCCGACATGCACCATGTGACGCCACTTGCCCTGCATGTCATTTTAAAACTACTGGCTCTCCTATGATCATGCTTGGATGTACCACCTGGAAATATATGAACACAGTTATTGGCTTTGGGACGTTGATCTCCCAGTACGCTGGATTGACAGTCGCCATTGTCTTAGTGTTGTCGGACCTCCGGCGCGACTGTCACTAGTGTGGTTTGGCATCATTGTCGATTGGCTCGGACAAGTTCATCAAACGAATAATGTGTGCATTTGGTGGCGTTCTCGACTTAGACAACTATATTTATGAATTAAACATGCGTGGTGTACGGCGTTTTTTTACGACACCACACGGAAGTAATATGGGACTCAAATCTTACTCCCATCGATCGGGCACACATCAGGTCCCGGCTCACTCCCTACTGTTTGGCCGAGCAACCCGGAACCTGTGCGAATGGGATGAAAACAGTTTCCACCAAGGAAAAACTGCATGCTTGGACCAAAGCCAGCAGCTACCCACGAGCCAGTAACCCTCCTCCCGACAACACTGAATGACACCTCCCCCACCCCCGGACCCAATGTGAGTGACCTGTGCACGCTGACAGTGGGCACAGTGCCAATATCGCTGAAACCAGAAACATAAACATTGGCGTTTTAAATATCTGTTAGGCCGTCGGCCCCAGGTTGCATCACACTAACACCCACAGATGACAGAGTTCAGGCCGCACACATACTGACACTGATGCTGTAAGCAGTAACGATTTGAGGTCAGTGCTAAACACTGGCGTTTCTATCTCTGCCGGGCCCTTGAAGCGAGTAGCATCACACAACTACCATAATCCAGACAAATCTGTAAACGATTAATGTGTGTGCTTAGTGGTGTTGTTCAGGTTAAACGGGTGTATTTTATGACTAAACATGCGTGTCTGTAAAACCATTGATTTCTCCAGTACACAGTTAGCAACACATGCGGTGTCCACGACCCTCTGACATGCACCATCTGACGCCACTTGTCCCATATGTCATGTTTAAACTACCGGCTCTCCTCTGATCATGCTTGGATGGTACCACCTGGGAATATATTAACACAGTTATTGGCGTTGGGCAGTTGAATTCCCGGTACGCTGGATTGACAGTCATCACTGTTTTAGTGTTGTTGGACCTCCGGCGCGACTATCGCTATGTGGTTTGGCGTCATTGCCGAGTTAAAACCCAAGAATGCTGCAAGAGACAAGCTCTTGTGTGGATTGGCTCTGACAAGTTCATCAAACGATCAGATCAGAGTTCTATCTTTACTGCTGAGGCACGAGCACTCCTGCTCGCGTTAGAGTGCATCGAAACCTCAGCCAGCCATAAATTCATCATTTTCACTGACTCTTTTTCCTGCCTTCAGGCTTTAAACAATAGGAAACTGGACCACCCAATACTACTTAAAGTACTCATTAAACTAAACTCTTTCAATAGCAAAATTTGACATTCACCTATGTTGGGTGCCTAGTCATGTAGGTATCCCAGGAAATGAGAGAGCAGATCAAGCGGCCATTCAAGCCCTGACTGCTCCTTTGGAACACTGTCATATTCCCCACTCTGATCTGAAACCTACCATTCAAATATACATTTGGAATCTATGGCAGATCGAATGGGATGAACACCCAGACAACAAACTCCATAGAATTACCCCCTCCGTGAACGGACTGCCGCAGAGTCGCCTTGAAGGGCGACACAACCAGGTTGTTTTAACAAGATGCCATATTGGCCACTCGTGGCTAACACACGTTTTTCTGCTCAAGGGGGAGCCTCCCCCTAAATGTATTGGATGTCAGTCCCCACTGACATTAAAACACATTTTGTTAGACTGTGTGGATTTCATGGCCCTGCGCCAACTTTTTTACACTGCAAACAACATGCATGACCTTTTTACTAAAGTAAAACAGGAAGACATTTTAGCCTTTTTGAGGGCAGTTGTACCAACTCATATAGGTTTTTAAACAAATTCCATCAGTGAATAATACTATAATCCTATCATGTAGACTTTTATTTAGCTATATGATTGTGAGTTTACAAAATTCATGAGTGTCCATTGACACAAAATTGATTATATGCTTTTACATGTAAAAGCGATGGTTTGAACAAAAACAAACATTTCTCGCCGTGAATATGGCCTATGCTGCCGACACGGCGTAAAGCAACCACCAATCAATCAATCAATAGACGACTATATTTATGAACAAATTTGCTCATGTCCATGTGGTCGCTACGTCCACGACGTAGCCCACACCCCCTCCATCACCTATCTCCAAGACGTCACCCATGTCCATGACGCCACCCATGTCCCTCATGCCCCCCACATCACTCTCAGCAAAGATATCACCCACGTCCGCGGGGGTCACCCATGTCACCCAAGCTCAAAATGACGCAACACGTTCAAAGGGTCACCCAAGCCGGATATGACAGCGCTGACATCACCCATGTTTGTGACACCACCCCTCACTCTCGTTGGTGGTATCACACTCATTCAAAAGGTCACCTACTTTACCCCCCGCAGCACTCTCGTCGAGTGTCACCCAAGTTAAAAGGTCACCCACATCACTCTCAGCAGGGAGATCACCCACGTTCACAGGGCAGCACTCTCGTCGAGTGTCACCCACGTTAAAAAGGTCACCCATGTCACTCTCAGCAAGGACATCACCCACGTTCACAGCATGACCCATGTCACCCAAGCCCAAAAATGACCTATGTCACCCAAGCCACAACGATGCCGATGACATCACCCCTGTCCATGACGCCACCCATGACACTCTCGTCGGTGGGGTCACCCATGGTCAAAGGGCACCCACGTCACCCAGGCCAAAACGACGCCGGCGACTTCACCCATGTCCACGATGACACCCGCGTCACTCTCATCGGTGATGTCCACAATGTCGCCCATGTCAACACGACTGAGCAGGAGCCCGGGAAGCCCCGTGTTGTCCAGCGATACCCAGCTCACCGCTCTGACCAGCCCGGCCTGGTGCTGTAGTGTAGCGCCCGGCTTGTCGTGCAGCTGCCCTCGGCAGTCACCACCACTCTGACACCCTGGTGACCCTGCAGAGGCGTGTCATGCTGCTCAGCGGGGTCCGGGAGGATGTGGCTCCCTCCGGACAAGTTCTTACTGCACGACCTCGCAGGGGGCGGTCTGGGCCTGTGCAGCCCGTGAATGGGCCTCGGGCACTAATGGCCTCGAAGGTTGGAGTCGGACACAACTCACTCCAATTACCTCCTGGGGCACCTCGGTCGCCCCCCGAGCCCCGGCTTTGTTTTGGCTCAGCTCGGGGCTCCCCCTCGGTGGCTTCGAACCCATCACCTGCGCTGCCCTCTGCAGAGATGTAGGAGGATGCCTAGTGAATTACCTAACTGTGACCTGGAACTCCCCTGGAATTGACTAAGATTGTAAGAGTGTGTTATGTGAATAAAATCTCCATTTCCCAAAAACTGATATCGCTCTCTGGCTTTCCTGTCCGAATTTATTGTGGATGCAGTGGTCATTGCGGGCAGCTTTGTCATATCCAGCAATGAGTTGGTGTCCATTATTGTCAGGTTGGTATATCCTGGGATTCTTGGTAGATTTGGGATGGTTCGGAGATATTTGTCCAGTTTGTGTTTGAAGCTGTCTGTGAGTAGTATAGGAGTGTAAAGTCGCCGGCTGGTGGTGTGGGTGGTGTGGACAAGCCAAGAGAAATCAATACAGGTAATGAAGGCAAGTAGGTAAAGAGTGAAAGAAGGAGAGTGAGACTCCTTGATTTATTATCTTATATAGGTTTCTAGATTCCAAGATGGCAGTGGTCACATGGATTGATCCACCAATCAGAATTCAATATGTTGTATCCAAGGTCTTGTTATGCTGGCTACAGTGCCTTGTAGTGGCCAATGATCCATAAATAACACCATGGGGGAAGGGGTATGTGAGGTGACTCCTCCAAAGACTAGTCTAGGAAGTGACACTCCTCCAAAGACAATAGTTCACCAATTCCACATATCCCTCATATACCTTTGGATTTTATATATCACCATTTACCATTATGTGCATTATAATGTATTATAATAATATAAAGGAACGGAGCAAATACACCATTATTACTTATTGTATATATTATTATTATTGTACGACCATTTATATATATATTCGGAGTCGCGCACCCACCCTACTATGGGGCGTGCGATTGGGGCGCCAAATGTTTGGTGCGGAATCAATGCAAACCTCAGTCATTCCGATATCAATTTTCTTATGCGGCGGTCATGTGGAAAGGAGCTGAGAGCGGAAGAACCTTCCAGACATGCCGTATTATGATTCGTGCGGATTATCACACAAGATAGATAAATGTAAGAAAATGAAAGGAAAGAAGAAAGCAAAGAAAATGCCACCAAACACGAACAAGTAGACGAACAACAGTAATGGAAGAGGAGAATTGTTCTAGAAGTGTTTCCCATGAAAGTTCGCCGGAATTAGTGGGCAAAATGCAGATGCTCAATTTGGAAGACCAGGAGAAGTCGCTTCTCAAAGAAATTGCTGACATGTTGAAGGAAGAAAGTATAGCTGAATTACAAGACAAGCGAGATGCCATGCGACGAAGGAGGGAAGAGCGGCTACTGGGTTCAACTCCAATTCGAGAAGGAGGGGCGGCAGCGGTAACCACCGGTGCAATGGCGGCCCTAGTGGTCGACGCCATGGCTGGGCACTCCGACTATGGGGTGGCGAGAGCGCGAAGAAGGTCAAGAACAAGGCGGCGGAGACGAACTCCGTCGGATTCAAGAAGTAGAAGTTCCAGCAGTAGAAGAAGACGATGAAGTAAGTGGAGCCTGAGGTGGTATGCTGTGTTAGGAAAAGAACGTAAGAAGTTAAACTGCTATGAACTAATGACTGCTTCAATTCGTTGGTGTTTGGATATTGAAGGCTTGACTGTAAAAGATTTTTGTGCATTCTTAGAACATCTGTGTTTCATGTTGTCGCGAGCCAGGCAAAATGATTTTCATGACTCAACGCATATTGAATATGACAAAGATATCAGGAAGCTGGCAGAAGTGGAAGGCTTTGCAGCCTTTGGTAGCAGGAACACAGGGCTTGGTATGTTCCACTATTGAATGCACAACATGCGACAAAGAAAGTCAGTTGGCAGTGTATGGAAGCCTACTTCATACACAAAAGACGGTAAAGCAGGGTGCTATAAATGGAATAAAGAGGCAGGTTGTAGCAGAACGGACGACATGTGTATCTTTGGTCACTGGTGTTTGAAATACGGTAGTAAAGGACACACAAAATATAATTGCTCAAAGGACTGAATGTCAGACGGCGCGGCGGGGAAAGAAGACAATCGACATGTTAGAAGTCATGGTACAAGTATAGCAATTGAATGTCATGATAAGTCTGTGAATGTTAAAAATAATAACAGGATCGGGCCGGCTCATGTGGACAGCAGGACAAGTGGTGACAAGGGTAATGTCAAACTAAAACAAAGTGCTAAAACCTCTTGTGCTGCGGAATTATCTGCTGTGACCCAGTCACGGGGCATTGCAATAAATTGTGACATTAACTTGATGCCTAATTACCATTACAATGTCAATGACTTGGGTGCGCAGAATGAACTGTCTAGTACACCGGTAGGTGGCAGCCATCGGCCGAATAGCAATCCAATAACTGTTACATGTGCTACTAACAATGGGATGTTACAGAGTCCCGTGAAGGGGGTACTGTATGGGGCGCCCAAGCTATAGTAAGCCAAGTTAACGACGAAAATGTTTACCAGCGTTTTGTTAATGCAAAAAACATTACATGTGCTAATACGAATCAAAAAACTGAAAAGAAAGCCAATAATAACAGTCATTTATTAGGAGAAAAGATAGTTGATGAATATAATGTAAAAAGCCAAGTTAACGGAATACTTAATAATTGGATACAAACAAGTCATGCAAGTAGTGATGACATGCTATATGTTGAAACAGTTAGAGGGGATTGCTGTTATTGGAAGTTCCACATTAAAGAGTACCCCCAAGCAATACCGGAAGTTATTAGCTAAAAAATGACTATTAATGGTAATTGTAACTGTAAACATTATATAGCGGGTAACATAGTACAATTAAAACCATATCGATTTATTCACGCGTATATCCTCGATATGCCGGTGTAGGTGAAGTGCAGTGCCTCCCACTGGTGTTCTGGGAATTATTGAATCACTGGTTCCGGTGGGTTCGAATCCACTAGGTGGCGCCTCCGCCCCCATCCTCCTCCCCTTCCCTGGGGTTCTGGAATCGGTGGACCCACTTCTGCCTCGGATGTCACCGGAACCAGTCACCTCCCTCCCCTGCTCTGCCTGTGTTGAAGAGCTTGCACACATGCCAGCATACAGTGAGTTATGAACTGATAAGCTATTTTTGCCTGTGTACATTGTGTGTACATTTCACCAGAACCACAGCTAAGTAATACGGCGTGTTAGTACTTGTGGAAGTAGTGACTGGCATTTTGTGTACATTTCGCCAAGAGCCACAGGTAAGTATACGTCGTGGAAGTAGTGGCGGACATTTTGTACTGCCGGTGGCCAGTGTGGCGTGCAAGGTCGGAGGCAAGCATTTTGTGTACATTTCGCCAAGAACCAGCTAGGTATGCTAGAGACAGCTAAGTAACATTAACTTTATGTTCACAATATTGTGTGTTACTGTGGGTGCGTTTTGAGGCTAGTGGAGGTGGCATTGGCAGTCAGACATCGAATTCTCTGGAACTTCTCTCACTTGCTACCGGTGGCGAAATATCAGAGTGGCTGTCACTGGCTATTTGACTGTCACCTACACGTGCTACTGTCACTTCAATCTTCGTCTGAGGAATGGTGTTGACCTGAAGAGTTTGCACACACGCCGGCACAGTGATTTGTGAACTGATAAGCTATTTTTGCTGTCACCAACATGTGCTACCTTTGACAGCACATGGTGAGTTATAAACTGAGTGCTACTGTCACTTCAATTTTCGTCTAAAGAATGGTGTTGACCAGAGGAGTTTGCACACACACCGCCACACAGTGATTTATAAACTGATAAACTATTTTTTGCTGTCACTGACACATGCTACCAGTGACAGCATACAGTGAGTTATAAACTGATAAACTATTTGCTGTTACCAACCCTTGCTACTGTCACTTCAATTGCTATGCCGGCTTGCTATGCCTAATTGCAAGGTCGGAGGCGGACATTTTGTGTACATTTCGCCAAGAACCACAGCTACGTAATACATCATGTTAGTACTTGCGGAGGTAGTGGCGGACATTTTGTACTGCCGGTGGCCGGTGTGGCGTGCATTGGTTGAAGCGAATTGTCGGTGGATTTGGACTTTGAGGACGCGTTGTTGGACGACTGCAGACGCGTAATTCAGCACATTGCCTATATATCGAGTAAAGCATGCGCAGATAGGTTTTGTATGCGGCTCATGTCAGTTATAATGATTCTGTGAGAAAGGATGCGTTGAAGGACGGCTTCGACACTTTCGGCGCTGGAGCAGCAGAGCACGCGTTGTATCATTACGCGTTTGAGAATATTTGAACGCGTAAAGACATGCAGGGGGGTCAGTCGACGGGGCGAACGCCTATGCAAAAGATGGTAAATGCCCATGCTACGCATACAATAAGGACGCCGGCTACCCCTCTACATCTTCAGACTGCACGTACGGCCATTCCTGTTCGAAGTGTGGCTCTACGTCTCATAAATCAGTATCGTGTAAAAAAAAAAAAAAAGTTGTTAACATGATTCGTGGCTTCAGGTGACCGCCAGTCTGGCTACACGCCAGCCAATTGTTTTGCTGAGGGACTAGTAGAATCATTTGGGGACTGCCCTATAGTTAGCGACCAGGTCTCTGAAGTTTCTCTAGTTACGTCAAATTTTCAAGACTTTCCGGTTGGAGTTGCAGCCATTGATAGCCAGGCTATTTTGGGCTTGCTCGCCACTGCACTCAGGCCAAAAACCAGGCAGTTAGAGGAGGAGGTGCATAATTTAGAGGTGACAGATAAAAAGAGCCGTTCAAGACCGAAGTCGAAGGCGACGAGGCGCCATCGCCGGCGAACACGTTCTTCGTCGACCTCGTCCAGTGACTGAACCCCAAGCCGTGAACGCAGAATGAAAAGTAGGTGGTCACTGAAGCGCCATACAAAAGACCACAAAAGCATCCCGAAATTGAACCGACACGAATTGGTTGAAGCGAATTGTCGGTGGACTTTGAGGACGCGTCGTTGGACGACTGCAGGCGCGTAATTTAGCACATTGCCTATATATCGAGTAAAGCATGCGCAGATAGGTTTTGTATGCGGCTCATGTCAGTTATGATAATTCTGTGAGAAAGGATGCGTTGAAGGATGGCTTCGACGCTTTCGGCGCTGGAGCAGCAGAGCACGCGTTGTATCATTACGCATTTGAGAATATTCGGACGCGCAAAGACAATGCAGGGGTATCAGTCTATGGGGCCAATGCCTATACAAAAGACGGTAAACGCCCATGCTACGCGTACAATAAGGACGCCGGCTGCCCCGCTACGTCTTCAGACTGCACGTACGGCCATTGGTGTTCGAAGTGTGGCTCTACGTCTCATAAATCAGTATCATGTAAAAAAGGATTCGCAGCTTCAGGTGACCGCCGGTCTGGCTACGCGCCAACCAATTGTTTTGCTGAGGGACTAGTAGAATCGTTTGGGACTGCCCTATAGTTAGCGACCAGGTCACTGAAGTTTCTCTAGTTACGTCAAATATTCAAGACTTTCCGGTGGGAGTTGCAGCCATTGCTAGCCAGGCTATTTTGGACTTGCCCACCACTGCACTCATGACTGCGCACGATGGTCCAATTACTCATGACCTTCCGCCTGGATGCGTTCTCCCATCGGCCGACTGGCTAACAATCACAGACTGTGGGACTTACTTAGAACTTTCTGCTATGGACAGTTCACATAATAGCAATATTAAGACATTTAAGGTATCAGCTCTTTGTAATGCGGGTCAGTGTGCCTGCGTTCATTTTATTGCAGAATGTTCAACACAGTTAAAACCATCCCGTGTGTTTTTTGTGAGTTATGTTTCAGAGGTGTTTTGGACTGGAACTGGTCTTATATTTTACACGGTATTATTTTTGGTTTCCACATTATCAATATTAATTGTCCCAGTCAGTGTTCGGCTACGGCCGCATTTAAGTTAAGTTCAGACGAAAAGGCATTTATTCGGGATAAGCTGTTGGATGAGTTGCGGTCAGGTTATATCAGTCCGGTTACGCGTCGCCCGGACTGCATCCATAATGTGTTTTGTGTCCCTAAGTCGAGCTTGGGATACAGTCTTGCACCGCGACATGGAGCCTTTGCAACAACAGTACTACGCGCCTAGTTCCATCGTGACGCATAGCACGCAGGTATGCACGTACATGCGGTTCGCCAGTCTGCTTCATCCAACTCCATGTCCGCCGACGCAAGTCGCGTTGTATATAACGTGGTTATCCAAATTTAACAAATATTCTTCAGTAACCATTTATCTAAGTCCGTTAGATTTTTTGTTTTTTAAGGCTGAGAGAGAAGACGCAATTGATTATCAATCACACATTATTAGAACTGTCCTTGGGGTAGCCAAGCGCAAACTATGGTGCGCGGTTAAAACAGCGGCTCCTATATTGCTGAAAGAATTAATAACTATTTTTTCCTATTTTCGTCCTTCCCCGGGCATACTGCCACCAGGGCGGCGCTTTTGACGGGATTCCGTGCGTTATTAAGAAAATGTCAAAGTACAGCTTCCGATTCTATGCTTTTGCGGGGAGATTTTAAATTGTATGATTGGGGAATCATTGTTACGGTCAGAAAGTCAAAAATTATCCGGTTCCATCAGCGGGAACTGTTATTGCCTATCGCAAAAGTTTGAACAGTGAGTTGTGCTGTTCACTGGTTATCTAAGCACTTTGAAGAATCGCTGGCGTCTGATCCGCACCGGCATTCTTGGTGCCGTCTTCAGACGGAATTTGGTCCGCATTATCGTACGAGGCTTGCAGTCCTCCATTAAGTATTTGGCAGCACTTGCTGGTCTCAATGCTGAGCATTATTCATGCCACACTTTGCGTAGAGGTGGCTGTACCTTTTGGCCATGCAGGGGGCTTCTTTGGAGGAGATTAAACCAGGGGGGATTGGGCTTCAGACACAGGTTTCAATACATCTGCTCGCCCTTGTCCGAGCGTATTTCCGCTGATATGCGTGTCGCGACGGCCCTCGCGACGACTTAGTGGCTGGGTGGACGGGTGGTCCTTGGCGCCTTGCCCAGCCCGAAGACAGTCATGCAACGAGTGTTTGTAAAATAAATACTGTACTCGCCCTTTTGTTGTTGGGTTGCTGCCTTCACTACTCACGCGTATATATCCTCGATATGCCGGTGTAGGTGAAGTGCAGTGCCTCCCCCTGGTGTTCTGGGAATTATTGAATCACTGGTTCCGGTGGGTTCGAATCCACTAGGTGGCGCCTCCGCCCCCCTCCTCCTCCCCTTCCCTGGGGTTCTGGAATCGGTGGACCCACTTCTGCCTCGGATGTCACCGGAACCAGTCACCTCCCTCCCCTGCTCTGCCTGTTTTTTTTTTTTTATTAGCTATATGTGTTTGACTCATTGACTAAGCATTGTAACTTGGTAGGGCGCCTTGCCCAGCCCGAAGACAGTCATGCAACGAGTGTTTGTAAAATAAATACTGTACTCGCCCTTTTGTTGTTGGGTTGCTGCCTTCACTACATCTGAGATTTTCTTAAGAGGAGACACTGACCCTGATTGTATGTATATTCTTTGGGGGGTAGTGTTTGGGTATCACGTAATAAATACGGACTGTAATGCAAATTGCGATACTAAATTTAAGAACATTCGGAATAATCTGTACAGGGATATCATCGCAGAAAAATTGTTATCTGAATTAGACCAGGACATAATTTCCCGGACAGACCAGACCCCACTCTGTGTACATAACGTATTCTGTATACCGAAACCAAGGGGGGGGGGGGGGGTAGAGGTATAACAGACTGTAGTTTGCCGAAGAAAGAGTCAGTAAATGCTTTCCCAGATCAAGTGGTACTTAAATTTAAGTACAAAAGTGTGGATGATGTAGTAGACTATATGATTGGCGGAGACTACTTGTCTACTATAGACCTAAAAGACGCTTATCAAGCCATTTCTATACACCCGACAGATAGACCTAGGCAAGGCTTGGTATTGGGGTTTAATGATAAACCGGGAAGTAAGCCTGAGTACATGCTTGACAATAGATTATGCATGGGGCTGTCGTCAAGCCCATTTGTTTTCTCGAAGATATCTGAATTTGTAGTTAGATGTGCAAATAGAGAAGGTATATATATGCAAGGTAGTAAATTACTTAGATGATTTTTGCATCATATCCTCAAATTGGGAGACTGCGAAAGAGCAGCAAAATAAATTAATTGCCATTTTGAGCCATCTTGGTTTCCACATTAACTATAAAAAACTGATTTGCCCAAGTAAGACAGTCAGATTCTTGGGGGTAATAATTGACACAATTAAGTTGGAATTAGCACTCCCAATTGATAAACTCGAAAAACTAAGGAACATTCTTACGTTTTTTAAAGACAGAAAGAAAGCCACGAAAAAAGAGCTTGAGAGGTTAGCCGGAATGTTAGCCCACTGCGCCAAAGGAGTGTGTGGTGGGCAAACTTTTTCTCGTCGGGTGTATGATTTAGTGAATTTGGTGTCCCAACCGTACTATTAGGTACGGTTGAACGCAGACTTCAGGGAAGATCTGTATTGGTGGTATGACTTCGGCAGCGCTTTTAATGGTAAGGTGTTAATACTGGGGAAGTTTGCTCCTATTAAATCCACTTATAGTGATGCCAGTAAGTGGGGTTATGGGGCTATACATGGCACCGACTGGTTAATAGGTTGCTTTGATCCTATGCAGGCGGAGCTGCTGAAAGCGGATGTTGAACACCATTACGATCAACCTGATGATGGGCTGCATACAGCTCATATTAATGAACAGGAAATGTGGGCGGTTTACGCAGCTGTAAAGCGTTGGGCGCCAAGTTGGGAAGGAGCAGCCATAATGGTTATCACAGATAGTGCGATGGTGGAATCAGCATTAAATACAGGACGGTCAAAATGTAAATTGATTATGTATTACCTAAGACGGTTGTTTTGGATGTCAATAAAATACAATTTTGTGTTTACTTCTGTGCGCATCGACAGTGAGGTGAATAGAATGATGGATGCCCTAAGTAGGCTTAATACATATGACATGGCGAGAGTAATAATTAATGCAGACCCGGAAGGAAGGCTTTGTTGTAGTAACTTATTTCAGCAACCGTTGTCTTTCCAGGACTCGATAAGCTCAAAGCAGAACAGAAAGTTCTCCAGATGAAATGCTACGCTCCGAATTCTCAGGCAGCAAGGGCTGTTCAAGTAAATAAGTATCTGTCGTTTATAACGGAATTTTCAGACACTCATTCGCCTTTGCCTTGTAATTCTATGCAGGTAGCGCTGTATGCAACGTGGTTGGCGAGAACATGTAAATACTCCTCGGTAGTTAATTACTTAAGTGGCATTAATTACTTCCTCAAGTGCCAGGGCGCAACACCTATAGACTATAAAGATTTCATTATTAGTTCCACTATTCGAGGAATACGTAGAACATTAGGAGATTCACCTAGGCAGGCGATTCCTCTTCTTCCACATATGTTGAAACAGATGTTTTCTGTGCTATCAAATAACCCTGGGCATATTGCCTGGCGGACAGCAGTGTTATGTAGCTTCAGGGGGCTTCTAAGAAAATCTAATGTAACTTATTCTGATGCTGTGTTACAACGTGAGAACATAAAATTATATGCATGGTGCATGCTATTAGAAGTATGTAAAACAAAGACGATCCAATTTAGCGAAAGATCATTGTATATACCAATTGCGAGATGCCCGGATTTAGACTTGTGTGCGGTGCATTGGACGGAAAGGCATTTTTGTAATATGCCAGCTGTGGGCTCCGCTCCGGCTTTCTTGGTGCCGGATGATTACGGGGGAGAATCACCCTTAACATATAAAATATATCAGTAAACACTGAAATTGTTTGGAGGGCTCGCTGGTCTTGATATAGAATTGATTTCTTCGCACTCTCTGCGCAGAGGTGGATGCACATATCTTTCTATGTGCGGTGCATCCCTAGAGGAGATTAAAATGAGAGGTGACTGGTCAAGTGATGCAGTGTTTCAATACTTAAAAACACCTTTCTCCATGCGTATTATAAACGATATGAGAGTAGCAGCAAAGCTTGCAGCTACTAATTATTAGCAGAGTTGGGTTGGGGCACCCGGACTCAGGTCTTTTGGCGTATATAGTCCCAGCCAGAGAACTAATAAAGAACTCAGCCCAACTCTGCTTTTGTCTATACCTTATTTGCCTAGTGTTTATGTGCATTATAATGTATTATAATAATATAAAGGAACGGAGCAAATACACCATTATTACTTATTGCATATATTATTATTATTGTACGACCATTTATATATATATTCGGAGTCGCGCACCCACCCCACTATGGGCCGCGCGATTGGGTCGCCAAATGTTTGGTGCGGAATCAATGCAAACCTCAGTCATTCCAATATCAATTTTCTTTTAGGTAGGGCGTATATAGTCCCAGCCAGAGAACTAATAAAGAACTCAGCCCAACTCTGCTTTTGTCTGTAAATATTTGCCTAGTGTTTATATAGACAAGTTGCAATTTGTTATAGTAGCTTCACATATTTCCTCATGCCATTAGATCGGAAAATTTTACAACATACTCCGCCCCTCCACTTCTTACCACCTGAAAGAAGTGCACAGTACTACGTTGTAGTTATATCACCTTTAAATACCTTCTATCAACCAAAATAATAAATTGAGTCTAAGTAGTCGTGTTAATGGATAAGGTATATCTGACTTCGAGAGAAAAAATGTTGAATACAAAATTATATTTGTCATTTAATTGTTATAATCTTAATTTTTACCATGTTTTGAATATTATATCATTCTTCTGATATCTCATATGATGTCTTAAGAAGCATCTGATTCATTTGTCATCATTTGTAGCTTATTCCGAGCATTTTTTAGTTTTGTGACGGTTTAGAGGTCGTTTTGCAACAATTCAAAGGCACACTCCAGTCACATAGCATCAATCTTACATTAGTGCTTAATCGGATTTGGTATCTGCTGTCATTTAGTCCAACATCGATACGCTTGTACAAGGCTTTTTGTTTTACCGACTGTCAAATTCGAAGAAACCTGGGATGTCGATGGTAGACGCGTACGTGGTTGCCCGACATGTCTTCATAGGATTAACATTACGGAACTCAATCCAATGAGAAAACAAGGCCTAAGCGGTTTGAATCGATGACCTAGTTTTAGGAACTATTTTCTTGCAAATCAAGACCAAAAGCATCAAATATCAGTATTAACAAATATAATCGCGGCAATAGAAATTCATATACAACAGCGTTAACTCAGCGGCATAATGTAAACAAAGCAATGACAGTGGTTATTTTTTAACTTCAAAACCATAATACTTATCTATATTATTAAATAATAATAGATTTACATGCTCTTGCTCAAGTTTAACCCATACTGTAGTAGCATTAGAATGTTCTCTCTTTGATGACGTAAATTTTTTATGTTAAGGCATTTCTCCGACGAAACGGCGAATTTGTATTGAATAAATTGTCTCTGCGCTAGTTCCTCATGAACTACGCCAGTCTCCGCTCTTGATATCACTAACACAATCCAATGACCATCAGCATATGCATTAGTTCTCCTTGAACTCAGCATTGTACATTGCATTGCTGCAGTGAAATCATTGACTCAGTCACCTATGCTAAAGTTCCCCGTGAACCTTATTACGAACATAGTGACCATCAGCATATGCTGCAGTTCTCCACAAACTGAGCCTCGTGTTGATATTGCTGATATCACAAAGTCAATTTAATGTCAATGTTAAAGATGCAATCTTCTTGAAGACCATCAATCCAAGCACCCGTCAACATATGCTTTAGTTCCTCATGAACCTAGCATTGTCCATTGTTATTACTGATGTGATCTCAATGTTCAAGGTCTTGTGATCCTGTGATGTAGTCTTCGTAGAAGGCAACTAATGACTTCTTCTTACACAGAAATTATCGATGTAACATATCAATTATTATGTTTATATTCAATCAAATTATTTTAGAATAATAATATTCTCCAAGTATTTTTAAAATTTAAAATTTAAATCTATAACCATATAGATTATATAATCAGATGTTTTTTTGCAATATAATGATCATTAATATGTTCCTATAACATGAATGAAAGCTATTCTCAACTGTCTTCTGGCTACAGAAAGAGAGGGCGCCCCCGTCTCCGATTCAGGGATACCATCAAGAGAAACCTGAAGCTGAGAGACATTAAGACCGACTCATGGACGCAACTCTCACAGCAGAGAGCTAAATGGAGAGCGGCAGTCAAGTAATGAAAGCAGTCTTTGTCGCATCGTGACCGACAGCATGATGATGATGATGACATGAATAATGTCAATAATATACATCTCCAGTATCAAGATCATTAATATGTCCCCATAACATTAATAATGTCAATGATATATCTGTACTATCAAAAGATCATCAATATGTCCCCATAACATGAATAATGTCAATGATAGTTTTAGCTAGTTAATATTTGATAATACATGCAATGTTCAATCATATGTCTATGTCAATGGAACAATTAATACTATAATACATGATAACATTCATCAATTATGCAATGAATTGTCAATGAATCTTTCATGCAACATTCAACATCCCATATGTAATACCCTTTATGGACAACCCTATGTCTACGCTAATTTCAGTATGAAAAACATCTCATGACAATAATGTTAATTATGTACCTCATGAATTTCAATGAATACATCTCCATGCAATATATGATAACATTCAACCATTTTTTTTACTAAATGTATTTTATTCAGCGAATAATGTCTTTTGTCAGCGCCAGAGCACTGGTCTTCCGGCCGTTCATTACAATTTGTTGGTACATAAATGACAATATCAGTTGCAATAATAACCACATGAAAAACCTGTTCGATAATAGAAGCATAATATAAATTGACTATTTGTCGTAATAGTAACTGCATGCAATTCCAGTTCAACATATGTATTATGCACTTGGTGAGCATGCATCAATAAATGTACAAGATGACTCTAGAATTGTCTTTAAACACTTCTTTCTTCCTTTGTTTTCTCTCTTCTCTTTTCAAAAAGATATAACATATCTACAATACACATATATATATACTATATTGCAAATATGCAAATCAGTGGATCCAATCACCAATACCAAATGCGGAAACCTGGCCATTTTTTTTATTTTTTTTTTTATCCCATCACGAGTGTTCCGTTCTGTGTGGCCTAATGATGGGATCGCGGTCTGAGATTGCAGTGGGGACTTACATCAGACAGGTTTTATGTCAATTTAAAGGAAAATTTTAGGTAATAGGTTTTGAAAGAAGGTGTAGTAGGGGTGGGGTAAGGGCGGGAAGGGGATCAGCGTGCAGGGCTGTGTAGTGCATTTGAGAACATTTATATATATATGTATGTACAAGGGTCAGGGCAAGGAAGGCCTTTAGAATACCTATAACCGTGTCAGGGTCTGACAGGCCGGTTGTATTTTCATTAAGTTTTTAAATTCAAGGAGACTTGTGGACTGTCTTGTCCTCACTGGAAGTTTATTCCACAATGTGCCACCTCTGTAAATCGGTGCTTTAGTCAGTTTGTTTGTTAGTGGCATGGGTGTTTTTAGAAGTGTAGCACCGCTCTGTCTGGTTACTCTGTTTGTATGGTCAACATATTGTTCATCATTGGATCTTTTATACATGAGACTGAGGAGATGTGTGTCCCTCCTTTGGCTAAGGTAGCTGACTTGTGCTTTAGCATGCATTTCCTTTACAGACAGCGTTTTCCCTCTGTAGACAGTTCTAAGTGCCCTGTTTTGAATCCTCTGTAATTTGTTTTCTTGTTGTTTTGTCAGCAGTCCATATATTAAATCATTGTAGTCAATTATTGGAAGAATAGTGGCTTTATATAGTAACAGGGCTGTATTCTCGCTCATGTAGTACCTAATTTTTCTGAAAGTTGTCATTTTTATGGCTATCATTTGATTAAGTCTTGAGAGTTGTCGATTACCATTTAGTGTAGAATCGAGTGTGGTCCCTAAATATTTGTATGATTCTACCTCATTCAATACTGCATCACCCAAATGTAAATTGATAGGTTGTGCTCTGGATTTTTTTACTTTGGTTGCAAAAATTATGTATTCAGATTTCTTTGCATTAATTGTCAGTTTATTTTCCTTACACCAGATGTTAACCTTAGCTAGTACATCCTCAACTACCTCTGCTGCAGATGCAATGTTTGGGCTATGGACTGTGAGGGCCGCATCATCAGCAAACAGTGTGAACATGGCCTCATTTGTTACCAAGGGCAAGTCATTAATGAATATGAGGAAGAGTAGTGGCCCAAGCGTGGAACCCTGGGGTACTCCAGTTGTAATTGATCTCTCCATTGACTTAGTGCCATTTATTTTTGTAACTTGTTGTCTATTTGATAGATAGTTGGCTATAAATGTACAAGATTTAGGACCAAGTCCTGCCCTTTCAATTTTCCACAGTAAAATGTCATGGTCTATTGTGTCAAAAGCTTTCTTGAAATCAAGAAAAACAGTTATTGTCAGATCTCCTCTATCCATATTAGTCAGCAGTTCATCTAATAAAGTGGCTAGGGCTATTGTGGTTGATTTATCTTTTCTGAAGCCATTTTGCTGTTTGGCAAGGTAGTTGGTGTCTTCCAAGAAGGTTATTATTTGATCATGTTCTGAAGCAAATTGATTTATGATTATGGCTGGTAGCTTTCTCTTAGCACTACAGTCTGCATTGAAGTCGCCTATCAGTAGGGTCTCATACTTGTCTATGTCATCTATTTCACTCATCATAATGCTCAATTCCTCAAAGGCCTGTTTAACACTTCCATCTGGTGGTCTATACACATTTCCAATTAGGATCTTCTTTGAATAAGGCCTTGTTACAAGCACCCATTGTAGTTCCAGCACAGCATTTGAAATATTTTTATCTGCATATCTATTAGAATCTACTTGTAGAGAATTTCGGCAGTAAATTCCTAGTCCACCTCCAGCTTTGGCTTGCCCAGTTCGATGTTTTGCTTTTCGATCATACCTAAGGAAGGTGTAGTTTGTTATTGAAGTTATTTTTTTTTCTATAAGGCTATTGAGACATGTTTCTGATACTGTGAAAATATCAAGTCCCGATCCTGGCAGATCAATTCTTAATTGCTCTATTTTATGTGTGAGACTACGTACATTTAGGTGTGCTATTTTGAAACCTGGCAGACCCTTCAGTTCGTTCAGAGGAAGCCTGCCCAGCCACTTGTCCCATGCTCATATCCTCTGCACACTGTCCCCCGGTACCCAGGTCCCCCCCGCATTGTCCCAGTCATTCTATTAACCTTTAAAAGTATTATATGAACAAAATAATAAAACAATCTATATATATATATCAATTTTTTTTAACACACAAAAAAGAACACAAATAAAATCTTCAAAAATGTTTCTGTGAAGATAAATAGCTTATTTAAGCTGAGATGTGCCTAGATGACTTTGGCACCAGTAGTTGCCCTCTTATGATTTTAGAGGGGTTAGCTAGAGTATTCAGTTTGGATATTATCACGTGTCTCTGTAGGTTCTGGGTATTGGTTAGCAAGAAGATTGCAATGGGTAGCAGGGCGTCAACTATATGTCATGCAATTTAGTGTAAGGTACTGCCTGGGTTATAAATCCATGGATTAGTTGATTTCAATGCCCTAACTTTTATGAGGTGCTAGAGGAGAGATGGAAGGGAAACAATATGGAGCTATAACAAGTTTAGTGATGGACTAACTGGGCATCTATACACATACACATAAACCCCAACCACATCACACACAAAACAACTATCAAAAATATGACACATGCAGTATCTGTCTAAGGCAGGACTAGGTAAGCCCATACACATAATCATGAACACTTTGATATGAACACAGTTGATAAGGAAGCTAGTATGTAGTCCAATATCGGGATAGTATATGGAGTGTTTCTGAGGCAGGACTAGGTAGTCCTATATACAAAATCATGAATACTTAAACTTAAAGGGGTACACCTACTCTCATAGTTATACGAGGAACAGTTGATAAGGAAACCAATACAGTCTAAGTTCAGGGCAGAGTATGCAGTGAATCTCCAATGCAGGACTAGGTAGACCTATGCTCATAACCATGAACACTGGACATTTAATGGGATACCCAGAGTTATACAAGGGACCATTGGCAACAATCATGAGAATGTAGTCTAAGGTCGGGACGGCATAAGTAATATGTGCCTAAGGCAGGACTAGGTAGGCCTATTCTTATAATCATGAGCACCTAAGCTCAAAGGGATGGACCTATATTCATAGTTATACAAGGAACAGTAGACCAGCGAGCTAACATATAATCCAAGACCAGGATGGTATATGCAGTGTGTTTCTAAGGCAGGAATAGCTAAGCCCATACCAATAATAATGAATACTTAAACTTAAAGGGATACACCTGCATTCATAGTTATACGAGGAACAGTTGACAAGGAAGCTAACACATAGTCTAAGATTAGTATGGTATATGCAGTGTTTCTAAGGTAGGACTCCGTAAGCCAATGCTCACAGCTATACAAGGAACCATTGGGAAGCAAGCAAGAACCCAGTCTAAGGTCAGGACAGCATAAGCAATATGTGCCTAAGGCAGGACTAGGTAGGCCTATTCTTATAATCATGAACACCCAAGCTCAAGGAATATACCCACATTCAATTACACAAAGAACAGTTCACAAGGAAGTCACAACACAGTGCAAGATCAGGGTGGCATAGACAGTATGTGTCTAAGGCAGGAGTAGATAAGCCCATATACGTAATCATGAACAATTTGATATGAACAGTTGATAATGAAGCTAGTATGTAGTCCAATATTAGGATGAAGAGCTGAACCCAAAGGGGTACACCTACACTCATAGTTGACAAGGAAGCCAATACTCATGCATTATAAATGAACCATTTATCAACCTCTGACTATCACATTTAATGACAATTGTGATAACATTCTACATTATATTATTTAGTTTCAAATGAATTTATTATGAACCATGCAATATTTAATCTATCATTTGTCAATGAATTTCAAGTGAATAAATAAGAATACATTCAACATTTAACACCTCATTTATCGATGACTTTCAAATGAATAAATATGAACACATGCACACCCAACATCTATACAAATTCACAACTGAATAAATATTCAAGCTCACTTATGTTTTCAATATTGGTCGTAATGTTTGCATTGCGTTTGATGGCTTCCCGGACCCACCTCTCCACGGCCGACGCACCACCCTCGGGCCGACGTAGTACCCTTGACCGATGCAGACGCAGACGCAGAGACCATGCCTGGCAGCGCAAAAGGGACGGGATGCCGGGGAGTCCGGAGGGCCGCTCAAAGTACGCTGGAAGCCGTCTCACTAGCCTCCTCCGCCCCTTGTTCGCCCCCGGCGCCTTGCAACCGCCCCTCGGGTGACTGGACTGCCGGTGTCGACGCAACCATGACCGCCACCCTGCAGGCACTGGAGCACATCACCTCCCGGCTCGACGCCCTCGATTGCTGCAGCACCCGCGTGCCCGAGGAGACAAGCGTCGCCCCCGCGATGCCCCGTCCGGCCTACCCCTCGCTGCCCGCCCCGGCGCCTCGGGCGCACATAGTCGGGGGAGCGCTGCCTCCGCCCCCGCCTCAAGCACCGCTCCCGGGGGTGATCCACCCACAGTACAAACGGTAAACACGCCACGCCGTCCAGCCGCCTCTCTCGACACAAGCTCCCGCGCCTCCGGTCTATGACCAGGATGCCGTCGCCCACACCCCGGCATCTGCGGCCGGCGCCGTGAGGGAGATCCTCCCCTCGGCCGAGGCGCAACACACCGGCAGACAGAAAGGTATCTCGCCCAGCTACATATTCCCTCCGACCTCGTCGAGAGATGTCCTGAAAGAAAGCCAGTCAAGAGAGGGGAGGCGTCGAAGGACGAATTCAGCCTAGCCCGCTGAACCCTCGAGAGCCACCCAGCCTTCCCCGCCCACTCCCTCCCAGGCCTGAACCACCATGCCCTCACAGTCCTCCGCGACAACCTGGTCTATCCCTGGCCTACCGTCCGCCGCTACTCTGAGACCATATTTACTTGGATAGCGGACAGTAGGCTGCCCCACGGATGGCACGACACAGTCGCCATCAACATGGTGAGATGCAACCATGCCCGCCCCCCAAGCCGCCCCGCCAGTTCCAGCCTTCCGAGCCTCAGACCCAGACCAAGCCCGGCCCCAGCCACGGACCCAAGCCGACACCCGGGTTCCCTACAGCAGGGACCTCCTCGGGGGCCAGGCAGCGACACACATGCGCATACTGTGCAAACATGCAGAAGGTTCTCACTATGCACAGTGAGGCCGTGTGCATGGCAAAACGAGCACGTGAGCGCGTGACCCCGGCCGCCTCGGCGGATTTTTAATCCGCCGGTCCCCCCGGCCGGCCCGGAGGGCCATAACCGGCCTAAAACCCATATCACTGCCGACAACCCCACCACTACCATCGACCCCGGCACCCAAGCTCTTACCAACCACCACACCTGCCAAGATAACGCCACCGGCCCCCAGCCGGAGCCCCACCGGACCCTTCGGAGCACCACCGGCTCCCCTGACATGCGGCCCAAGCAACGACAACCAGGCGCTGACCAACACAGCCCTGCCCGCACCAACAACACAGCCGGGGTCCATCACCCCGCCCCTAAGGCTCCCAACGCCTCCCACACCGACCACAACTCTGCCCCAGACACCCGGATGCCACACCACTCGACCACAGACACCACTGACGCCGACCTTCACCTCTCCCCTGGTGACACCGCCTTCCTCACCCCCCCCCGACCTCCACCCACCCCTCCCCCACCCCACCCCGCACGCCTTCACTGCCCCCCTCTCCGACCCCCACCGCACCTCCTCGCCCTCCCCCCCGACCCTCCCCCTGCCCCGACCGACACCCTCGACGAGCCAATCATTGACGTCGTCGATCCCCACATCCAGGACACCCTCTTCGCCGCCCCCTCCTGCAGCCCCTCCCCCACCCACTACCGCCCCACCATCCTCTCCACCTGGCCCCACACCTCCGGCGAGGCGTGGGCCCGGTACCCCACCTTCACCAACACCTATGCCGCTCTCCGGGAAGCGGGCCTACCCAATTTTTTGGCCGCCCGCATCCCCCTTCCCTCAGGCCTCCATATACCCACATGGCGTGCCTGCCTCCGCGACTACCCCGACCCCGCTGTCCTCGACTTTTTGGAGTTTGGCTTCCCCTCCAACTACTCTGCCTCAACCCCTCCTCGCCCAAACTTTCTCCAACCACCGCGAGCCCCCCAAGAACCTCCCTCACATTCGGGACTTCATTGACACCAAGCTCGCCCTCGGCGCCCTCGCAGGCCCCTTCGCCGTCCCTCCTTTCACCCCCTAGATCCAGGTCTCCCCCATGATGACCCGCCCCAAGTTCCAATCTGGGCAAGAGGCAGGTCATCGTGGACCTCTCCTACCCCCCGGGAGCCAGCGTCAACTCAGGCATTCCCCGGCGCGAGTACCTCGGGAGACCCCACTCTTACAGGCTCCCCTGTGTCGCGGACATAGGCCACCGACTCATCTATGAGGGCCCCGGGGCCTATGTCTGGATGGCCGGCATATCCCGCGCCTACCGCCAGCTCTGCGCCGACCCCCTCTCCTGCCCCCTCTACGGTATTTGCCTCGATGGCTTAACCTACATTGACCTCGCCCTCCCCTTCGGCTGCCGCTCCTCGGGCGTGGCGTGCGGGTCACCGCAGCGGTGGCCTGGATCCTCCGATGCGAGGGCTTTCATGCCCTCGTCTAGGTCGACGACTTCATCGGGTGCGCGGGCTCCTACCTGAGGGCGTGCCAGGCCTTCAACGCCTTCCTCACCCTCACCGCCGCCCTCGGGCTCGAAGTGGTGCCCGGAAAGTGCCATCCCCCCGCTGTCCGCCTCACATGGCTCGGGTTCGCCCTCAACAGCGAGGCGATGACGATCCGGATCGCCCCCGACAAGATCCAGGACCTCATCACCGACTGCGAGGCCCGCATCGCCCGCCCTGCCCTCGGGAAGCGCGACCTCCAGAGCATCCTAGGGCGCCTCAACCACGTCAGCAGCTGCGTGCTCCCCGCCCGGAAGTTTATGACCCGGCTCCTCGGGGCGCTGCACAGCTGTTTCGGAGCCGCCTCCCTTACCCTCACAGGTTATGCCCTCCGACACCTGAGGTGGTTCGCCACCTACGGCCACACCTCGAATGGCCTCCACCTCCTTCAGGCCCCGGAGACCCGTCGCCTCGTGATCGAGTGCGACTCCTGCCTGACGGGTGCGGGTGCCTACTCCAGCTCAAGGTGCTACGCCCGAGGGTACTCCTCGGGCTTCCGGGCGCGGTAGGCAGCGATCCACGAGCTGGAGGCGTCGTCGTCGCCCTCCGCTGTCTCCTCCCGAATGACGTCGCGGGGGCGACGGTGGCTGTCAACACGGACAACATGGCCTCTGCCGCCGCCCTCGAGTCTGGCCGCACCCGCGACCCCACCCTCGGGACCTGCGCCAGGGAGCTCTGGCTTATGGCCGCCACGGGCTCCTTCAACATCCAAGTCATGCGCAAGCCCGGGCTGACCTCGTTCTTGCAGATGTCCTCAGCCGTGCCCACCTCACCCACCCCTGGGCCGAGGTGGCGCGGGCCTAGGTGGACCGCCTCGGGCTAGAACACGTCCACTCCTCTCACGATGACTTTCCCTTCCACCCCGGCCTCTAGGTTTCTCATCCGCCGAGGTCACTGACGTCGGCCGCCTACGCCTTGCCTCCCTCGCCCCAGTGACCTGGAAGAACCGCCGCTACGTCAGCTACCTCATAGCCCGAGGCCTGGACCCCCTTGCGCCCTCAGCCTTCGATGTTGCAGCCTACACCGCCTCCCTCTTTTCCCGCGCCCTCGTCCCGGCCTCCATCAAGAACGCGATCACGAGGGCGCACTCCTGGGTGGACGCGGCGGGCGGCCTCACCTCGGGCTTCGACTCCCGCCTCGCCAGAGACGTCTGCCGAGGGGGGGGGCGCGCTTCTACTCGCGTCCCATGCCAGGCGCTGCCCCTCACATCGGAGCCGCTTGCCCTCACCATCGCCGACCTCGCCCGGGCGGGGCATGCCTCACTCGTCCCTCGGGCCGCCCTCCTCTTTGGGTACTTCGGGATGCTCCACCAGTCCAACCTCTTGGCTCCCACACCATCACCGAGCCGACATTCGTCCCGCCCCCGGTTTGCTCCGGATCCTCATCAGGACGTCGAAGACCATCTCCGGCCCCTCGGACGCGGTCGCCCTGTTCGTCCCTGCTGCCAAGGGCTCCAGCCTCTGCCCCATTGCGGCCTGGCACCGCACCATCACCCAGTGCCCGACGCCCCCGCATTCATGATGCCCTCCGGTCGGCCCCTCGACATGCGCTCGCCACGCTCCTCAGGGGCACTCCAAGCGCAGGGAGTCCCCGCCCACCAGGCATTCACCTTACACAGCCTCCGCCGAGGCGCCGCTCAAGCCTGCCACCGCATGGGGGTGCCCCTCGCCAACATCATGGCTCAGGGCACCTGGACCTCAGAGGCGGTGCACCCCTAGGTGCCCCGCCTCGCCCCCTCGGTCGCGCCTCGAGCCCTCTCCTCCATCTTGGTGGAGGGCTCCTCGGTGCCCCTCACCACAAACACTAAAGCTCCCTCCGAGCTCCTCTAGTCCATAAGCTGTATACCCTTATCGCTCCATATGAGCCTCTTTATTCTCGTTCTATGCATTACATGTTTACTTCATTTGCCATTCCTGTATATTTTGTGACTTATCTTCTTTTCCCTGTATGATTCTTGAGGCGTTCAATAAAGCGCCTTTACTCCACCCCCGCCTTCCTTTCTTCCCTGTCGTGCATCACTATATTAATCTGCTTTAATAATGTCAATTCTTACATATGCAAGATCTACCACTTCCAAAAATATAACATCTACAAAGTCTTAGCGAAAGTGCTATAGTATTACTTCATGCGAACATAACATTTCAGTCATTAGTGTGCCGAAATTTTGTTCTTTTTAGTAGCTAAACAGTTTAAACTCAAACCATCAAGTAACACCTGCTTACTAAAAATTAACTTAGATAAATAGAAAAGTCAATGGAGAATAAATGAAATTGTTATTTGTTAGTATGACATCCAGTCACCAGAGGTGAACTTTGTTCGCTCTATGTCATGACAGAATAACAACTTACATTAGTACCTGTCACCATATTCCAGCAAAGCATTCACTTTCTTTACTTAATCCACCAGAAATGCTCCGTAGCATTCGGTAAGCAACAAGTGTCAATTTACTTCACTATAGCAATGCTGCTACGGTGTCAATACCATCAACCACATGTCTGTAATCAAACAGTTTTTAGTAACTTAATTACTGGCGTAACTTACGTTACAACTCGTCAACCTTGGCGCTAGTTTAGTAAGGAACATAAACATTGCTTATGACTAAACCTTGCGAACCCTGTTGATTAGATTTAGACCTGTCAACTTGCACTATTGTTAATTCTTGCTTCGTATTAAAGCAATGGTTAGGCATGGCACAATCGTTATTTATTAGTGGTGCAGAAACAAAGAAATTTCTTGTCGAATGAGCCGAAGCACTCAGACGTCTACAGATTCATTGATCCTTCCGCAGTGTTCTTTGCTGTGATTGGTCAATTCTTCTGCATAAATTAGAACTACCAATTATTGAATCCACCCTCCGCGCTTGCTGTCGCGTGAATGGCCCAGTACCAATTTCTCTCGAATGTAATACTTTAGGTTATATTTTTGTTTTATTCACTAATAATTCATTAGTGCGTCGATTTTGATCAGAAATAATCAGATCGAAAGGCAAAGGTTGCGAAATACCTTTCCTTCGTTCAGTTCTAGTTAATCGTGGTGCAATATCATCCCAAATCATTTTAGAATCCACTAATCTAACTTTATCATGGTTAACAACTTTATGATCGTTATTAGGGCCTACTACAGTTACCACTGAAGCCCATGATCTAACGACTATGTATACTGGATCGTATTTCCTCTCCAAAGGTCCGGATTCATTTATAAACAAAACAAGTCAAACCACCCCGCCCAGCACTCTGCGGTCATTGGCGATACACCTGTCCCTTTTTAGACATCGGTGTCTGCGCCTGCGCAGCCGGTGTCGCTTTCTCATTGCTTCCTCGCTGTTGCGTTGACAGCGCATACTTTCCCGTGTGCTCTCTGACTGAACCTGATCTATTCTTAGATGCAATAGCTACCTCACCCTTCGATGCTACGTTTACACCCGGCGACTCAAGACATCCACCCGTTGCATAAGAACCGGCACCATACGGTGACGCAACATTTACTGAATGAATATCTGCATGTGTACATTTATTTTCAGATACCGTTAAGCATTCTACACACTTTCTTAGTGAATTTACTTCATTCTGGAGCGACTTTAGAGCCTGACTCTCTCCTGCTGCTACTGAACTAGCCTGAACTCCTCCAGAAGCAGTTGTTTTAGACATTTTCAAAGAATTAAAGTTTAGACTATCAACCTGACTAGTCATATTTAAATCTGTCAGTCGTGATTGTGCATGTCGTTGCTGTCTCAATAGAGACCTGTCACTCAATATAGCTAGAGTAAAAGCTTCTTCCAATGATTTTGGTTTATTGGTCTCTACGTACCACATAGTGTTGTCATCCAACAATGAATCAAGAAATCGTAATAACTAAATTTCAAAGGTGTCAGTCCCCAAGGTAGCAGAAGGTAGTTTCCACCCCTTACTAGCAGCTGTTTCAAACCGTTGGCAATATGCCGCCACTGTCTCACCCTCATTCTGTACCATAGTCATTACTATACTTTTTAAATGAGTTTTTTTCATCTGCAGTTAACAAAGTCTTAGCAATTTCCTCTTTGATATCATCCCATGACTTAGCACCCTTAGTTGTGAAGGCAGTGAATAACACTTCATGCAGTGTACCTGTTGCATTTGAAAGTGCGAAGCGAATTATATCTAAGTCTGACACATCTGCAAGAACTCCAATCCTCTCAATAAGATCTACCCACTCTCTCAGTGCACCTCTGTCAGTCCCATCCAGCATAGTCACATACTTCCCATATGCTTTAAGAGCTCTTATCTTGGTTTCATTACTTTTATGCTGTAGACTAGCTAATTCATGTCTCTCTCTATGCTCTTCCCTGTCATTATCAGCCTCAGTACGCTCTGTAATTTGCAATATCCTTTCCTCATTTTTGTGAGTAATATTTTCTAAGCTATCAGCCATAAATTTAGTCCATGCTTCCAATTTATCACAGTCAGCACTAAGAATACCTATTCACCCTAATAACCTAGTATCAAACCACAACCCAAATTTTTCACGTAATGCATCCTCTATTGATGCGCGAAAAGGAAGAGAGGAGGTGGGGGTGGAAATAAGGCGTCTTTATTTATGCCTCAGACAGAGCATACAGGTCAGAGAGTAACAAGAGGACAAACATAAGTAAATAAGGAATAATCTGGTAATGTAAGGAAGCTCATGAGGAGCGGAGTAATGAAATAAAGCAATAAGGAGGAGCAGTGAAGAAAGTACATGATAAAATAAGTAATAAAGTTCAGGGAGAGTAAAAGTCAGTAGGTGTTCTGTGAGGGGGTGCCGAGGAGCCCTCCACCGCTGGGAGAGAAGTGTAGGAGGAGTGTAGGGTGGGTGGGTGGTGAAGAAAGCAGAGAGCTGGGAGACGGCAGGGGGCGAGTGCCTGAGGGAGGCCGGCGTACGACCTTATAAGGGAGGAGGGACGGGCGACAGCAGGTGAGGTGGGAAAGCTGTCGGCCCGGGGGAGGGCGAGAGGTGGCGAGCAGCGGCGTCGGGTGAGGCGTGAGTGCTGCGCGACGCGGAGGGCGGGGGAGGTGGGGGCACGCCGCGCCGTCTGCCGAGGTGAGAAAGCAGCGCGACGGCGGGGGCGGGGGAGGGTCTCTTCCTCTCCTCGCATCAAACGCAATGCTTCGCATTACGACCGATGCGCGAAAAGGAAGAGAGGAGGCGGGGGTGGAAATAAGGCGTCTTTATTTACGCCTCAGACAGAGCATACAGGTCAGAGAGTAACAAGAGGACAAACATAAGTAAATAAGGAATAATCTGGTAATGTAAGGAAGCTCATGAGGAGCGGAGTAATGAAACAAAGCAATAAGGAGGAGCAGTGAAGAAATGTACATGATAAAATAAGTAATAAAGTTCAGGGAGAGTAAAAGTCAGTAGGTGTTCTGTGAGGGGGAGCCGAGGAGCCCTCCACCAAAAAAGGCGGAGAGGGCTCGCGGCGCGCCCGAGGGGGCGAGGTGGCGGATGCAGGGTGGGGCGGCAGATAGGCGGGCCGCGTCAGGGGTCAGGTTCCCAGGGGGGGCGGCGAGTGTCCGGGGCCTGCATCAACATGGAGCGGGCGGCCAAAAAGGAGGAGGCCCGCTCCTTGGCGGGATCCGGTGAGGAGGTCCGACGAGGGTCGAGCAGGGGGGCAGCGAAGTCCTCAGGGCTGGCTGGGGCGGTGGTCGGGGTCTGGGTGGGCGGGCTGTTGAAGGCGGTGTCGTGAGGGTTGGCGGCAGAGGGTTCCTCGTAAGGCTGGGCTGGGATGTGGTCCGAGGCGTGAGGCCCGAGGTGATGATCCCCGGCTGGGACTGGGCGGCGCTGCGATCGGTGGTCGCTGGGAGATTGTCGGTGGAGGTTGCGGGGCTGTCGGCAATGGTGAGGGTGAGGTGCCGGGAAGGGCCCCCCGGGCCGGCCGGGGGGAGGCCGGCGGATCAAAAATCCGCCGAGGTGGGGGGGGTCTGGCGCTCACGGGCTTGCTTGGTTATGCATTCGGCCTCGCAGTGCATAGTGAGCATGCACCTCACGTTCGCGCAGTAGGCGCATGCGTGACGGCGCCTGTCCCCCGCCTCGCCGTGGGCCTCCCCGACGGGGGCCCGATCGCACGAGGCGGGGTCCCGGTTCCAGGCCGGGCAGGGGGCCCCGTGACTGTGCCTGTCGTAGGTGACTCGGGCGTCGGCTTGGACGGGGCCTCGGAGGGGCCTGGGAGGGTCGAGTGGGCGGGCTTGGGTGGTGGCTTGGGCGGGCATGGCGATGCACTCTACTCTGAGGAGGTTAAGTGCTACCGGGTCATGCCACCCGTGGGGGAGCCTTCCGTCCACGATCCATGTAAACACGGTCTCCGAGTACCGGCGGACGGTCGCCCACGGGTAGATGAGGTTATCCCGGCAGACTGCGAGGTGGTGGTGGTGGAGTCCCTGGGCGGGGTGGGCGGGGAAGTCGGGATGGTCGATGAGGGTTAGAAGGGCGAGGGTGTATTCCTCCTTTGTTGCCTCCCCCCTCTTCACCGGCTTCCTCTCAGGCCCTCGCTCTACGAGGTCGGAGGGGAATATATAATCGACCGGGATACCTTGGCGCCTGACGGAGTGTCGCGCCTCGGCGGAGGCCAAGATGTCCCGGACGGCGTCGGCCGCGGAGGCGGGGCTGTGGCGGGTCGGTTCTTCCTGGTAGGCCGCCGACGCGGTGGGCGGTGCTTGGGTGGCGAGGTGGTGGTACCTTTCGTATTCCGGGTGAGCCGCGCCAGGCAGGGTCGCCTGAGGCGGCGGCGGGGGCCGGGCTGTGGCGGTGGTACGTGCCCGAGGTGGTGGGGCGCCCGCGGCGGGGCGGGCGGCCAGGCGTCTCGGGGCGGGGGAGGGCACCTCCGGTGCGGTGCAGGCCTCCCCGGTCTCCAGGGCGTCGATCCGGGCGTGGAGGTCTGCCGCAGTCTGGCGCGCCTCGGCGGAGGTCTGGCGCTGGTCGAGCCGGATCTGCTGGAGTGTCTCCAGTACTGCTGAGATCTCGGCGCCCGAGGTGCGGTCCGAGGGCGCCGCGGGGGACGCCGGAGCGGACGCCGTGGACTCCCCCCGTCCTGGCGTCGAAGATGGCCCCGGGGTGCGGGGGGCGGCCCGGGAGCCCTTCCGTCCGCGTCCTTTCCTCGAGGCATGGTGAGGTGGTGCAGCGGTCCGAGGGTGATGCCAAAGTGAAGAAAGCAGAGAGCTGGGAGACAGCAGGGGGGCGAGTGCCTGAGGGAGGCCGGCGGGCGACCTTATAAGGGAGGAGGGACGGGCGACAGCAGGTGAGGTGGGAAAGCTGTCGGCCCGGGGGAGGGCGAGAGGTGGCGAGCAGCGGCGTCGGGTGAGGCGTGAGTGCTGCGCGACGCGGAGGGCGGGGTAGGTGGGGGCGCGCCGCGCCGTCTGCCGAGGTGAGAAAGCAGCACGACGGCGCGGGGCGGGGGAGGGTCTCTTCCTCTCCTCGCATCAAACGCAATTCTTCGCATTACGACCAACCGTGTTATAGGCATTGTGAGTGTGTAATATAAGTGTATTTAATACAATATATAACTTACCACCAGTCAAATATGTTCACGCTATTGATATCCTCCTTGTAGCGGGTTATATAGGAATTTGAGTGTGTTGTGAAAAGTGCGGTAGAAATAAATTTAAAGAATTGAATCCAACCGATAGAATTACCTGTAAAGTAGCAGAAAAGTGAAAAGTCTCTCCCGTATATATTAATACGCTCTAATTTACTTCAGGGTTAAAGAAAATTACCGAAAGTAGTCCGAACTGAAAAATATTCTAGTGGCGACACGAGGCTTCAGACATGCGACATTACAGTAATATCGACGCCAAAGACTAATGTTTCCCTCAAGAACTGACACTTTCATCGGAAACTCGTCGACAAAGCAATTTAATTTCACTTAGTCCCTGTATAAAGCAAAAAGATTGGAGAATCAATAGAAGAAAAACTAACTCATCCACTCCAACAACCCACCAGTCGTAGTCAATACAAAAGTCCTTTTTTTTCTAGAATTTAGAATTTAGAATAGCATATCAAATTGAATGAAATAAAAATACTACGTATATAACAGATATTCTCTAAAAAAAAATTGTAGTTCTAGCCCTAATGTCAAAATTAAAACACCACGTGCGTTCAATTAACCAGCAGTCAACTAACAATTTAATTAAGAAATATAACCTTTATAGTATTAAATAACAAATAATATGAAAATGCTACCGAAACACACCAAAAGTATCAAATACAGTTCATACAGTCACTACTAACCAATGTCATGTAGGTTCAAATCCCGGTAGTTTCAACAAGTCGTGGTCACCATTTTGTAAAGTCGCCGGCTGGTGGTGTGGGTGGTGTGGACAAGCCAAGAGAAATCAATACAGGTAATGAAGGCAAGTAGGTAAAGAGTGAAAGAAGGAGAGTGAGACTCCTTGATTTTTTATCTTATATAGGTTTCTAGAATCCAAGATGGCAGTGGTCACATGGGTTGATCCACCAATCAGAATTCAATCTGTTGTATCCAAGGCCTTGTTATGCTGGCTACAGTGCGTTGTAGTGGCCAATGATCCATAAATAACATCATGGGGGGAGGGGGTATGTGAGGTGACTCCTCCAAAGACTATTCTAGGAAGTGACACTCCTCCAAAGACTATTTTACTATACAATTTCTATACCTAATGAGTAATAGTTTACCAATTCCACATATCCCTAATATGCCTTTGGATTTTATATATCACCATTTACCATTATATAGACAAGTTGCAATTTATTATAGTACCTTCACATGTATCCTTATGCCATTACATCGGAAAATTTACAGGAGGGTTCTATTGAGCGTAAAATTACGTAATCCTGGCTCTGAGAGAGTCCATTGCACTTGATGACCCCTGCTGAGAGAGTTCATTGACCTTAGATGACCCATTCTTTTAGGGTGGGGGGTGGAGGTTAGTCCTTAGATGACCCGTTGTTTGTTGGTGGGGGGGTAGGGTTGTCCTTAGATGACCGGTTTGTCCTTACATGACCTATGATTGTGTGTCTGTGTGTGTGTGTGTGTGTGTGGGCGCAAACCCAAACGATGACGTCATTGAGCATTTTCAGCAGTACCATCTGCCACCTCCCCATCATTCCCCCCCAAAAACCCAAATGATGACGTCATTGAGCATTTTCAGTGGTAACATCTGCCACCACCCCCATCACTCCCCCCCAAAAACCCAAACGATGACATCATTGAGCATTTTCAGCGGTACCATCTGCCACCTCCCCAGCATTCCCCCTCAAAAACCCAAATGATGACGTCATTGAGCATTTTCAGCGGTAACATCTGCCACCACCCCATCACTCCCCCCCCCAAAAACCCAAATGATGACGTCATTGAGCATTTTCAGCGGTAACATCTGCCACCACCCCCAGCATCTCCCCCCAAAAAAAATACCCAAACGGTGACGTCATTGAGCGGCGACGGTGGTGTTGGTAGAGGTCATAGAGTTCATTTATCCTAACCAACTGTCAAACTCAAACGGTGACATCATTGAGCGTCGTCGTTGTCATCGTCGTCGTCGGTGATGGAGGTGGTGCGGGTAGTGCAGGTGGTGCGGGTGGTGCTGGGGGTGGTGGATGTTATTGCTAAAAATAGAATGCTTCCCCCCAAACCCCACTCCGAAAACCCGAAAACCCGAAGTGTTGACGTCATACTTTCAGTGGTAACATCTGCCACCTCCACCCCCAGCATTCCCCGAAAACCCATACGGTGACGTCATTGAGCGGCGACGGTGGTGGGTTGGTGAAGGAGGTGGTGGTGGATGTTATTGCTAAAAATAGAATCTGGGAGGGAGGGGCTGGTGGTTGTTACCGCTAAAGATAGAATCGGGGAGGGAGGGGGTAGACACTTTCAGCGGTAACGTCTACCATCCCAGCACCCCCGAAAACCCATACGGTGACGTCATTTAGCGGCGATGGGTTGGTGATGAGGCCCAGCGCTATCAATGATGTCACTGTTTGGATGGATTTGTTGCAAGTGAGAATGGGCGACATATCGGAAGATATCGCACAATGCATGATGCGAGATAGTGATCACGCTTTTATGGAGGATTTGACAAGATATAGGAATATTCAGAGTATTCATATTCCTTTGGATAAAGAGCATATTCATGATTTCTTTTCCATTTGGAAGGAGAATAAACATCATCGATTACCTATGAAACTTCAACCCTTGCTTACAGCATTACAGAAATTTCAACAATTGTTACAGAATCATGATATTGATTACATCATTTTATATCATGCGTGTCAACCCCAAACACAAGTATATCCTGTGAGATTTCAATTGGATGTGAATAGCGTGAGTATTCATATCATAGTTCATTGTGCCAGCGTTGGAGTTATTGATAGATCTAGTGGGAAATTGTTCCCACAACTTACAGACAGTCTTCAATATAACAATTTAATTTGCTGCGCTATTGACTATGGGCGGAAGCGTTTTTCCTGCATTCTCATTCCGAATAAAGAAGCGTTTTTACAGGAGATTTCATTTGCCTTTAACAGTGCTCGGATTATTTCATATGGAATGTATTGGAAGTGGCCCTTCTTTGGTTAGCGAACTATGATGTTGGAATCCATTGATGTCAGCAATGATGGTAACAATGACAGCAATATCACTGTCTGAAATGAGTATGTGTGCCTGTGCACGCGTGCATGCATGTGTGTGTGTGTAAGTAAGGAAAACTGAACTTGCCCAGATCCGGGATTGAACCGAGGACCGTTAGATCTTCACCCTACCGCTCTCCCAACTGAGCTATCGAGGCTACATGTTAGTTTTCCGTTGCACTGCACTGCAACGATATGTATGTGGAACGCGTGAGGGGTCCCGGCATCAAGCTAGGCATAAAGATTGTGCTATGGACTCATCATGGACGCGATGACTATGCTGTGGGAGGTGGGATGCAGACCATCCCAGAGTTGGAGGGGGGAATAACCAAGCATTATGCTAATGGTGTATTTGTCAAGTCACCGAGCAATCGGTATTTCATAGACTTTAATGAAAATGCCATCGCCATCATGCTTGAAAGCATTGATGATATGATTCGCGCTCTGAAAGAGGCTAAGACAGAGCGTCACTTTGGGGGATTCCATGTCAACATTGGTCGTGGTGTGTATGCAGTGATTGAGCTAGACAGTTCCCGCATTGACTTTCGCAGATGGTTTGTTTCGAACTCTGAAAGATCAAAACCTCTGGAGAAAAGGATGCTAACTTCTTGCAAACAGGGAGTTCATTTGAGTGCAAATCAATTGGAGGTTTTAAGCAAGTTTCTGAAGGAACACCTTCCCTCATTCCTATTCCCGCATGGTGACTTTGAGGTGAAGTGTGATGATATTGCACACAATTGCAAGCAGTGCGACATCTGTAATTGCATTGCTTTTCTTCCTATGGAGCTTCAGTTGGCGAAGATGATGTTGTCTCACTCTAAAGTAAACTGAGGAGAAGTAGTAGTAGTAGTTTAACTAAAATAAGTTGCAATAACAACATCATTAACACTATCAGTAACAGTAGCAGTAACGGTAGTTATTCATGTGTATGTATTTATGTATACCTTTGGTTCTTATTGCTAATGATTAACACTGGTCGACACATAGATTCGTAAGTAGAGAATCAATGAATGAATAAATTGCAAAGTTATAAACCACTGCCTTGTGGTACAGGTTCTTGATAGAACCAAAGGTTAAGGGAGCAAACCCTAACAGAAAATCATGCTTCCATTGCAGCATTAAGGGCGGTGATGAAGGGAACTCCCAACATCTCCCGGCCAGCTACTGCAGGGACAAATAGTTTGCGCCTGTCTTGACATGTTCTTGCCGGTGTGAGTCCTCTATTTGCTCCCCGAGAGAGTGCTGCTAGTAAATTGCAAAAGCCAGCAGCACTTCAACACTTTGCAAGCAGCTTTTATGAAATGCACAACTGCACGAAATAATGGCGGTTAAGAAATAAAAACAGTCTTTGTCGCATTGCGACTGACAGCATGATGAGGATGATGTGTTATTTTATATTTTTCAAAAACCATATGTAGCTGTGTATTACTATGTCTTCATTCATTCATTCATTCTCTACTTACGAATCTATGTGTTGACCAATGCTTATTAAAATCAGAATGGGAACTCTCTCCACCACATTCCTCTTCCTCTTCCCCACCTTTAGAAACGCTAGATCCGGCGGGTATCCTACAGGTGAGGGGGTTGCATACTCCTCCCTTACATTTTACTTCCCCCATTTCTATTGCAGCATTAACCTCAAGGAGCGACTCACTCTCTACTTCATTTCCACTAGTAGAGTGTGCAATCTCCAAGTCAAAAAGAAGAGCCTCAGAATCGAAAGGAGGGGGAGGAGGAGGAGGAGGAACAGGATAAGTTGAAGAAGGACGATTAGTAATATCCTTCATTAATTCGCTTTTCATCAACCTCATTCTCCCATTCTCCTTCTTTTTCATGGTGATATTTTCCAGAAATTGAACACGCCGCATCACCTCTTCCGAGTTTCACGCACTAACAGCTTGCATCTTTCACATCGCCATAGCAGGTGGGAAGCGAGGGTTTGGTTGTGATGCGATGCTCACCGCAGCCAGCTGTAGTTGAAAGCTGTCACACTCCACTTCACTCAACCCAATCTTGATACTTTCAACTGCTTTCTCCATCCTCTGCAAGTGTTCCTTCAACGCCACAATGGAAATCGTCATTCGTCTTTGGGTGGTGTTAAAGAACTTGATAACATCAAGTCTGATGTGTGTATGTGTGAGAGAGAGAGAAAGAAAGAGAGAGAGAATGGGATTAATAATAATAATGATAACAATAATAATCAAAATATTTGGTAAGGGGAGATATACCCCCACACATATATACATATATCCGTATATACGTATATGTATATACGTATATACATTCATCCATTCATACACACACACAACACATTCTCATACATATATTCATTTATATACATGGGTCTATACATGGCGCTATATATCCACAATCACACACACACACTCACATACACACACACACTCACATACAAACACACAGCAACTGCATGCTTCCACTCTGTCATGGGTGCGCACACAAGTGAGCACACACACACACACTCTTAAGAGAAAGATGGGAGTGAATAATAATAATATCCATCACACAATACATGGGTATGAAGCATGAATGTATGCATACATACACTCATGCTTCATATACATACACTCACGCTCCATATCCATACACTCACACTTCATATACATTCACTCGCGCACCATACCACACCATACACAGGCGTTTTTCCACGCAATCACATACTCACACACCCACATGTACATACTCACACATAAGTAAAACAATATGAAAATAATTCATTCACACAATTTAAACAGACAAAAGACAAAGACAAAGACAAAAAATATATATATATATATATATATAAATATATGTGTATATTTCAACTCAGCCTTCTTCACGCGAGATGTCATTGCGTCTGTTGTTGTAGGACATTCCTCCACTCATGTTGCTGTCGTCAGTTGAGTAATAAATTCGTTGAATGGGGGTTTACCCGCCGAGGCTTGACGGAGGAGAAGTCATTAGTCGGGTAGTAAATATGTTGGGGAATAACCGTTGGCGTGTGCTGTAGTTGGTGTCGCTATCGGATAGCGCTGTTGGATAGAAGGGTAGACTTGATGACGCTGGTGGTGGCGGTGGTGGTGATGGTGTTAGAGGAGGTGGTAGTGGTGGCAATCTCACAGAGATGTGAAAATAAGCTCTATTCTCAGTGGAGTATAGCTGGCGCTTGATGGATGTAAAAGAACTATCAGTTTTTATACTCACCAGAGTGAATAAGCCCCGCCTAGTTTAATTAGATCTCAAAATAACCATTCCCTCCCTCCCATGATAACAAAGTATTTTTTAGTTTTTGGTTTGCTTTTTTGTCAATGAAACTCCTTTCCTTTCTGGTCATTGGTTGAGTTATTTGATGCTTCCTATTCATCTCCTCCCCTGGCATCTCCCTCCTTCACTCCCCCTCCTCCCCTTCCAAAACGATTTTAAGTGATGTGAAACAAAACACTCTCCAAGCATATACTCCAAACCCTTGTGTGCATCGCAGGCACAAGTGAGCACGATGCACGCACCTCTCCACTCCACACACACACACAACACCCCTCTCCGCGAAGCGGTGGTTGTTGGGGGTGGTTGACAGAAGACAAGCCAGCTGTTGTTTAAATACATCCGTCTCACAATAAAATGTTCATGTTTTATTTATTTTGGATTTATTTATTCTTTCATCATCATCATCATCCTGTCGGTCGCGATGCGACAAAGACTACTTTCATTACTTGACTGTAGCCAGAAGAAAATTGAGAATAGAGGATCTGCTTTGGTAGCCTGTCTGATGACATCCTCATGAGGTGTCCAGTCCACCAGAGATTCTTTTTGATCAGAAGATCTTCCATAGAGGGCAGCCCCGTTCGTTTGAGTATTTCCTTATTTGTCACTTTGTCCTTCCAGGTTAGCCTCATGATTGAACGCAGATGTCGCATCATGAAGGCATGCAGCTTTTTCACCTGTCGTCTGTACACTGTCCAGGCCTCGGCTCCGTATAGTAGGGTGGATAGCACGATTGCATTGTAGATCTTACCTTTGACCCGAATGGACACATGGTGGTTGTTCCAGAGTCTCTGGCGTAGTCGGCCGAAAGATGCGCTAGCCTTGGCCATCCTTCTCTGTATTTCAGCATCAATGCGTCCATCACTTGATATAGTGCTTCCGAGATAGGTGAATTGTGGAACAGAGTTCAGCTTGTTTCCATCAACCATGATCTCCTCCTCTCGGGTTCTTGTAGAGTTGGGTTGATACAGCACCTCCGTCTTCTTGATGTGAATCTTCAGGCCAAACTTCTTTGATGCATCAGAGAAAGCGTCCACTATTTTCTGGATCTCTTCAGCAGAGTGGACAACCAGTGCACTGTCATCTGCGAATAGTAGCTCTCTCACCAGTATCTGAGTAGTTTTGGTCTTCGCTCTGAAGTGTGCAACATTGAATAGGTCAGTGCTCTGTCTGGACTGTATATAGATGCGATCCCCCATGTCTCAGAAAGCCTCGTCGAGCTTTGCTGATAGGAAGATGGAGAAGAGCGTGGGGGCCAGTAGACAACCTTGCTTGACCCCATTGGTAACCCCGAACGATTCCGAGACTTCCCCTCCAGTACTAACGTTCGCCATCATTCCTGTATGTAGAGCCTCGATCATAGTTGTGAACTTCTCTGGGGATCCGTACTTCCTCAGTAGCTGCCATAGCCCGGTTCTCATGACTGTATCAAATGCCTTAGTGAAATTGACAAATACCATGTACAGTGGTCGGTCCTGCTCAATGCACTTTTCATTTCATGAAAGCTGCCTGCAAAAGTGTTGAAGTGCTGCTGGCTTTTGCAAGTTACCAGCGGCACTCTCTCGGGGAGCAAATAAAGGTTTCACGCCGGCAAGAACATGTCAAGACAGGCGCAAAACTATTTGTCCCTGCAGTGGCTGGTCGGGAGATGTTGGGAGTTCCATACATCAACCGCCCTTAATGCTGCCACAGTGACATGGATTTCTGTTTAGGGTTTGCTCCCTTAGCCTTCGGTACTGTCAAGAACATGTACCACAAGGCAGTGGTTTACAACTCTGCAAGGCAGTGGCGTCAAACTCCCTGAGGTATTGCTATACCTGCTATACCTGCATACCTCATTTATTCTTTGATGTATCTATATTTCCCATGTTTTCTAGATATTTTTTCGGAGGAGGGACTGGGTAGAAAAAAAATATGATGAAGATCATGTCGATGGTGGAAAAAAAATAACTTTCTACAATAATTTCATTCCTCCAACATATGCTTCACCATTGAAAAGAAAGAAAGATCTCATAGGTGGAAGTTAGATGAAACAGTACTCACATTCTCCTCCAGTATTTGAAAGTCGACTTCAAGTGAATAGCGGTTTTTCCTTCTAATTCTAGGTAAGTTTCTCCAAGGTGATAATGTGATATAGTTCACTTCATTTATTTAGGAAAGCTCTTTCGAATGATATTAGTTTCATTTAACTTCACCAACTAAAAAGAAATAAGATAAGGATACTCATTGATATATCACAAATGTTTATATATATATATATATACATCCATACATACATTCATACATAATTTAATGCTAATGATAATACTAATGCTAACGTGAACAATGTCTCCAACTGGTTCTTTTTTATTTCTATTTTTAGAAATGACTTCTATGACCCTGTGGTGGTGTTGGTGGTGTTGGGGTTTGATGGTCGGTTGTTGTGTGAGGACGACGTACTTTTGTCAGCAAAATGATGAAGGTATGCCACCGGTTTAATGAATCACAACTTTTGGCTATTACTAGCAATAAATCTTTACTAAAATAATTTTTAGATCGATCCTTTCTTTTTCAAATAGATATTGATATTATTAGACACAAATTTACAAATTTACAAATTCTGTCAGTCAGAAATCAATTAACTCCTTTTCATTGCGGCTCCCTACCATTTGAAACTGTTAGAATTACCATAATTTCTGACTGCCCCACCCCCTCCCCCTCTCCGCTAACTACAACCCTCCCTGATGACAAAATCCCGTTCTTAATACCATTTCCCCCATCACCGACTATACCAACACCATCGACTACTACTACCTTCACTACTACTCCTAGTACTACTACTACCACTACTACTTCCTCCACCACTACTGAAGTGGATGCAATGAGAATGACGATTGAAGATGGTGACAATGGAAGATGTGGTGTGATATATGCGTAGTAGACGTCTAGACCTGTGGTTAATATATGTTAATGAGATGCAGAGTTGGGGACAAAGAGATATGCAAATCAGATGCCGTAATGGAAAGTTTAGCCGGCGGGTCAAGCATGCCCTAGGCCGTGAATAAACCATTCAGTAATCAGAAGTCAAAGTGTTCAGACGTTGTACTTTCACATGGTGTCAGATGAGGAAGAATGCCGCCCGCAAATACTTTGCCGGGTTTGCAGACGCCTGGTCAGCTTGTCCTCAGCAACAACGCGAGATCGAACTGGAAAACATGGATCAGAGCATATGATATATACGCCACTGCGTCAGGTGTCATATTGAAGACAGAACGAGTGCAATGCTGCATCTTTCTTCACGTTGCTGGCGAGGAAGCGCAAAAGGTATTTGCCAATATGACTTTTGCTCTCGCTGATCAAGACAAGATCAACTTTTTGAAAATGGCCAATTTTCTTACAATAGAGGCAAGGCTTGTCTCTGGCCGGGAACTGGTTTAGGGCATGATAATATCCACACTTGTTGCATTGTACTCTTTGCTGATCGTACCTTGGTGGACGTTCTGTTCGACCACGTGGTGTTCCTGACGCATACCGACACTGGCTTGTACTGGCTGCAGGGCGTTTCCTGACGAAATCGACACAGTCACTCTTACCGCTGGTGGCTTCTGATAATTGTCTATGACAGTTTTCATTTAGGCGACACATATCTCTACATTGGTCTAACGTTAGGTTAGGTGTTTATAAGAGATTGTCCTGTAATTGATTGTCTTTAACTCCACACACTATCCTTCCAACTTGCCGTAGTCACACAGGTGTATTCGATGCTTTAACTTGCGAATGTACATGTCCATACTCTGACTACTTTGGTTGTACGAGTTGAATTTGTACCTTATGACAGTTACATTGGTGTGCCCCGTACAGTACTTCTCGAATGCCTCAATTAATGGTGTTATTTTGTCTTGGTCACTGTCTTCAAATTTAAAGTTCTGATGTAGCTTTTGGGCTTCTTTACCTGCAACGTGCAGGAAGACACAACACTGCACTTTTTCTGTCTTGTTCGCTGCACCTGAAGCTGTGGCGTATATATCGTAGGAGTGCAACCATGTACGCCAGTTCAAGGCTAGGTTTCCTTCCAGGCTTAGAGGACTTGGCGGCTTTAGGTCTGTGAGCGCCATATCTCTCGGTTCTCCTCTGACACCATGTAATGAGAACACATGGACACTATGACGACCAGAACGCAAGTGCTTTATTATTCGCTCCTCTCCCCGCGCGTCCACGTGACCTACCCGCTGGCTACCTACCCTGTAGCCGGCTCACGACCTCTGGTATTACATATATTACAGAGGTGAAGGAGAAGGAGGAGGAGGAGGAGCAGCAGGAGAAGGCGAATCCCAAAATCACTCCTAATTCAACGCGAACATGAACACAAAGGGATCAATTGAGTTTGACACAAACATCTATGACGAAACCCCAACATTTTCTACCAAACTTCACCATTTCTCCTGGTATGTATGATTTTTCACTCTTCTAATCCATCTTTAACCTATTTCAGTCTCACTCACTCACTAACTCACTAACTCACTGACTCTCATCATTCACACAACTTATTTCTTGTACTCTCCTCCATCATCTTCATCATCATCAAAACCTCATCTATGTTACAATATTTCTAGTACTTTAATTCAGCATCTCCATCATCATCATTAAAATGCTAAATGTTCTCATCTATATTACAGTTCTCGCTAATAGAAAACTAGCACCCGAAACGAAAAACATGAAAAGAGTGTGCGCTTTCGACTAGGAGACGACATAGGAAGTGAGAGGTTTGTTTTTTTTACTTACTTACTTACTTACCTACTCACAGATTAGTTGACTTCCTCCTCCAGCTCTTTCTCCTCATCAGTAAATGCCAATATGAATAATTCACTCAGTGAAAGTGTGTAGTATATCAAAGGGGTGGTGAAAAAACAATCAAATCAAAACAAATTATAATCAATCAAATCAAATGCAATACAATAATCACACACACAGACATATACACATATATAAATCTCTATATATATTTGTCGAATTTTCTTTTATTTCTCTTTCTTTCATTCCCAAATTTTAAATAGCAGAAAATGAACAGATGCTGAGAGGAGTGAAACCTTCCCCATCAAGTCCTCCTCCTTCACCCCCACCTTCACTTCTAACCCTTCCGATGACCAACACAACCATCACCTCTACCATCAACTCCATCACCTCCATCACTGCATTAAGGAAATCAGAGGAGAGCCCCGCCCACCTCACCTTGTGTTGTGTGGGTGATACACGTTCTGCACTGACAACTATCCTGAGACTGTCCAGTCACTGGAGCTGCGCGTAACGCTTTCCGCGCCATCGGAGAAATTCCCTCCCCCTACCCCTCCTCCTCCTCCACCTCCTCCTCCACCACTGCTGACACCACCTGCAGAAGTTGATCGAGTTCCAGCAACACATGATTTGGTAGGTAAATATTTTGTTTAATTTTCAAGAGATTGATAATAATAATAATACCGACCCACCCTCTGGGGAGGCTCAGGACTAACACGTGTACATATATACATAAGCAATACCTGTATTCATAGTGGGAAATGAAATCACCAAAATCCAGCAATTGGAAACGGAAATAGCCCTGTATGGGCGCCGCCATTTGTAAACTCATGTTGAATAACAGAATAATCCAAATCCAGCAAACGGAAACGGAAATCGCTTGTTGAACTTCGGTGTGCAGCAAGCAGGGTGGATGACAGCGATTGGTTAATAATATCCTATCGTCTTATAACCTTGACGGCGCACCACCGCAGAGTAGCGCACTCCAAATCAAGGAACAACTACACTGGTCCCTCGCTTCAGACCTTCCATATATGGTGCGATCCACCAAACTCTGGGAACGAGCCACACAGAAGGAACAAGTACGGAACCCTTATTCAATAAGCTGGCTCTGGTACACCATGGTCAGAACGAACATCCCCCATCCAGTCGGCCTTCCTGCTTCTACCCAAGTCGCCACCAACTGCTTCATGACTGGCTACCGCCATTGGATTGATGTCCCCAACCTCCAGCGCTGTCCCTGCGGCACTAAGATGTGGCCCACATACTCGCCTCATGTGGTGCCTTCGACAGATCTGCCATCAGTGATTTCATGGAGGATGCTGACCACCAACTCAGCGACAATAGGGCCGCTCTGGCTATCCTCTCCAGGATTTCCAAGTCATCCTAGAATGCACTTGCTCGCTTCTACCGCCAGAACGCAGACATCATCAACACTGTCGGTCACCCAGACCATGACATTGAGGACTAGCAGGCCCCACGTCATCGCCATAGCTGACTCTACACCACTACCAACTAACCACTAATTTTCACTGGCAACAAACAGGTAACCCCACCCACTGCCTAACTAATCCCATCCTCACTTCACTTCTTCCTCTAGCTTTGGCCGGACTTACTGTGCATACCGGTGAGTCTGGCTACTACAAAACTCTCCCCTTCATTTCATCTGTGATGCAATCATCCTAAATCAAGATAACCAACTCTGGAAACAGTACTTAAAAGAGAAAGGAAAACAAGTCACACAGGTGAACAGTGAATCAGTTGTGCTTTATTGGCATCAACTCCTGTCCACCCCTTTACATGTGACCTATCACCTTCACTCCTTACCTGCTGTCCACACAGTATCTCATTACCACCTTAGCCTGTATACAGAAAGCAGTGCCTACAGCCCATGGGACAGGAGTCCTATGCCTGTGTATACACTCAATTGGAAGATGTGAATTTTGCTAGCATCTGACAGAGTGTCTGGGGTTCCTGCTCAAGAGTAGGTCTGTCTCACTCAAGAGCCAGGAGTAGAGTGATCCCTCTCCAGTGAGACTGAGAGAAGTTTCTTGCATAATTAATTAGAATGATACTTGTGTGGTCATGATAGGCTAAGGGGGGCCCGGTGACCGGATCTCCCACAGACAGCCAATCAGACACTCCCCTACAGACTGGTCAGTGCAATGCCCTAATATGGGGGAGTTGCCACCCAAACCAGCCTGCAGGGTGTGGCTCTAAGGAATGTGGTATGGCTGGTGTGCTTGGCCCTGGGTCCGGTAGGGGCAGGTAGTTGTATACAGTTACAATTAGATATATATATGTTTAACCATAGGGCTATTCCACCCCCGCTTAAGGCGAGCCTTCGTGTTAATGTATGTAATTATTTCCTTGTGAATTTCCTTGGCCTGCCGCAGGCCGCCACAGCCTCTCGTCCCGTCTGCAGTCTCCATCGGTGTCCGCCCCGTACTAAAGGCGGCCAGCCAGAGTTTCGTCTAAATACTGGACTTTGCCTTCACACGCATTTATCGGCCTAAAGGATATTTATATTAGGTTATTTCAACTAACTGGCTGTCCCCTCGCCATTCGGGGTATATTAATGTTACTAAATTAATCCAGAAGTAAGCAGTCAAGCTAGTGTTGCTGCTGCTGTCATGGTTAATCCGCTTAACTGCATGTCGTTATTTTAGCCAAAAGTAACACTACGTTAGTTCCGTTAATATGTCTGTTATTATATTCCCACAGATGGGTTAATTAACTGCATAAGGCCTATTTAGGCATAAGGCCCTTAATTACATATAAAGCAATTGAATATCAGGTTTTTCCATAGCGGTTAATCTACAATAATACTGGAGGATAGTAAAGAACGCAACGAACGTTCCAATTCATCCATCCAAAAGCTCACGACCATTTATTCTTACCAAAACTAACAAGATGGCATAGTAGCAGGTTATATTACGACAGATAAATCCCCTCCCCTGGTTATTTACGTTAAATAAGTTTAGAATTTAAAGAAGTAAGGCCTAAATCCCGGCTAAAACATCAGAGCGTGCAAAAAAACATCTGATGGGTCTGGGTCCGAACGCCCGACCTCCTCTCGTTGCTTGGAAAGTCGCAATCGACATATTCAAGCAACGCGTTACGGCTGAGAACCCGAGGCCACGCAAATGTTGGCGATTTGCGCACCCGTGAAACCAAGTAGCCCACATCTCTAGATGCGAGTCATTTGGCACCAGTGCCCACTTCACTGCTCCCCCAGACGAACAACAAGAATTGATGTTCGTCTAAGAAGAGAAAAGTGGGCATGACTACAACGGTTCTCGGAAGTAGCAACCTGAAAACAAACAATCCCATGACCGTGTCCCTGCGCATTCAGCGGATACATACCGCTAAATGCGCAGGGGCGCAAATGTACCTCTCATTGTGTATTTACCTGAAATTGAGCATGTAGCGTATTAAGAAATACATATGCCAGACATGCTGTAATATATGAAAATTCATATAGTAATTCACATTATTAAAATGGTTACATACTGCAACCTACCAAAAAGTATTCTATTTAGAATTTACTGAAGGTTTTCCATATAATATGCCAATATTGGCAGAGACTCAGCAATGGAATACTGATTAATTTATATTAACAATTTCATCAGCCTTTAGCGTGATAATAGTCTCCTGTGCGGATTAACACCCATTGCTGATAATTTTTTATGGTATCCGTTTATCACAATCTTTTGATATTTCGCAAAAACATTAGGTGGCTCGTTCCTTTTTTTTTAATAGTATTGTAATGGCCCACGGCCCTCCGACTCTCGCACTCACACGCAGTCACACGGAAGAACACCAAGATTCAATTCAGTGTACGCTTCACCCTTGGTTTATTGAACCATCTGCTCTCCACGGCGTCAGTAGTTGTCTGACCCGCCCCCTGACTCGCCAGATCCCACATCGACTCTATAGGTGTGTGTGGGGGGGTGGGTCAACCACACGCAGTAGAGGTCAGCCCAGTTGGGGTCTGACCGGTGGTGACCCGTGCCGCCACCTAGCGCAGTGTAATGGTACTGCGCTGATGGCGTCGTAGTCTCCGCTGCTACCGCGTGATAGTAGAGCTCATGTTCAGACTACTACACTGCCCCCCTTAGAGTCTCACCGGTTGCAGAATGCAAACCGATGAGAATCGAGAAATGATAGAAGTCAACATGAGAACTAACTTGAAAGGGAGAGAAGCCTTACAAAGCTATGTATCCTTTTGCGCAATTCCTAGACCTGCCTGCAGCGAAATAGCGATGTGAATCTAGCTAGCTGCAAGGCAAACATATCATCAATCTAGGTGAAGAAAGAGTCTTTAAATGAGTCGCACAAAGACGACCTCTCCCAGCCTCTATGTAGTTGGTGTATAGAATGTTTTTTGCTGGGAGAGAGTTCATACCCCACAAGTGGAACCCCCTTGACAGAAGGAAGCAAGGAACTACTCAGTCCGCCCCCCGCCACCCCCCATCTCAGAAGAACCATTAGCGGGGCGCTCCTCCTTCTACGCGGAGCGGCTCCTCTTCGAGCTCCCTCAGTCCGTCCTCCTTGTGCCCGCGTCGCCTGGTCAGTAGATCACAGACGGTATTACACCGCGGACACGCCAAACAGCCACACCCAGGCTCGCCAAGCTCGGTGCCCCGCTCCGGTGCAGAATGCATGAAAGTAGAAGGGCGGTGTTACTTATAACAATTGAGAAAGTCTCCGCAGATACAACGTTTAGGTATGCAATACATTTTATAAGAAGCAATGGGTGCCAGCAAGAACCCGGCCTCCTACAAAGGAAATTACACCCCATGTGCATCCTCCCCTGTTATAACAGGAGCCGACGCACACGCTGTCAATCATGTTCTGCCGGAAGCGCTTACTATAGTACTTTTAGTAGTAATTTTTAAAATAAAGAATGCAACATAAAATAAGAGCCAGGGCGACACTGCATAGGAAAATCTTTTAGTGTAAAATGGACAGTGTCTACCCACCAACTCCCACACCATTGACCACCTCGTTCCACTGAATAAATTTAGAATATAATATTTCCTAATAGTGTGGAACAAGGAAGTCAAAACGGGGTGAAAGTTGAGGAATATTTAGAAATAATTAATCTAGTATATATATATAAAAAAAATTATTCCGACCCCTATTGCAGAAAAATAGGCAGAACACAAGAAGCTAGATCCTCCAATCGGGAGAAAGCTAAGCTCTTCACCATAACATATATCATCAACAATCGCACTGCAATGAAAAATAATGTTGAAATAGAGCAGTATGATATTAATGTAAAAATAGCACCGTAGTACTAAAAAGGTATATACAATATTATATTAGTAACAATATACATATATATATATATACAAGGCGGTCTCCACCTCCTTAAGGGAGATGAACTATCAGAATATTAATATATATTATTAATGTGTATATAAAAAAAAATTAATAACCGCCCCAGGGGTGCTGGTCTTTCAATTACCCCCGACGTGGAACCCGGAATCCCTCAGACAGGGCTAGCGCCGATTACCTGCGCGAGCAGTCAATCACCGCTAACCTAACTGCCACCTGTCATCCGAGACATCACGGTATCCAGAATCCCTCGGACAGAGGAGAGCGACGCCCAACTGTACCAACAGTTACACGTCGTCCACCACCCTGTCACCTGTCATCTGAATTTCGACGTGACGTCCAAAATCCACCGGACAGGACAGAACGGCGACTAATCACCATCCACCTTCCAGTCACCTGTCATCTGGACGTCGCCGTCAGCGTCAGCAGGCGCCCTTGCCGCCCGCGCCAGCAGCGCCCGATGTGCCGCAGCAGCATCAGCCACCAAGCTGGCCGGCAGGCCATGCAGCCTGTCCTCGACGCTGAAGCCGGAAAGATCCAAAGTGCGCAATGAACCATCCCAACTCCGGAAGTCCGAGTGGAACGCGGCAGAAAAAGTCATGTCGATATCGTCAATGACTGCAGCCTGCCGCGCCCTTTGCTCGCGCGATACTGCCAACTTCCGCTCGACAATCTTTTTGTCCTCTACGACATTGTCGAAGTCAGCACCACGCCTTCCCTCAGCCTGACGCGTCAGAACCTCCTGCGTCTGCGCGATGACCGCGTCAAAGCCCCCAATGAAGGCTTTGACCAGGCCGCCGACCGACTCAGAAATTCTGGCTGTAACGTCCACACGGTTGGCCTCGCAGAGACGCTCCGTGATCCCGTCCAACGCCAGAGCGACACCGTGATCGACCAGTGGGGCCGCAGCCACCACCGGTCGCACAGGTACCACCACCGGAGAGGAACCAACCACAGGAGCAGTCGCCGCTGGTTTCGCAACCAAGCTTGCAGACGGCGTCACTGCCAACTGAGAGGCAGATCCTGCAGCCGCCGACACACGTCGCCACGGAACCTGACCTAAGGACACCGGTTGCGACACCGATGCCACTGGCACCGTCGCCACGGTCGCCGGAGCCCGTGCCACCACCGCACTCAGAGTGTCGGGTGTCAGCTCGGCCACCAGCTTCCGACGCTTACGACGGCGCAAGCCCCTCAACCCCATTACCACCGGATCGATAGTCACGACTGGCAACTCAGGCCAGTCTCTCAACCCCCGCTGGGCAGCAGATGGAGGGGGTGGAGGCGGCGGTGGGGGAGGCGAAGCTGACCTGTCCGACCCCTGATTCCACTGCAGCTGAATGGCAGAGCCATCGCGCAGCGGCACCAGGGACGAGGACCAATTACCTCTCCCCTTGCCTTTCCCCTGGACGGACCTAACACCCCGCCCATAGCTCGAAGAGGCCACAGGAGCTGCTCGCCCCTGCTGGTCCCTCCTCACGGCAACAGCACCACGACCCCTGCCCCGTTTCGCCGAAGATGCGCCGCGACCGGTGTAAAACCGCTCACGATGTACCACCGCCGACCCCGGAACATATATATACAGGGCAATCAACCTGTGCTGCTTGGGCAGCGTCAGGGTTTCCCTGCTATAATGGAAGTCCGTGTGCTGCTTCATCGTGAAGGAGACCGCTCTCTTCGACACAGGACTGAGGATCCCACTGAATCACACTCAGTCCCTTCACGACGTCCATTATCATGCATCCGTGGCCCTCCAGGAGATGCTTGATTATCTCACAGCGGCGAGGAGTCGAGTAATACTGTCCAGTCACCTTAAGCGTTGGACAGCCCTCCGACCCACTCGCCACGTTAAATGGTCTCGTGCACCTCCATAGAGGAGCGGTGTGCAGGTGGCTCTCACAAATGTGCCTAGCCAACGGCCCCCATCGCAGAAACAGTTTTGGGGTCTGCCTATGCCCGACCCGGTTAAGCTCGCAGAACAGACAAGTCTGTCCTGGGCGAAACACACGGCGGACATAACCCAGACACGCCAATTCTTGCTTCGTGTAGCCATCCCCCCTCGTTGGATCTTTCAACCCTCCAAATATGTCACATAAATGGATGTTGTACCACTCCAACGCAGTACGGGGATGACTCTTGTTCTCGGCCCAGCCCTCGTCATCGGAGACACCGTAATCTCCGTGCGCGCCCTGGGACCGCATCAGCCGATGGTGCCCCTGCTCCCAGACCATATAGTCTCTAATACTACATGGCTGCTCGTGAGGGTCGTTCCATAGCCGCGACAGAGTAGCCTCGGTCAACCCAGCAACGTTTCCCGAAAGAAACCGCGCCAGCTTAACCGGTCCACCCCCTCGCGACCTAACGATCCACTCAGACGACGGAGTAGGATCCTCAGAGATTGCATAGCCGAGCTCCACCTCGAACCTTCTATTGGCAGCCCAACACGTAAGCATGTGGGCTATCCGACCTGTCCTCCGATCGTCCCCCCCACTGCTCTTGTTCAGAACAGGGAGCGACCGATCTCGACGGACGTGCAGTCTCCACACTGCCACCAACAGGAACGTCGTCGACATCTACAGGTACGGTATGTTTAGAACCATCGCTATTATGATAGCGATAGTCAAACGACCCATAGGACACCTTTGCAGGAGGGATCGATGCCTTAGGGGGCACCGACACAACCTCCGAGCGAGGATCAGTGTCAAGCTGTCCAGAGGCTTTAGCCTGCTCTACAGCCATCCTCACCTGCGCCTCCATCAACGCACCGGACTCACGAGAAGGGGCAGGAGGCCGAAGCAGCTCACCGCCCACAACCGGGATAGACTCGACAGAGTCGACGTCCATCCGCACACTAGAACCTTCCCCTACTGACCGTCCGTCGTCATGAGGTGCCGGCGCCAGACTCCCTAAGGTTCTAGCGCCTACATCCTCAGAGCCTGCGGACGGTAAGATAGGGGGTCGGGCAGCAACTTCAGTCGGCAGTACCACCTGGCAAGAACCCGATGAACTTCCGCTGAGAGGCTGCGCCATCCTCACCTCAGCTGGGCTGAGCGAGAACGGATCCGTGCGGGACGAACAAACCGACTCTCTCAACGCCGCCTCACGCAGCTGCCACTCTCGAAAGCGAGGAGCGTAGTACTGCTGTTGCATCGCCAGTTTCTCCTCGTGCACCTCCGCAACTGGAAGTAAGGTAAGGCAAACGGTCCATGAATATGTGGTTGCAGCAGAGTAGCTGGGCGGCGTCCGCCACCCTCACCCTGGTCCTGCTCTCTTTTTCGTTCCAATGGCTCAGGGCATCGCAGATGGTGTTGTCGGCGCTCCTCACGTGGACAGATTGGATGTCGAAATTGTGCTCTGTGGCTATCCAGATTGAGCCTCCGGATGAAGTACATCATCCCCTTCGATCTCGCCCCGCTCGTGGTGAGGGCGGCCCGGACTGTCTCGTTGTCCGTTACCATCACCACCGTGCTATCTTTCCATCGGTGGCCCCAGGTCTGGCAGGCGCAGAACGCCGCCCACATTTCGGCCTCCCTGTCGAATGCCCCCACCCTCCAGTCCCGGTCGTGGATGGTGCCAAAACCCTCACCAGAGGCATCACTGTATGTGGAGACGTACGGGGTGTGGCGGCCGATGATCTTGGCCTTCCCATTGAACCTTCTCGCGAAGGCCAACCACCACTTCCTATCCTCCTGGAAACCACTGGAGAGGCGGACCTTGAAGTGCGGCTTTGCCACCCCCCCCCCCCACAGTGTCGTAGATGTGCCTACAGAATGTCCGTCCGCCTCGGACCACCTTGGCGCAGTGGGCCAGCAGACCAGCCAGGCTCTCCAGTCGGCCCCTCGTGGTCTTCCGCTTCCCCTCCAGCTCCCCCAGGGCTGCCGTCATCTTGACAAGCTTGTCCTCGGGTAGTGACATCTCCAGCGCCACCGTATCGATATCGATCCCCAGGAACCTGGTCCGGGTGGCCGGGGACGTGACCTTGCGGAAGCTGATGTGGAACCCCATCCTCCGCAGGATGGCGATCAGTTTGGCTTGGGCGGCGCACCCCGCCTCAAAGTCCCTTGCCACCACGCAGAAGTCGTCAAGGTAGTTAACAACCTCACCGCTCCCTCGCGGACCGCACAGCGGACTATGAAGTCCGAGAGCTTGCTGAACACGTATGGGCTGGAGGCTAGGCCCATGCAGAGCCTGTTGTCACGGAGGTAGACAGGGTTGTCCCCGAAATCCCAGAATATCCCCTGCCTCTCGCGATCGCGTGGGTGGATGCTGACCGCGCGGTATGCATCCCGGATGTCGATAGTCGCGAGGCTGTCCCCCCTCTGCATGAGGGCCGCCACATCATCCACGCTGTTGTATGAGAATTTTTTGGCCACCCCATCCGTGTAATTGTTCACCGACTCCCCCTCGGGTCGACTGCAGTCCACTATACCCCTGACTCCTCCCCCGTCCTTGGGGATGCAGAACAGCCTGTGGACGCAGGTAGGGCGGTCTGAGACGACCGTCAGGGCACCGCTTTCAATCTCCATGTCGAGTTTTTTCGACATGGCGGCTCTGTCGGTGCTGTCACCCCCCCTGCCGTGTGGACAGTCATAGGCCGCCGTGCAATCGTGGTTTATGACCATAAAACCAAAACAAACCCCTTTCAGTATGTATTCGGCGTCAGGGTCGGTGTCTCCTCATAGGAAGAGTTCTGTGAACACCCTGCATGGCTTCATCTGGGAGATCATCCCCTCAATCTTGTGTATGCAGCAACATACGCCTCCTATGCACCTGTCCCAGACACCAAAGTCCATAGCGTGGTCCCCGCCGGGTTCCGACACTTCGACCGAGAACACCCGCTCGTCTGCGTGGTCCCCATCCTCCACCCGGAGCCATTCAGGTCTCAGTCCATCCGGTCGCTTTACCCATCGTCTGGGGCCCCCGCCTGTATCGCTGGCGATGGCCGGTCGGGCCCATAGTTTTTCCGCCGGGGGATGCCCCGGGGCGGCCACCGGCCACGCCCTCCTGGGGCTCCCATCTCACGTGTCATTGTTTACACGTGGGCCGGTGCCTACACCCGGGTCCGCGCCGCTGGCCACTGGCCGGGTCTCACCGGCATATCCAGGGGCCGCCACCGGCCACGCCCCCCCAGGGCTCCCACCCCACGTGCCGTTGTTTACACGCGGGCCGGTGCCCACACCCGGGTTCACGCAGCCGGCCACCGGCCGGGTCTCACCGCCATCGGCGATGGGAAAGATTTTTTGCATCTCTGCATGCACCCTTTCCTGCGTTCCTGTGTGTACACCGTGTAATTTTTTGTGTATTTCACTGGTATCCTTCCGGTCTTCGCCGTAGGTGGCCGGGTGGGCGCCATCGCTACCAGCGATGCCGCCTCCTCCCCAGTCGGGGCAGACCTCCGGTCTACTCGTGTCAGTGGCGCATGTTCGCGCCAAAACTGCTGGATGCAGGTCAGCGGTGGCGTCCCACTCGCCGGCCCCGCACCTCCCGTGGGTAGCGCAGGCCTCCGGCCCACGCGTCACCGTAGCGCGTGTTCGCGCCAAAAGGTTGGGATGCAGGTCAGCTGTAGCGTCCCTAACCCCGCACTTCCCCCGGGCCGCATGTTGCACGGGCTGCCCGGTGTAGCCCTGCCCGGGGTCCAGTCAGTCCTTGGTACATTTTATCCTGGCATGGCTCCTGCTTCCACACCGACTACACCAATGGCCAAAACCGCATTTCTCCTCGCCGGTATTGCAACCCACCTCTCTGTTCCATCTGAAGCACGCCCTTTTGCCCTCACGCTCAAATACACGTCCCGTTTTTGTTGTTGCGGCACCTACCAGGCTCTTTGCCCTGGGTTTCATAGACTCGTGGCCATAGTGGAGCAAACTGGCCGCCGTGTTTCCACCGGTAAAGGCGGCGAACCCATCACTCTCAGCCACTTTCCGGACTGCCGTGTCATAACGGATGTGTGCCGTGTCCTTCAAAATCTCATGCTTAGCCTTAGATGCTATGAAAGAGAGATGCCCGAATAGGGCCTTGGCATCTGCAATAGTTACACCATCCAGACTGGCAAACCAGCGGCCCGACGCCTCATATAGTTCGGACACCGACAGTTTTTTCACCTCCTTCTTCTCCTCAGTGAAGTGTTTTAGCGACCACTTACTTTTTCTCCTCCTTGAGTTGCTCCTGGTACAGCTCCTGGATCCGGACGTGCTGCATGACCGAGAGCGCCTCCTCCAGTGCCGGCCCCTCCGTGAGACCTCCCCGTACGATGAGTGTCCGTTATCCGTAGCCGGCGATACTGCCGTCGCCGGGGTCTTGTTGGCGGGGGCTAGCCCGGCCCCCGCCGGTGAGGGGGGACCGGGCGCCTCCCGGCCGTCCCGCTCCCGTATGAGCGCGTCCCATCGCTTGGTGAGGTCGGACATCCTCTTCTCCCTCTCCAGCTTCCTGATTTCCTCCCGCATCAGTTTTTCGTCCTGGTCAATCTCGATATCTTGGACGTCCTTAGTGATCGCCTCCATCGCCCGGTCCTCCGATCCCGATCCACCAGACGCCATGTTGATCGCTGAGAATTTTCGTGTGACCCTGATCTGCTCCCCCGCAGCGTCCTCCCGTATTACGTCTGGAATACACCTCTGTCCGGGATGAATTTTCCCACACGGGACACAGAGACTCTCTGACATTACAGACTATCAGGACTATCAGGACATTACAGACTTAATTCCGGCATTACAGACTTTAAGGACCTAACCTAGTCCTATGGTAGTAATAGCTCAGTGACATTAGGGTATAGAGTAAGTAAGGGAGAGAACTGCTAGGGGGTAGTGTCCTTGTTTATATTCCCATAATAGATTATAGAGCACATATGTAGTCTTAGTTTTTATTTATCTTTGTATGTATATATATATATATATATTGTATGTTTATATATTGTTTGTACATTTATATGTCAAGATGTTTTAATAAATAAATATACTATCACTTTTAATTTTTGTGTCCGTGTTCAGTAAAGGCATGCCATCATTTAATTGTTATATATTAAAGTACAATTAACATTAAAATTAAAATTAAAACATAAATAAAAACTTTAAATTTATAATATTTATAATAATGTTTCTCCTTCCCCTTTCTCCCTTTCCTCCTTCTCTCTATCTCTCTTCCTCCCTCTCTCTTCCTCTCTCTCTATCTCTCTTCCTCCCTCTCTCTTCCTCTCTCTATCTCTCTTCCTCCCTCTCTATATCTCTCTTCCTCTCTCTATCTCTCTTCCTCCATCTCTCTTCCTCTCTTCCTCTCTCCCTCTATCTCTCTTCCTCCCTCCCTCCCCCTTCCCTCCCTCCATCTCCTCCCTCCCTCTATCCCCTCCCTCCATCCCCTCCCTCCATCTCCTCCCTCCCTCCATCTCCTCCCTCCCTCCCTCCCTCCCTCCCTCCCTCTATCCCCTCTATCTCTCTCCTCCCTCCCTCTATCCCCTCCCTCCCTCCATCTCCTCCCTCCCTCCCTCTATCTCTTCTCCCCTCCCTCCCTCCCTCCCTCTAACTCGTCTCCCCCTTTCTGTCTCTGTGTCACTCTATTTTTCCCTGTGTTCTTAGTATGTATGTAAAAGATTAATTCATGTAAAAAGAGAGGAGATTCATTACAATTACATTAACTAGATGACTTTAAATTAGGGAGCGAAAGAACGTAACAGACATGTAAAATTGTGTTTTCATATCTATAAAATGATATCGTTTATTTTACTAGACATATAAACATATTAGCATCTCATATAACAGGAGACATGTCACAACATCACAGACATGTAAAAAGCGATAACAGTACAGTGTCAAGAAAAGCACATAAGTTTGCAAAAACAGTAGACAGACACAGCGCATACAGACTGATAAAATGTTTTGTCAGATCATCCTGTCTTGCCATGACAGTGCTCCGGCGGGTGAGACGACCCAGTCTTTAATTAGATTGCGCTGTTCCTTTCCTAGCTTGGACGCGGTGTTGGGGTTAACAGGTACAACGTTAATGTCAGGAAGGTTGTGGCCCTCTCGCCAACCTCCAGGCACAAAGTTGTTGTTGGCTGTCTCGGGACGATCCAGCTGCATGTTCTGTAGCGCTGGGTAGCGTGTCCTCATGAGGTTGTGCAGAACAATGCACGCCTTGACGATGATCTTCACGTTGGAGGGGTGGTGCTGCATAGTCATCAGCAGCACTTGGAAGCGGTTGGCTAGAATGCCAAAGGCATTCTCCACCACTCTCCTAGCTCGGGAAAGCCGGGAGTTGAAGAGTCGCTCGTCATTGGTCAAGCCCCTCTTGCCGTACGGCTTCATCATGGTCGGCCGCAGGGCAAAGGCGTCGTCACCGATCAGAAAATACGGCACATCCTTCTGGGCGTGGACGAGCGGTTCAGGGTTCGGAAAGCCGATGGTGCCACCTTCTGTGCCCGCCGTCAGCTCTGAGGCATTGTAAATCTGGGCATCGGACGCGGAGCCCAAACCGCCAATATCTGCCCAGATAAATTTGTAATCCGCATCTACAAGCGCCAACAGGACCACGGAAAAAAAGCCCTTGTAGTTGTAGTAGAGCGACCCACTCTTTGGAGGGCACCGGCAGGCGATGTGCTTCCCATCCAGAGCACCACAGGTATGGGGGAAGTTCCACCTCTCTGAAAAGAGGTCCGCGACAGCACGCCACCCTTCTGGAGTCGTCGGACACGTCATGACCTCGGCCATGTACTCGTCGACGATGGCTTTACAGACTTCACGCACTATCAGCGACTGTGTGTTGTGGGGCACCCTCCACCCGAACTTCATGGAGGAGTATTTTGTGCCAGGTGCCGCAGAGTAAGTGCTATTTTCAGCGCTGGCTCGAGCGGCACCCTGAATGTGGTCCGTTTTTTGGTGATCCTTGGTCCCACTTGCGCCACAATCTCGTCATACAACTGGGGAGGCAGCCACATGAAGTTCACAAACGACGTGGTGTCCTCGCTGCGGAGCTCGACCATCAGCTTGTCGAACAAGCCAAACTGTGGCCGCCTCCCAATCCAGGGTCTGACCCACACTGATCGTCGCCGCCGCTGCCTCCTCCTTCGTCTCTCGATACGGGACGCCAGAAGAACCATGAGGTATAGAGTAAGCTCATGGTGATAAAGGGCAACTCTGTAGAAAAGCTGGAACTGTACTTGCAGTGCCTGGGCATCCATCCTGTATGAGCAGCAGAGCAGGAATGACCGAAGGAATGGCGTGGGTCGCCTTTATATACCGAGACCATAGGTCGGGCATACGCCGCCATAAGCTACGCATACGCTTTTCATACGCTACCAATACGCTCTCATGCGCAACGCGTACGTTCTGCGTACTTTGCATATGCCCGAGATACGCCCGAGATACACCCGTGACGCAAGTTGAGTGTATGAGTAATGTACGCCGGCATACCCCTAGCATACGCCGGCGTGCCCCCAGCGTATGAGGAGCATATGCCGGCGTATGCGAAGCGTATGAGTAGCGTACGAACCATACGCCCCTGTAGGTCGAGATTTTTTTAGCATGCACAAAAAAATGTGGACGGACAGATTTATGAAAGCGTATGGTGGTGTATGCCTCATAAGCCGGCATCTGGCGGCATCTGGCGGCGTATGAGTAGTGTATGAGTAGCGTATGCGTAGCGTATGAGTAGCGTATATGGCGTATGCCGACATATATGACGTAACGCGCCTACGCCGCCATACGCTCCCGCAGAAAACCCTAATGTGACAGCCCCTTAACTGCTCCCTGCTACCATCAACGTTCCATATATAGTGTTCAACACAGTGGATGTAATATAAATATGCAGGACTAGCCTGACACCGATGTAGAACTTCTTGGTTGCTGCCTTTATATTCCCGATAGCCGGTGAAAGGTAAATCCTGGCAAGTTTAAAATGGCGCCGATGTGAGTAAGCCCCGTTCACACTGGCGAGTTAAAACGCTTCATCTAAATCGCCTTGCCTAGTTCGCCTCACATTTGTCGTATCCACACATCCAGTGTTTGGGGCGGTTTAAGCCGGAAATCGATATCTGCGCATAAGCAAGTCCATACTAACCAGCGCCAGTTTCGGTTTGTCGATGTCACTACGGGAGAGTGTGGGTTCGACCTAGATATGTATTAACTGAATCGTATTGTTTTGGGACGGTCAAAACTTCTGCTGGGCAGTGAAACCCTAAAACTAAATGATGAAAAAAATATCTGTGCACCTCTAGCCGGTTCATAAGCTGTATTCACACGGGGAAGTTAAATCATATAAATTGACTTGCCTAGTTTGACTCACATTTGCCGTGCGATTTACATGAATCGTTTAATGTAAAACGCTTCGCAAGGTGGTCTACAGGAACCGATCTACGCTGAATCGTTTTATTTATGACATCACACGCATGCGCAGTCAAGGGAAACGTGACAGTCGAGACCTGAGTGTGTTGACTTGATATTTTGTTCATGATTTATTTTAAGGTTTTCACTGCCCAGCAGAAGTTTTGACCATTCCAAACCAATACGATTCAGTCCATACATATCTAGGTCAAACCCACACTCTCTTGTGCCGACATCGATGAACCCAAACTGGCGCTGGTTAGTCTGGACTTGCTCATGCGCAGATATCCACTTCCGCCTTAAACCGCCCTAAGTACTGCCCGTGTGAATGCGACACACTTTGAAACTCAGCCCGTGTGAATGCGCGCCTAGATCGCTTCATATAAATCGCCTTCTGTAGATCGCCTTACATTTTGCCCATGTGAATACAGCTATAGACCAAAATATATTATATAGTGTGACGTGCTTAATCCGCTTCAAGTAAACCGCTACCATCCACACAAGCTAGTTGGGCCGATTTAAGCTAAATCGCTTCATCTATACTACCGCGCGAGGTGGTATAGATGAAGCGATCTAGATTAATCGATTCAGCCCTAAATCGATTCAGCCCTAAATCGCTTCAGTGTAGCGTCCACACGGCGAATATGAGGCGAACTAGGCAAGGCGATTTAGATGAAGCGTTTTAACTTGCCAGTGTGAACGGGGCTCTTAAGAAGCTCTGACTGGCCTCTGGCAAAATGGTGGTGGCGCCAGGATAGCGCAGTGGGAACCGGCCCGCAGCAAATAGCACAATAAATATCAAACGCTATTAATAAAAGGCAGCATTAAATGCAAGGATGCTGAAGGATATATGATAGAAGCTCCGCCCCTTTATATTCATAATAATAAATTATATATTACATATATATAATACAGAGATATACAATGTTCAATGTTCATTTTTCTTGCATGTTCATGTTAATATTTATAGAAATTTGGATATGTTTACTTTTAGAGATATTTAATACTACATATGAATGGTTTATGTACTATCCAATTGGCGTAGCCATGAGTGTATCTGTGCCCACTAGTACCAAACCATTTTCAACTACCGTTCTTGGATAATATGATGGTAATACATATATATACAAATATAAAGACTTATAATACATGCATATTTACATTGGGTCGGGTGTTCTCATTATTTAAATTTACCTTCATTTGTTCTAATGTTTAAAAGGATATGCCTAAAGTGGTTTCGTCGAATAATTTACATCCGTTTTACCAAAATTTATAATCAGCTAATAATATGCCGCCGCCGCCACCTGGCGCCCTCCCCCGGCGATACCGCCTACCTCCACCACCTCCCCGGCCTCCCCCCCTCCCCCCCCCTCCCCCCCGACCCTCCCATCCCCCCCTCGCCCCCCTCCCTTCCTCCACCACCGATTTCCGCCTCCCTCTCCTTCACGACAACCGCGCCTCCTCCCTCCTCCCCTCCCCTCAACCCTCCCCTGACCCTGACCCCTCCCCCCCCCCACCTCCCCCCTCGGCGACTTAGGCGAACCCATCGCCGACGTCATCGATCCTGACATTCAGGACACCCTCCCCGCCGCCCCCTCCTGCGGCCCCTCCCCCCACCAATACCGCCCAACCCTCCTCGCCATATGGCCCCACCTCTCCGCCCCTGCCTGGGACCGCTACTCCACCTTCTCCCGGGACTACGACGCCCTCCGGATCGCGGGCCTACCTAACTTTTTGGCCGCCCGCATCCCCCTCCCCTCAGGCTTCCACATCCCAGCCTGGCGCGCCCGCCTCCACGGATACCATGACGCCGACCTCGTCGACCTACTCGAGTTTGGCTTCCCCGCCAACCACTCTGCCAGCACACCCCCGCCCTACCTACACCAATCACCGTGAAGCCCCCGAGCACCACGCCCACCTCCGCGAATTCATAACCACTGAGCTCGCCCACGGGGCCCTCGCCGGCCCCTTCCTCGCCCCCCCCTTCACCCCCTGGGCCCAGGTCTCCCCCATGATGACCCGCCCAAAATCCGACCCGGGCAAGAGGCGGGTCATCGTTGACCTTTCATACCCCCCAGGTTGCAGCGTCAACGCTGGCATCCCCAGGCGCGAGTTCCTCGGAACCCCCCACGCCTATACCCTCCCCAGTGTCGCCGACGTGGGCCGCCGCCTCGTCAGAGAGGGCCCCGGAGCTTACACCTGGACGGCGGATATCTCCCGCGCCTACCGTCAGCTCAGGGCCGACCCCCTCTCCTGCCCTCTCTGCGGAATCACCCTCGATGGCGCGACCTACGTCGACCTCGCCCTCCCCTTCGGCTGCCGCTCCTCCGGGGCCGCCTGTGTCCGAGTCACCTCCGCAGTCGCCTGGGTCCTCCGCCGCGAGGGTTTCCATGCCCTCGTCTATGTGGACGACTTTGTCGGGTGCGAGCGCACCTTCCTGAGGGCCCGCCAGGCCTTCGACGCATTCATCGCCCTCACCGGGGCCCTCGGCCTGGCTGTCGCCCCCGGGAAGTGCCACCCCCCCTGCGGTCCACCTCACCTGGCTAGGCTTCGCCATCGACAGCGAGGCCATGACCATCCGCATTGCACCCGACAAGGTCGACGACCTCATCCAGGACTGCGAGGCCCGGGTCGCCCACCCGACCCTCGGGCGCCGCGACCTGCAGAGTGTCCTCGGGCGCCTCAATCACGTGGGGAGCTGTGTCCTCTCCATGAGGAAGTTCATGGCCCACCTCCTCGCCGCCCTCCGCACCTGCTACGGAGCCGCCTCCATCACCCTCGGGGACGACGCCCTCCGGGACCTCAGGTGGTTTGTGGCCTACGCCCGGGCCACCAATGGCCTCTGCCTCCTCCGCACCCCTGAGGTCCACCAGGTGGTGATCGAGTGCGACTCCTGCCTCACTGGCGGAGGGGCCTACTCCGCCACTCACTGCTATGCCCGAGGATACTCCGCGGCCTATGGGGAGCGGTATCCCACCATCCATCAGCTCGAGGCCATCAACCTCGTCGTCGCCCTCCACGCCCTCCTCCCTGGAGACATCGCGGGGGCCACCGTTGTTGTCAACACAGACAACCAGGCCTCCGCGGCCGCCCTCGACTCCGGGCGGGCCCGTGACGCGGTCCTCGGCACTTGCGCCCGGGAGCTCTGGCTACTGGCCGCCGAGGGCTCATTCACCCTCGCCATCCTCCATAAGCCCGGGGCAGAGCTCGTCCTCGCCGACGCCCTCAGCCGCGCCCATCTCTCCGGCCCCTGTGCCGAGCTCGCCCGGACCGAGGTCGCTCGCTTCGGACTCACCTACGTCCACCCCGATCACGACAGCTTCCCCTACAACCCTGGCCTCTGATTCCAGGGTTCTCCTCCGCCGAGGTGGCAGCGGTCGACGGCCTCAGGATCGCCGCCCTCGCCCCCGCCACCTGGAGAAACCACCGCCGCCAGGCTCATGACTACGTCACCTTCGCCTCGGGCCATGGGCGCGACCCTCTGGCTCCCACCGCCTTCGACGTCGCGGCCTACACGGCCGCCCTCTACATCCGCTCCATCGCCCTGCCTCCATCCGCAACGCCCTATCCGGGGCTCGCTCCTGGGTGGAGGCCTCCGGGGGCGATCCCTCCGCCTTCGGATCGCGCCTCGCCCGGGACTTTTGCCGAGGCGGGGAGCGGGCCTCCGCCCACGTCCCGAGGCCAGGGTCGCCCCTCCTGCCTCACCACCTCGCCGCTGTCGTCACACACCTCCGCTCTGCCGGGCCCTCGGGCGTCATTCCTCGGGCCGCCCTCCTCCTCGGGTACTACGGGATGCTCAGGCAATCCAGCCTCCTGTCTCCCAGCCCCGAGGGGTGGGGCGGCCGCCACACCATCACCCATGCCGATGTCGCCCCGCTCCCGGCGGCCTTCGCGTGCTCCTCAGGACATCAAAAACCATCACGCTGCCCTCGGGGGCGGTCGCCATCTTCATCCCCGCGACCCCCGCTCCCCCATCTGCCCGGTTGCCGCTTGGAACGCCTCCACCGCGCTTGTGCCTGCCGCCCCGGATGCCCCGGCCTTCATCATGCCCTCGGGCCGCCCGCTCGACCCCAGGACCCTCACCGCCCTCCTCAGGGGCGCGCTCCGCACCCTCGCCGTCCCCGCCCCCGACAGCTACACCCTCCACAGCCTACGTCGGGGCGCGGCCCAGGCCTGCCAGAGGGCCGGGGTCCCCCTCCACGATATCATGGCCCAGGGCACCTGGACCTCCGGGGCGGTCCACACATACCTCCTTCGCCTCGCCGCCTCAGCTGCCCCTCGAGCCCTCTCCTACGTTTTGGCGGAGGGCTCTTCGGGGCCGCTCCCCTGAAAGACTCTGACATTATCCTGACATTATCCTGCACTTTATTCACTCATCACATTGTACAGCTACCTCCCCTCATTGTACATTGCCCCCCCCACTTTACATAATAAAGTGTGTTTTTCTCCACCCTGCGTCCGTCTTCCTCCTTCGCTGCGCATCGGTCGTAATGCTTGCATTGCGTTTGATTTGCAGTGGAGGAGGAGTACCCCCCCTCTCTCTCCCCCCCCCACAGCCCGTGACCGTTGCGTTGCGTAACCCCCCCCCCTCTCTCCCCCCCTTATAACCCAGCCTCTCTGCCCTCTCTCGCCACTCAGGCTCCTTCTCCTGCCAGACGCACTCCTCCGTTCTTCTCCACCCACCCACCCAAACTAGAAACCTTATAGGGCGGAGGGCTCTTTGGGGCCGCTCCCCTGAAAGACTCTGACATTATCCTGACATTATCCTGCACTTTATTCACTCATCACATTGTACAGCTACCTCCCCTCATTGTACATTGCCCCCCCCCCCACTTTACATAATAAAGTGTGTTTTTCTCCACCCTGCCTCCGTCTTCCTCCTTCGCTGTGCATCATCCAACAAACAATATAACGATAAACATGGTATGTACAAGATATATACAAATCAAGGTGTGTGTAATGTGGTTGTGTGGGCAGCAACAAAATGTTTAGGTGTATACTCCTGTCAATAATTATATTCCCGCAAATATGGATCTTCCCACAAATTTATCACCGCAAATAAATATGTACCCCAAATCAATACCCTAATGTGTTGCCCAGGACTTGTGTGGCTGTCGTCGGCATTTAGCGGATGATGGTTTCTTGTCCCGTGTCTCGCTTTGATGATGGTACACGTGAGAGGCCGCATCTCATCCCGGGTCTTGCCAAATTGACACGTTTCCTCAACTTGGTCTTGTGGCAATGGCGATGTGTTGTTGATTTATTTGTGTGTGCCTAAATGTTGTGTGTATTGATGAGAATTTACATTATAAAATTTATAGTAAATAGAGTATTAAATTCATTGCGTTATGGCATTATAGATTGATTCGAGGAAGGAAGCCGGAGACTGCGTGGGAGTAAGACATGTTCATTGACAGTTGAGGGAGGGCTACAGAAGGGGGGTTTAGTCCAGCTTGTCGATGTCGATCGGGGTGTCCGTAGGCGCCGGAGACTCTGAGGCTGCCAGAGCCGACCCCTACGAAGTAGTCCTTAAAAAGAGGGTGGGTGCGAGTGGTGAAATGGGACGGCATGAAGACTTGAATCCGAATGCCGATGCAGGGGAAGGTCAGGGGAGTGTTTGTCCAATCTGTTAGGTGGGTCTCTGGATTCCCCCGAATCAACCACAATTTGGAATTATGCGCCAATTCGAGGAAGGGTGCGTCGAATGGGGCGGGGTCACCACCAGCATCCCAGAGCCAGGAACGCGCACCCGAGACGGCATTCGCCACCGACGAGGGTGACGGCAGCAGCCGGTGGAGGTGAGCGATGAACATGCCCACGTCGTAGGGGGACAGCGCGAGATGGTCGATCCGCCGCTCCAACATGAACTCCACGTAGCGGACTGCGTGCCTCGAACGGTTGCGCCAGGTGCCCAGCGCCAACGCCGCCCGGTGGAGGCTCATCAGGTGGGCGTGGTCCCCGGACTCGAGATCTGGAATTAGAGGCGATGGTCGAAGAGGTCAGGGGCATGGTGAACTCGTATGCAGGAAAGGTGGTTGGTCCTGCAGTGTTAATGAACATAGTCAAGGTCGATGGGGGAAGCATGGGCACGACTGAGGGCGTCGGCGAAGATGGGCTCGGTGCCAGGCTTATGTCTGATGGTGAGGGTGAAGGAGCCGAGCGCCGCCTCGAGCCAGAGCTCACGGGCGCACACCCCCAAGGTGGCGTCGTTGGCCCGCCCAGACTCAAGCACGGCGGCGGAGGCGGCGTTGTCAGTGTTGACGATGACCTCCAGACCACTCGAGACCACCGGCCTGAGGGACCTGATCGTGAGTACGAGGTTGACGGCCTCGAGCACGTGGATCGTGGGATAAGCCTGCCTGAAACGGTCGTCGTAGGCCTCCGAGAAACAATTCTCGGAGAACGTGCCCCCACCCGTCAAGCACGAGTCACATTCAGGTGGGGCAGACCGGAACAGGCAGGAGGTAGAGGCCATTCCCCCCGGCCGCATAGTCAAAGAACCATGGGACGTCCTTACGGAGCTCGGGGTCCACATCGGCGATGCCCGGGAGGGAGCGCGCGCAGGCACCGGAGCAGGAGGCACATGAATTTGTGCGCCGACGGGATGCAGCCGCTGATGTGCGCGAGCTTTCCGATGAGGCGCTGGAGGGTCTTCCTGGTGAGGGAGGGCCTGGACAACCACCTGGCGCACTCCTCGACGACCTGGTCAAGCTTCGCCTTGGGGATGGTTATGACCATGCGCTGGGAGCATATGTCGAATCCTAACCAGGAGAGCTTCACCGCGGGGGGGGGTGGGGGGGGACACTTGTCCAGCCCGGCGCAGAGGGCCCGGAACTCGTCGAAGGCCTGGCAGGCACGTATGTAGGAGGCCTCGCATCCCACGAAGTCATCCACGTACATGATGGAGAAGTAGCCCGCGCGCCCGCGGAGCCAGGAGATGGCGGACGTGACCCGGACGCAGGCAGCGCCTGATGTTCTGCAGCCGAACGGGAGGGCGATGTCGACATAGATCTTGTTGTCGACTGTGATGCCGAAGAGAATGGCGGAGAGGGGGTCCGCGCGGAGTTGCCGATAGGCCCGGGCGACGTCCACTCTCCATAAGAAGGCTTCCTGCCCCTCTCGAACAAGCCTTTACCCCAGGTCGGCGATGTAAGGGAGGGTGTAGGTGGCGGGAAGGGCGAGGTACGCACCCCGGGGGATCCCTGCGTTTATGCTTCTTCCATGAGGGTATGACAAGTCCACAATGATTGTCCTCTTGCCGTGCGCAGCCTTAGGCCTCGTCATAATTGGGCTGCACTGCACCTAATGGGAGAAGGGGGGAACCTCGAAGGGGCCGAGGAGGGCGCCTAGCTCGAGTTCCCGGGCGACGTAGTCGGTGATACAATGGGCGTAGGCCGGGTCCCCTCGGTGGTTCTGGTAGGTTGGCAAGGGGGGGTCACGGCAGAGTAGTTAGCCGGGAACCCGAATTCCAGCTGGTCGACCAAGGTGGTGTCCGGGTGATCGACCAGGGCCCGCCTCCACGCATCGATGTTAAGACCTGAGGAGATGGGGACGCGGGCAGCCAAAAGGTTTGGGAGGGCCGTGGCCCGGGCCGCATCATAGGCCACTGCATATGCGGGGTAGCGGCTCCAGGCGGTGCCGGAAGTGACTGGCTAAATAGCATCGAGCGTTTGTTTGTATTGGCGCGGGGATGGGCCGCACCGTGGCTCGACCGGGAGCGACTGTTGGTGTAGGCTGTCGATCACTGCATCGACTGGCTCCGAAAGGCCCCTGGGGTCTGGGAGGCAGGCAGCCGGGCCAGATGCCGGGTCTAGGGGGTTTGAGGCGGCGCCAGCTCTGAGGTCGCGGGCAAACGTCATGTACGGTGAGGGAGGGCTATCCAGGTTTGTTGACGTTTGATCGCCTACCATGATGTCACAGGGGGTTTCCCCAGGGGAAACTCAGTGCACCACAACTAGATTTGTCAAACTGCACATTAATCTTATATAAAACTCGACCTTCGTAATTTACTAGGACTTCCAATAACCCCCGTATCCCAAACGAGGTAAACTGTCCAACCTGTGTATGGATGACTTGAAGTTACGCCTGCAGCCCGCCCTGTCTGTGTGACAGGGCTGCATAAATTGCCCATTAAAAAAAATTGTGAATGCCAGGTTATGGAAAAAACCACATGATCTTACAATCTAATACTCGAAATATATGGTTAAAATACTTATCTATCTTAGCCCGCTATGTTTGCAGTGAAGAATTGAGAAAATCATGTAGATTAAAGGACTTTAAAAATCGACCTGAAAGCATCTAGTGGCCGGCTAGTGGGACCATCATCCGATATCCCACTCAGTCATATTATCCTGATACTGAGCAAATCAGTCCTTGTTTTGTTGTCACCTTAGTAATATAGTGATATAGTGATTGGTAGACAGGAAGTGTGAACACTTATTTGTCTCTCATTTTTGCTTGAGTGCAAGTAATTAGCAACACAAGGAATAAATTAGTAGCATGTGGTGAATAAGTGTTGAAATTTCCCTGTATCATCAGCCCATGCTTTTTCTAATCGGTTCTTGAATGAATTTATTGAGCCGGCATCTATAACATTTTGTGGGAGACTATTCCATATATTTATGATCCTGTTTGAGAAACTGTGTTGCCTTAATTTTGAAACGGCTCTGGGTTTTACTAGTTTGAGAGTATGGCCCCGGCTGCCTTCTCTTTTATTCAAGGTGAAAAATTGGTTCATATCTATTTTATCAAAACCTTTCATAATTTTAAATACTTCAATTATGTCACTTCTTTTCCTTCTGTAGGAAAGGGTAGGAAGTTTCAATTTCCTGAGTCTTTGTTCATAGGGTAAGTCCTTTATAACTGCAACTAGTTTCGTTGCACGTCTCTGAACCTTTTCGATCTCCAGAATATCTTTCCGAAAAATTGGGCTCCAAATTTGTGGACAGTATTCCAAAATTGGCCTAACAAGAGACTTAGTAATGTAGTACCCCATTAATTTGGCATGTTTGCACTTCAAATCTGTTAGCCATTTAAAATAAAAATTACTTCAAATTAAAGCAAGGTAGCTTATAACGAGTTCTATATATATTTATTATATATATATATATATTGGTGATGGTGTATTTATGCTCCCCATAATTGTTAAGTCTAATGACGTGTTTACACTGCTAGACAGTAATAAGTCTCATGGTTCCCCTTGTTTGTATTACTTTCAGATGTTGTGTAGCATCTACTGCATGCGTTATTTCTCTGTTTATTGGCATTCTCCCACATCTCCGCACCCACTGTGAGTCTATTAGACGTACAATTGATTAGTTGTTCTATAGTTATTTTCTCTGACTGCCTTCACCTTGTTGTGTTAGTCATCATTAGTTTTTGGGATTAAGTTTAAAGTGTGCCTCCTGGGTGCATCATGCCCAGCATCTATACCTTCTAATAGATTGCTTGAATTATCAGTGTATTTTTATATTTTTATTCATTTCTTGTTTATAGATTTGTTTATGTATATATTTTATTATATATTCTTTAGTTAGTCTCGCAGCGCATTTAGCTCCATTTTGATTAATTTATTTATGTTTCTATTCTCCTTGAAATTCTTTCTTCCACTCCCAGTGCATTCATTCCCTTACTTTCATGTATTCTAACTCTCTGACTGCAGCTAGAAATACATGTCCAACATGCCACCACACATTTTTAGCACACATTAGACTCATCGGTCATCGGAGAGTTCAGAATAAATGATGAGTTGTTGTCATCATCGCCACCGATGGACAACCAAGAAGAAAGAGTGTGGCATTATTCTGTTTGCTTGTACCAGTAGCTGGCTAGATTTGATGGTCACCAGGTTGGAGAGCTTACCTCGTTTGAGCTACGGTGCTTAAAGTACCTAATTCGAGTACCGGATCAATTTCCAAGGTCGAATTTCATATAGGGTTAAGGTGCAGGTTCAAAAATATGGTTGTGGAACACTGAGTTTTAGGAGGTTTTCATATTGGAATACATCACTAGAAAGCAAAAAATTATATCTAATTTCTTGAATATTGGAAGGACATTTAGTTGGGACCGGACTGAGTAAATTAACAGTGAATATTAGGAAATAATTCAGTAGTTACAACACATGGCTACAGGACAGAACTTCCCATGATAGTACTGTGTTGGTATAGCCATTAATCCCAAACAATAGAGGAACCTCCAGTCAACCATGGGGGTATATGCTGGTATGTGGCCCACTCATATACTTCCACTTGCCACTGGGGGAGCTCCTGTGAGGACTATTGTACATCTTTTTTTTAAGATATATTTTTTGCATACCAATATATATATATATGCATAATAAATAATTCACTGTGATTATGCATAATCACCACAAATATGGCATGTCTTGCTGGTACAACATTTAGAAAAACCTACCTTAAATATTATTGTATTTGATTTATTTTATTGTTGGTTATCACTTTTTATTTCTATTCATATTATTTAAGCGAATGCCAGTGCCAGAAGGCCTGGGGACGGGAGTCCAGTAAACTATGCTAAAAAATAACACTGTAATTATGCATCTGATGCATAATCCCCACAAATATGGCATTTCTTGCTGGTACAGCAACATTAATATTAAACTTACCTTGTATATTATTGCATTTATATTTCATTTATTTTGTTGTTGGTTATCACATTTTATTAATATTTATATTATCTGAATTGAGGCCTGGTGCCGGGAGTCTCGGTGCCGGGAGGCCGGGAACCCTGGCGCCGGGAAGCCGGGATTCCTTGTGCGATAGGCTGCCGTCTCCTCCCACCCCGAACCCGAACCCCATATGCCTATTATAGACTTACCCTGTATATTATTGCATATATATTTCAATTTTATTGTTGGTTATCACATTTTATTTATATTTATATTATTTGAATTGAAGCCTAGTGCCTGGAGTCTCGGCGCCGGGAGGCCGGGAACCCTTGTGCTGGGAAGCCGGGATTCCCAGCGGTGATAGGCTGCCGTCTCCTCTCCCCCCCCCCTGAAACCTAAACCCCCTATGCATATTATAAATGCTATACATATACATATATACACATACATATATATATACATATACATACATATACACATATACATACATATATAATACAATACATATACATATATATACATACATATATACACATACATATACATACATATCCATACATATACATACATATATATTAACATACATATATATACATATATATACATATATATACATATATATACATACATATATATATACATACATATACACACATATACATACATACACATCTATATATACATATGCAGACATATATACATGAATCTACACATATGCATATAAATACATATTTTATTTAGAGATGACTGCATCACATATCTTATAGTGGTCCTCCATTTGTCACTGCTAAGTTAATCCATATGTAGTATGTGTCACTATCAGACTTATTGCAACAATGCAAGGGGCCTAAGATCTGACACTTTCACACTCAGATTTTAACCAAACACTGTCATTACCCTAAATAACATTCCATTTATATTTAATTTATTTTTGATTATGCATGTACATGTACACATACGTTTAAAGCTATGTGTATATATGCATATATGCACATACATATGTATGTATTATATATAATATATAAATAATATTGCAATATCAGGTGAAGAATAACTTACCAGTGTTCCTAAATGTAAGGATGACTGTGGCAGATCCTTCACAATGGTAATCCATTTACAAGTAACAAGTTGACTGTTGTGTAGTGTGTGCCTTCAGAAATATGTGTGTGCAGTGCACTGTGGCACACACCCTTATAAACCAAATCCAATCCACTCTCACACCTATTCAAAGGGCATAAGCTCTGACAAATTCACACTCAGTGAGCTCAGCTGTCAGTGGAGGCGCAGCCCAGAGAACCATTGGCAACCTGAGGTGTGAAAGCTTTCCTTGGCAGTTTTTGGTTAAAATCTGAGTGTTAAAGTGTCAGAGCTTAGGCCCCTTGCAATAAGTCTGAGAGTGAAACAGACTACACATGGGTTAACTTACCAGTGACAAATGGAGGACCACTCTACAATATGTGATGCAGTCATCTCTAAATACAGTATGTATTCACATATATATATATATATATATATATATAATTATGTAGTCACATATATAGGTCTCCATATGTATACATATATGTAGATGTGAATGCATGTATATATAGACATATATACAGTTGTTTGTTTGTTTGTTGTTGTTTTACGTCCTAGCAACATCTAAGGTATATGTATGTTTATATCTATATAAGTGTAGTGGTCTGCACTGACCTCTCAGGCAAGTAACCACATAGACAGGTAGGCGTGGGGAGTGTGTTGATATCAGGGAGCCTAGGTGGTGAATGGTGATTTATACTGCCTGGCCCGGAATGCAAAGAGATTTGGGTTCGAGTCCCGCTCTAGGGCGAAATATTTCCATTTTCCAATCACCGATCACGACACTGGTTGCCGTGATCAGGATCCTGTACAAGCTTTGCGCTGTATGGTTGTTGAACCTACCCTGTGTATGTATGTGTTAGTGCATGGCCTGTATGTATGTAATTGTAAGCATTACAAGACTTACAATTCCAGGGGGACGAGTGTAGTGGTCTGCACTGACCTCTCAGGCAAGTAACCACATAGACAGGTAGGCGTGGGAGTGTGTTGATATCAGGGAGCCTAGGTGGTGTAATGGTTAGCACACTGGCCCGGAATGCAAAGAGATGTGGGTTCGAGTCCCGCTCTAGGCGCAGTATTTCCCATTTTCATCACCCCCACGACACTGGTTGCCGTGATCAGGAACCTGTACAAGCTTTGCGCTGTATGGTTGTTGAACCTACCCTGTGTATGTATGTGTTAGTGCATTGCCTGTATGTATGTAATTGTAAGCATTACAAGACTTACAATTCCAGGGGGACGAGTGTAGTGGTCTGCACAGACCTCTCAGGCAAGTAACCACATAGACAGGTAGGCGTGGGGAGTGTGTTGATATCAGGGAGCCTAGGTGGTGTAATGGTTAGCACACTGGCCCGGAATGCAAAGAGATGTGGGTTCGAGTCCCGCTCTAGGCACAGTATTTCCCATTTTCATCACCCCCAACGACATATATAATTATATATATTATATGTATACATACATATATATAATGCCAATAATGATTAAAATAATACGGTAATAATAATGACAAGAATAATGATAATAACAATGATAATAATGATAATAACGATGATAATAATAACAAATATACATATCGTTTTAAATCGATAAAGTGTTTATTAATATATGTATATGTGTGTATATGTATATGTGTATATATGTATATATGCTGTCACAACAATAAAATAAATCCAATACAATAATATTTAAGGTAGGTTTTTCTTAATGTTGTACCAGCATCTTTGTGGTGATTATGCATCAGATGCATAATCACAATGAACTATTTATTATGCATATATATATTGGTATGCAAAAAATATATCTACATGATGCACAACAGTCCCCACAGGACCTCCCCCAGTGGCAAGTGGAAGTATATGAGTGGGCCACAGACCAGCATATACCCCTATTGTTGGCTGGAGGTTCCTCTATTGTTTGGAATTTATGGCTATACCAACACAGTTATAACATGGGCAGTTCTGTCCTGTAGCCATGTGTTGTAACTACTGAATTATTTCCTAATATTCACTGTTAATTTACTCAATCCGGTCCCAACTAAATGTCCTATGAATATCTAGGAAATTAGATAAAATTTTTGGCTTTATAGTGATGTATTCCAACATGTAAACTTCCCAAAACTCAGTGTGCCATAACCATATCTTTGAACCTGCTAACTAATCCTATATAAAATTCGACCTTGGAAATTGAACCGGGGCTCGAATGAAGTATTTAACCACCATAGCCCGATCGAGGTAAGCTCTCCAACCTGGTCACGTCAACATGCTGGTAGGCAAGGCGCCTTATGGTGCTGCCACCTGCTGGTTCAACTTGTACTAGTTACTTGGCAAGATGTTGATGGGTGTTTCGTACAGTATAACTAGTTATGCACATATTATTTAGGCTGCAGGGCCTCACCTATGGTCTGGCGGGGGGTGGGTGCTATGTCGCCTGCGCTACCTTGGCTGCTGCTCTGTGAGCCATTGCCATCTGCCCCAGGGGGGGTGGGCGCTGTCCCACCTTACTCCCCCAGCAGCTGTTCCGGTGAGCCACAGGCTATCCTCCAATCAGGAGGAAGAATTGCGGGGGAAGGCGTTTTCGGGTGGCGCAGCTCCCACTCGGTCTCCAGTCGGCCGGAATTTTGACTTGGCTCGGACATGCGTTGGTATCCAGCATGCCACACAGTTTGCCACAGGGTCGTTTCCACGATGGGTCTGGATGTTTGTCAGGCATGCGGGAATGAGCATGAGCTGCCACGGGGAGGCAAGTGCAAGGGAGTGAAGGCTAAGTCGAGCCGCAAACCAGTCAAAATGGAGCCAGTGGAGGAAGAATCACACAAGAGTGAGAGCGGGGATGATAATATCATGGACTCAATGATGAAAATGGCATTGAGTGAGACCGGTGGCGTTAAGCACACAGTCGGTGCGGAGGAGCGCGTGTCGGTAGCACCAGGGGCCAAATGTATGAGTCCGGGTTAGCGGTCCTAACCTGAGCGTCGTGCGGATTTCCCGGGTTAGTGGCCAAAAGGGACCATGTATGTGCCCGGGTTAGGCAAACGCCTCGAGAGTTAAGGTCGCCCGCACTAACCCCAACACATAGGTGGTTTAACGTTGGAGTTACTCGCGGGCATTGGAGTTACTCGCGGGGGTCAAGATGGAGGTCTTCATTTATTGGCGTTATATGCAGAGACAGTTGCGCAGGGACCGGCTCTTCCGTGACAGAACGAATCCATTTGAAAAATTCAATGATCAAGAACTCTTCAAAAAATTCCGGTTCAGAAGGCATGATATTCTGACTTTGACCGACACGGTTACAGACGAACTAGCACTAGCGAATCGAACGGGAGCGCTGCCTCCATTGCTTCAGGTACGTGTTTACATATGGCACTGTCGGCATCACTATTCTCGGCGGTGCTGTGGATCTCTTTATGTCATGTAATGTAATGTAAAGCTAGCCTAAAACCTGTAACATTCTCTCGATCTTTACATAGACATACTGGCTTTCCACCACCTGTGTCAATGATCAACTATAATTATGCCGTTCTACGGTGACATTCAATGCTCTAACTTGAACATGACAGTAGTGTGCATTTCTTTGAGTCATAGTAAGCTAGGCTACAGCCTATAAGATTCTCTCGACCTTTACTGGCTTTCCACGACCTGTGTCAATGATAGGCGATCATTGACACAGGTCGTGGAAAGCTATATATATTACTGATACTCGGGGGCTAGATATCTCTATTATTTAATACTCGGGGGCTAGATATCTCTATTATTTAATAAGTGACATGTCTTTCCCCATACTAGTCACCTATTTTGGTCACAGATATCTAGTCCGTATATCTCTACCTATTATAAGAAATTAATGACCAATTCTGGCATGGGGAAACTCCCCTTGTCCCATATTGTTGGTGTCATTTTAAGTTTTTTTTTAGCTTCTTCCACTGATGACTTTTTTTTTTAAGGGGTTTGCATTATTTTGCCACATACCTATAGCTTGTGCTTACTATACTGTCCTTGTTTTCGACTAGCAGATTGCCAGCGTTAAGGGTGTCATCCCTTGCCATTGCTACATTGATACATTGATAATCACCAATGATTGTTTGATTTCGTTGTAACATGTGGTCCACAATTCTACTGCAGGTCATGATTGCCCTCCGATTTTACGCAAGTGGGAGTTTCCAGGATGTTTGCGGGGAACTCATTGGCGTGGATCAAGCCATGGTGTCCCGACTGATTCCCAGAGTGACGCAAGCACTCATACAGCAACTCCCCCAAAGCGTCAAATTGCCAACTCAGGAGATTGCCGACCGCACCAAGGTCAAGATATTCCACACGTATGGGTTCCCAAATGTTTTTGGGTTCATTGATGGAACCCAGATCCGCATCCAGGCACCTTCAGCATATGAGCACGAGTTTGTCAACCGCAAACACTACCATGCTCTGAATGTCCAGGTAAATCGTACTTGAATTAAGTGTTTTTTTCATCTAATGCCCGTCACACTTAAAACCTTAGTTGTATTATTCCATCGGTATTGTATTATAGTTAATGTATAAGCATTACCAGCATCTGTGATATGTGGACTAAAGTCACCCTTACTACAATGCTAGAAACTGTGGTGTGCAGATTCCTTACAAACCATTTCCCCGTTATTTTGTTAGGTGATTTGTGATGCCGACATGGCTTACTGCTTAATGTTTCCGCATTCCGCATTACCAGCCTCTGTGATATGTTGACTAAAGTCCCCTTTACTACACTGCTAGAAACTTTTGTGTGCGGATTCAGTAAAAACCATTTCCCCGTTGTTTTTTCAGGTGATTTGTGATGCCGACATGGTCTTCGTGGATTGTATCGTGAAATGGCCGGGCAGCGTCCACGACGCCCGCATCCTACGTGAATCGGATCTCTTCGAGGCCTTCGAGAGTGACCATAAACCAGTGAACGGTCTGCTGTTGGGGGACAGTGGATACATGCTGCGCGACTGGCTGTTCACCCCATTCTTAAACCCAAACACGCCTCAGCAGAGCGCATACAATGTGCATCATAAGGCAGCCCGGTCGAATGCGGAACGGGCCATAGGTATTCTGAAGCGACGCTGGCACTGTCTGCGTCGGCTGCGTCTGCAGCCAGCGAAGGCGTGCAACGTGATCACTGCTTGTCTCATTCTCCACAATAGAGCGAGACAGCTGAACCTGGAAGACCCATCAGACTCCGAGTCAGAAGGAGAGTCGGACAATGAAGAAGACCCACCTGACCCTGAAGAAAACCATGGCCGGCCAGCAAACTACCAACGCTCTGAGCGGGTCCGTTCCCAGGCTGGGAAAGCCGCCCGCCAGAGATTGGTGGACAACTTCTTTTGATGTTGGTTAGTATTGTTTAAGTGTGTTTACAGCCCGGAAAAATACTACCGTTTTTTCATAACACAAATCTGCCTAAACTAAAGTCGTGTAATGCTATTTATCTGTCGTGTAATGCTATTTATCTGTTAATCCACAAATAATAGTTGGGCCCCAGGTCACGTCTGGTACAGGTAAACAACACTTTCATATGATAATTAAGTCATCTGAGACCACACTTTTTTTATGATATATGGTCGTATTAGCCCAGCTCGTTTTAGCGGGGTGTATGTACACAAAAATACAGTGATCAAATCGCCCACATACATTTTATATGGCGGATAATAATAATTAACTACTCTAATATAAGCAAACATATAACGACAAGACATATGTAGGTTTCTCATTTTATAGGTCATGTAATGTGCAACTCCCCAGCTCCTTCTCTAGCTTCGCCACCTCCAATGCTTCCCGCCGTAACTTCAGGGCCAACAGGTCTGCCTCTCCCCTGACCCGTGCCTCATGTCCATCTCTGTCCAGCTCTACCATCGCCAGCTCCAAAGCTTCCCTCCGAAACCTCATAGCCAATATGTCTTCCTCCGCCCGCACCCTCACCTCGGCTCCCTCTCTCTCAAACTTTGCCAGCTTCAGCTCTTCCTGGCGACAGCTGATACCTCTCTGCACCCGATCCTCCTCAGCTCGTCCTTCTAAAAACGCAGCTTTGCCTTTGTTCATTTCAGCCGTGCTCTGCAGATAGGTGAGGAACGCGCCCCTTTCATCACCTTCTGCTGGGAAATCCTTCGTGGATGCTCTTCTCGACCTTGAACGAGCTCCTCGCCACCGGGTGCTGCAACCACTTGACGGGGGAATAGTCGCGGGCTCGGGCTCGGTAGTAACACTGGCTGGACAGTTAGCACCCGTCGGCACGACACACACGGAGACGTCAGCTGTTGAAATAAACGACCGTCGATGAGCATACCTAACCTATTTGCTATACTAATCCTGAGTAGTTTTCGGCACAGTACTTTTGACGTGAACATTTAATTGATCGGGAGTGCTCCTAACAACCATTATCTATCCACCTGTGATGCTACTACCCCCATGTCTTATACTAGCAAACTGGTGGAGAACTCTGTAAAAACGACAAGTAAACTCGGTAAAAAGGACAACTTACAATCTACGATATCACCCCCCTTGGCTCCACAGCAGTCATGATGATATAACATGTATAGGGGTGGGGTAGATAGGTGTTGGCAGAACATACCTGGAACAATGCGGGTTGCCTTCCAGGAACTATGTGGCTCCATGGAACTTCTCTCCAGTGGCGTGGAGGCGCACAGTGGTCACATTGGCGTGGGCATGTTCGGTGACACCCCAAACCCTGTATCCTCCATCATGTATGGCGTCTCCTCTTCTTGGCCTGTCATGTCGCCCGATACCGGCACGACGTGGCAGAACCCGATTTCGGCTGGTTGACCCAAAGACGCTTCCATGGCCTCGGGTGCTACAAATAAACCGTTACTTGTTTACATTGATCTCGCCTGTACAGCGATGTTAAATACAAATAGGAGAACAATTTTAAATGTGTAGCGCAGGAGTCATTTATGTCTTAACGGAGTACAACATATTTTGGAAACAAAGAATATCACAGATCCACACACAGGGCGCCTTCCGGGCAATTCTGTAGCTAATTGTTAATTGGTGCCTATGTAGTTTTACAGATCCCCCTCTTCTGACATCACGAATAGGATGAGAGAGATTCGTCTATGAGCAGTAAACCGAGTGTTTTGAAAGATGTAAGATTTAATGTAATGTGGGCCGTATTGGTGATTTTTAGTTTAGGGAACGACCGCACACCACACGATATATCAGTATTATATGTTGCGAAATACTCACCGACGAAGCTGGCCGTATAGGTTGCTGGAAGAGAAGAAGAGAGTACCAATGTAAAACATTTTTAGCTGTTAACATTTAAGCGATATGCTGACACCAATGTTGTTAGGTAACTTTGTCTGTCACTAATACTGTTTACAAACTTCCCCAAATGCTATTCAACCAAACTCACTCTTCGCTTGACGGATAACAGGCCTACAGTAAGGATATTCACCAACACTCACAGTCTCAATTACACCGTCTACTGTGGATGAGTGATGTATTTTGTCAAATTATGAACTTGAGTTTCAACTTACTGGTCACTCCTTTCGACTCGAACCCTATTATTTGCAGGATAGCCTCCTCAAACGGAAGTGCAGGCTCGGGCGGACCTCCTCCAGTTTGTCCCGCTCTCCTCTGCCGGCCGAGCACATCACCCTTCATGGCCTTCCATTTTTCCTTGATTTCCACACGCGAGCGCTTCGCCACTCCACACGCGTTGACCATGGCCGTCACCGCATCCCAGGCTCGGTTCTTGGCCTGCACGGTGATCTTGTTATTGAACGCGGCAAAGAGTACCACCCTGGACAACATGACCTCCTCCAACATAACACGGATCTCCCCATCACCGTAATTTGCCTTGCGCTGCCTTTTGCTGCCAGACGGAGTGGGAGACGGAGACGGAGAAGGAGACTGGAACGACGCCATCGGGGTATTGTTTTTGGTATAGGTTGTTGCTGTAGTTGTGCTGTAGTTCTGGTTGAACTGAGTTGTTGTGTCGCCGATCAGACTGTATCTGTAGGTAAGTGACAGCAATCAGTTAAGTTAACTTTACTGTATAGAAATAAACCTCATACAATTGTCAACACACCCAAATTGATAATAAAACCAACCGTATCCATATTTCCCACGCTTTGCGTAGTTCTTTCAGCTTTACAAGGTATATTAACATTTAAAGATGTTACTAAATGACCATTGTGTGAATTTTAATGATGCTGTCAGGTCGAAAAAGGTACTTGGCTAGGTCGACAACGTTTCGGTGTTATAAGATCAATCATATCAATGAAAACCAACAAGAAAAATATATGTCACTAATGTGTGCATTTCCGTAATGCTAGGACATAAAAACTAAGGAAGAAAACTGAACGCTTTCATGGATATACGATAGTCATACTAGACTTAGTTACTTGTAAGTTGACATACATTCTTAAGAATCTACCAATACAAAGGCAAGCACGACAGTAGTACACAGGGACCCATGGCATGGATATACTCATTAAACAAGGAACCTCCATCTAAATCAAAAATGTTTTCATTTATTTATGCGCTATTTATGCGCTCGAACGCGTAATTCATATACTCGTAAGAATTTCCACCAACGAAACTGGGATTCAAGTGACAGAAGCAAAGCGAGCTGACAGCGAGTTGTACTACACGCATCCACAACCGAGAAGGGTGGCTCATGGGGGATAGTTTAGCGAAATGTAAACATCGCCGGCTCGTCGCCAGTTTTCAACCTACCTCAACTCGGATTCCAACTGTCGATAATAGACTACTACTTCACAAGAGTCTCAAATAGTCGTAAAAGATGCTTTTGTTGCTCCGTCAAAGTAGACACAGAACGGCGAAGACTGCTGGTTCTACTGCACAAACGACAGAAATAGCGGTGCTCGCCGGATACATTCCCAAGGGGTTCCCCAAATCTATAAATAGCGCACTGGTTAGCTAACCCGGCCGCGCTTTGGCCACATACATTTTCCGTGACACATATACCAACACCGGCGATAGCTACCCCGTCAGGCGCCCTTAACTCCGGCGAGGATAACCGGTGGCTCATACATTTGGCCCCAGATGCAGAGGAGCTGGAGCTGCGCCGCATGCTGGAGGCACGCCCACTAGCACGGCGGAAATCAGAACTAAAAGCAGCGTTGGAGAAGGAGATCACAGCGGAGGAGCGGACAGCACGAAAGAAGGCAGGCTCCACAAAAAGGAGGAAGGAGAGGAAGAAAAAGAAGAGCGGGAAGAGGAAGTCGGAGGACTCAGACGACGACTCATGTTCGGAGGACTCACCACCATCATTGTCCTCGCTGGAATCAACCGATTCTGGGGGAAGTAGGAGCTCCAGTCGGGAGCGCAGGAGGCAGAGGAGAAAGAAGAGAAGTAAGTTTGTGATTGACCGCTTCACCAAGGGGAAGAAAAGTGTAAATCGCCTGCCTGAAGCGGGCAGCTAAGATAGATCTGGACAGGGACGAGGTGTTGGGTTATGTCGGACATTTAGCTTACATGACGATGCATGCTATGACAAATAATTATACAGATGAAGCCTACAGGGGCTACGATCGTGCAGTGCGTGAGAAAGCCCGGGAGAAGGGGATGCGGGCCTTTAAGATGGGTGATAACGGATTATCCCTGTTGCATTTCAACATGGACAACTCCAGGTCGTACAAACCCGCAAGCAAAATGAGGTCGGCGACGAGCAAGAGTGCCGCAGAAACGAGCGGTGTCAGGAACAGTAAGATAAAAGGGGCTTGCTTCGGTCACAATTACAACAAGGAGGGTTGTAAACGTGACAAATGTGATTGGGAACAAACACCATTGTCTCTCGTGTAAAAGCAAAAGCCATGTGGTGGACGCCTGTCCAAACAAGAAGTTCTGACTTAATCCGAGCGTTAAGGCCCTGTCACATTACGGCGTATGGCGGGAGCGTATTGAAAACCTACGTACGCCGTGCTGGTGCCGGCCTATGATGACCTTCGGTGAACTTTCGGGTGGGTTTGAGCGTATGGAAGACCTATGAGGAGCGTATGATGAGCCTATGAGGAGCGTGCTGCGACATTTTTTGACTGTTTTGATTGGCATGTGGAGCGTATGAGGAGCGTATGAGGAGCGTATGAATATTTTAGGAGCGTATGAGGAGCGTATGAGGCGCGTATGAGGAGCGTATGCGAAACCTATGCGCAACCTAAGCGCGACCTATGGTATCTCTCCGCGGTCCGCCGCTTGGTGACTCCTGGGTATATAAAGCCTGGAGCAACAGGCTCCCCTCACTCTGCCACCATGCCTGCTAAGAGGAACACCACTGCTGCTGCTGCTTCTGCTACTGCTACTACTACTACTACTACCAGTACTACTGCTACTACACCAGCCTCCAGAGTTGCTGTTACTACAGGAGGAGGACTAGGCCGTGGGAGAGGCAGAAAGAGGCAGACTTTGTTACAATGCTCTCCATCACCAGCCTCCTCACCTGCCTCGCCACCTCACCACTCTCCACACCACTCTCCAGAACACCACTCTCCACAACACTACTCTCCAGAACACCACTCTCCAATGGAGGAGCTGGAGATGGAAGTGGAGAGGTCGACGACGCAACGCTGGCGTCCCCGCTCCAGCTCGCCATCTCCTGCCTCTGCGGGCAGCTCACGGGCGTCGTCCGCTGCCTCCGCCGCCTCCGCCGCCTCCACCAGCACCGCTGCCATCGGCACGTCAAAGAGACGGAGGGCCAAGAAGAGCGACTGTTCTCTGTCGGTCTTCAAGGGAGGTCAAATGTTGGACTTCCTCGAGGAGAACCCCATCATTTGGAACATGAAGCTCACGGATTACCGCCGCTCAGACAGAAAGGCCAAGATGTGGGAGGACCAGGCGACACTTCTGGGGACCACAACAGTCCATCTCCAGAAGTGGTTCAAGTCGCTCAGGGACACGAACACGCGGCTCCACAAAAAAAAGAGCGGGGACGGAGCCGCTGACCTGACTGAGCGGGAGCAGTGGATCCTGCGCAAGTTTGGGTTCCTGCGGTCCGTCGTCCGTCACCGACCGGAGCCCTGCAGGAGTGTAAGTACATAATCTTTTTTCGTTCTGACAAGTGCGGCCATTAGTATCGTATTCTAGTTTGTTATGTTATGCTTTTGTTGTATTTATGTTTGTTTGTTTGTTGTTGTTTTACGTCCTAGCAACATCTAATATTCTAGTAATTTGTTAATGTTATTGACAATAGATGTATCATGATATAATCGTTATAAATCCATGTCTGCAATTAACGTTAATTATTTTTGCTTTATATAATTTTGATTTACTGTTGACTTGTCGTGTCTTTTGTCGAAATATCGATTTGCATTCATGTTACTTATGTTATGTTATGATTTTGTTTTGCAGTTGGCCAGTCCTGTCGCGGCTCCGCAACTTGATCTCAGCTTGGAGGAGAATGTCCCGACCGATGTGGAGGTGGCGATGGACGAGGATTTTCCACCCACTCCCCCCGCTACATCCCAAGAGCGGGGAAAGGGGAGAGGGAAGCGATCTGCCCCAGTCGACAACAACCTCCTCGCTGCCATCCACAAGAGGTTCGATGAGTCTGCCGACATCCTCAAGGTAATGCAGCCGCCTCCTCCTCCACCTCCACATCCACCGGCGGTGACAAAGCGAGTGGCATTCGCCAACTATATGCGGGACATGATCCTCACGATGCCGGAGGAGCGGTTTGTGTCGGTTTGCGGTGCACTCAACCGCATGGCGTCGCACCACCTGGAGGAGGAGGAAGGAACCTTCGTGGCCCCAGTGGTTTGTGTGGCTGCTCCTGCTCCTGCACCTGCTCCTGCACCTGCTCCTGGACCTGCTCGTGTGTCTGCAAGTGAGGCATACCAGCCTCAACCCCACCAGTGGACTCACCAGCCACCACCAGCATCACCATGGGCTTCACAGACACACGAGTATGTGCAGCACTATATGGGGCAGCCGCAGATTCCTCATCAGCCACAGCCACAGCCGCCTCTGCCAAGTCTTCTGCCTCAGCCTCTACCTCCAACCTCCGTAGGTCACGAGGCGGCCGCAGCTCCGCTGGTGGTACGGCCGTCACCGCCGCACACTGCTGGACAACTACGGACATTAGGGATGGCGGGGCACACGAGGGGCTCTCCCGGAGTCGTGGTGCGCGCGGGTGCTCCGCCCACTGTGGGTGCGGCATGGCCGGGGACTTGCGCTGCTGCAGACATTGTGACTCCGACACACGTCGACCCCACCCCAGTGAACTTGTCTGAGTCGGCCAGCCCAGAAGGACTATTGAACGTGTCGGGGCTGTCCGGCATATCTGGCATGTTGGGCGCAAATTTGGACTTATTCCCCTCGTCAGCCACACAGTCGCCAGCTGATGCCACTTCTAATGGCAAGGGAGAGAAGTGATTGTAAATATGTGTATATATGTAGTCTTAAGTTTTTATTTATCTTTGTACATTTGTATGTATATATGTATATATATTGTTTATATATTGTTTGTACATTTATATGTCAAGACGCTAAAATAAATAAATATACTGTCAATTTTAATTTTTGTGTCCGTGTTCAGTAAAGGCATGCCATCATTTAATTGTTATATACTAAAGTACAATTAACATTAAAATTAAAACTCTATTTTTTCCTGTGTTCTTAGTATGTATGTAAAAAGAGAGGAGATTCATTACAATTACATTAACTAGATGACTTTAAATTAAGGAGCGAAAGAACGTAACAGACATGTAGAATTGTGTTTTCATATCTATAAAATGATATCGTTTATTTTATACTAGACATATAAACATTAGCATCTCATATAACAGGAGAGATGTCACAACATCACAGACATGTTTGCAAAAACAGTAGACAGACACAGCGCATACAGACTGATAAAATGTTTTGTCAGATAATCCTGTCTTGCCATGACAGTGCTCCGGCAGGTGAGACGACCCAGTCTTTAATTAGATTGCGCTGTTCCTTTCCTAGCTTGGACGCGGTGTTGGGGTTAACAGGTTCAACGTTAATGTCACGAAGGTTGTGGCCCTCTCGCCAACCTCCAGGCACAAAGTTGTTGTTGGCTGTCTCGGGACGATCCAGCTGCATGTTCTGTAGCGCTGGGTAGCGTGTCCTCATGAGGTTGTGCAGAACCATGCACGCCTTGACGATGAGCTTCACGTTGGAGGGGTGGTGCCGCATAGTCATCAGGAGCACTTGGAAGCGGTTGGCTAGAATGCCAAAGGCATTCTCCACCACTCTCCTAGCTCGGGAAAGCCGGTAGTTGAAGAGTCGCTCATCATTGGTCAAGCCCCTCTTGCCGTACGGCTTCATCATGGTCGGCCTCAGGGCAAAGGCGTCGTCACCGATCAGGAAATACGGCACATCCTTCTGGCCGTCGACGAGCGGTTCAGGGTTCGGAAAGCCGATGGTGCCACCTTCTGTGCACGCCTTCAGCTCGGAGGCGTTGTAGATCTGGGCATCGGACGCGGAGCCCATACCGCCAATATCTGCCCAGATAAATTTGTAATCCGCATCTACAATCGCCAACAGGACCACGGAGAAAAAGCCCTTGTAGTTGTAGTAGAGCGACCCACTCTTTGGAGGGCACCGGCAGGCGATGTGCTTCCCATCCAGAGCGCCACAGGTATGGGGGAAGTTCCACCTCTCTGCAAAGAGGTCCGCGATGGCATGCCACCCTTCTGGAGTCGTCGGACACGTCATGACCTCGGCCATGTACTTGTCGACGATGGCCTTGCAGACTTCACGCACTATCAGCGACTGTGTGTTGTGGGGCACCCTCCACCCAAACTTCATGGAGGAGTATTTTGTGCCGGATGCCAGGTGCCGCAGAGTAAGTGCTATTTTCAGCGCCGGGTCGAGCGGCACCTGAATGTGGACCGTTTTTTTTGTGATCCTGGGTCCCACTCGCGCCACAATCTCGTCAAACAATTGGGGAGGCAGCCGCATGAAGTTCACAAACGACGCGGTGTCCTCGCTGCGGAGCTCGACCATGAGCTTGTCGAACAAGCCAAACTGTGGCCGCCTCCCAATCCAGGGTCTGACCCACACTTATCGTCGCCGCCGCTCCCTCCTCCTTCGTCTCTCGATACGGGACGCCAGAAGAACCATGAGGAGTAGAGTAAGCTCATGGTGATAAAGGGCAACTCTGTAGAAAAGCTGGAACTGTGCTTGCAGTGCCTGGGCATCCATCCTGTATGAGCAGCAGAGCAGGAATGACCGAATGAATGGCGTGGGGCGCCTTTATATACCGAGACCATAGGTCGGGCATACGCCGCCATACGCTTCGCATACGCCTCCCATACGCTTTTCATACGCTCTCATACGCAACGCGTAGGTTCTGCGTACGCTGCATACGCCCGAGATTCGCCCCTGATACGCCTGTGACGCAAGTTGAGCGTACGAGTAGCGTACGCCGGCTTACCCCTAGCATACGCCGGCGTACCCCCAGCGTACGAGGAGCGTATGCGGAGCGTACGCCGGCGTATGAGTAGCGTATGGCCCATACGCCCCCGTAGGTCGAGATTTTTTGAGCATGCACAAAAAAATGGGGACGGACGGATTTATGAAAGCGTATGGCAGCGTATGCCTCATACGCTTCACATAAGCCGTCACCTGACGGCGTATGAGTAGCGTATGAGTAGCGTATGAGTAGCGTATGAGTAGCGTATACGGCGTATGCCGACGTATATGACGTAAAGCGGCTACGCCGCCATACGCTCCCGCCATACGCCGTAATGTGACAGGGCCTTTAGCGCCACGGCCGTTGGGGAGTGTGATGACAGTGGTTTCGCGCTCAATGGTGACGCGAGTCAAGCCGCAACTTCTGAGGCCAGTGCGGGTGACAGGACGGAATGCGGCTGTGATGACGAGCGCTATATTGACATTTTCGTTGATTGCATGAACGGTTGTTGTTGTTGTAGTTATCTTATTGAAGGTGTTGCTGTGCAAAATAAACCATGCCGTGTATATGTCGAATGTTTTTGTAGAGGGGATGTAGAACCGGATTGGGAATATATCCTCCGTAGTGCATGTTTTGGTTTCAGGGTCATCGACGGTGACTGTGATAGCTCATATCACAGGGAAAACTACAGCTCCATAACCACCGGTGAGACAGGTGCAGCCATGTCGGGTCGATTACAAATCGAAATTGATGCTCAAATGTTAACCATTGTCGACGAACCATGTGCCTGTATCCATGCTATGGGGGGGTGCCAAAAGGGCACGGTGATTTCCGGGCGATCGTGGATTGTTCGAGTCCAGCGGGTGTCTGTGTAAATGACCATACAAGCGGCTGTCGTGCTAGCTTTAGCTATAACTCTGTCAAATCGGTCACAGAATTGCTGCAAACCGGGGACTATTGTGCCACTGTCGATATCAGCAACGCCTATCGGGCAATTAGCATACACCCAGGCTGTAGAGAGCGTCAAAGGGCTCACTTGGGATTTCAGTGAGGGCACTATATTTTTTAGGGATAACCGCCTTTGTATGGAGCTCAGCAGTAGCCCTTACGTATTTTACAGAGGAGTCATGTAGAGGGGGTCAACTGTTGCTGGTGGCGATTTTACGCCGGTTAGGCTTCTACGTCAGCTTTAAGAAGCTGACTTACCCAAATCAAGTAGCTAGGTTCTTGGGTATCGATATTGATTCAGTGCGCATGGAGCTAAGGCTACCAGCAGACAAGCTAGCTAAATTGCGAGCCCAGTTATGTTTGTTTATGCGCCGCAGGAAAGCAGCCAAAAAAGAGCTGGAGAGCTTGGCAGGTGTGCTCGCACATTGCTGTAAGGTCATATGCGGGGGGCGCACGTTCTCGCGTAGAGTTTATGACCTGGTGGCTTCTGCAAACAACCGGGACCACAAAGTTAGACTCAACGAGGAATTTTGCTTAGACCTTAAATGGTGGTTAGAATTTGCAGCCATCTTCAACGGGGAAGTGAAGATCATACAGCCATCGAACCCGTGCATCTCTCTCTACAGTGACGCCTCATTGTTCGGGTTTGGTGCAACGCATGATAGTGACTGGCTAGCAGGGGCTTTCCAGTTTGGGGAGGCAAAGGCCTTGCAAGGTTGGCTTGGGCACCACTATAGTGACGCCAAGGATGTTGGCTGTAAGACCGATAACATCAATGTCCTCGAGCTGTGGCCAATTCTTGTGGGTGTTCGGAAATGGGGCCACACGTGGGGTGACAGGACTGTAGTATTTGTTACAGATAACACACAGGTTAGAGCTGCACTCAATTCAGGCAGGAGCAAAAATAAAACCACCATGGTATGGCTGCGCCTGATCTTCTGGATAGCGGTCCGTTTCAACTTTGATGTGCAATCAGTGTACATCAACACGAGGGACAACGTTATTTGTGATAGTTTAAGCAGGTTGAACAAATTTAAGAATATCGCACGCATACGGGACGCCGATACGGCCAGGACTATGTGCTGCCATGAATTTCTTTTGTTAATTCAGACCGGGACAGGTTGCAGGCGGAGTGGGCTGCCTTCGAGGATGCGCATTACGGTGCTTCCACCAAGCAAACTCGATCGGTCCAGGTGAAAGCGTACCTGGAATTCTGCGAGGTGTTCGCAGACACGGTCGATCCATATCCTTGCCGACCAGACCAACTGTGTATGTACATGGCATTTCTGGCCAGACGTATGTGTTATAGCTCGATTAGACAGTACCTTATGCCAGGTACACACCTACCGTTCATCCGCACCCATCTACCATTTACGAACTAAAACTGCCCAAAAGTCGGTAGGTGTGCACTCCCCTAGCACACCTACCGATTGCGATTCGCGACTAAAACCTCAATTTTAGGGCTAAAACGGGCCGATTACAATTGCGATTCGCAATTCGAAAAATGAATCGGCCCGTTTTCAGTTTTAAGTGGGACGGGTCGAGTGGGGAGTTTTAGTGCGCGAATCATAAACGGTAGGTGTGTACTTGGCATTAGCGCTCTAAATAATCACCTGAAAGATGTCGGGTGCACAGCAATAGATTATGCAAATCATAAGGTTTGCAAATGCATGTCGGGTATACGCAGAATGCTTGGTGACGCACCGCACCAAGCACCACCACTGTTGCCGTGTCACCTCCTGAAATTGTTCAATACTATGCGGCTAAAAACGGGTCATGTAGCTTTACGTGCAGCTATACTGCTGTCATTCCAGGCTCTGCTACGTAAGTGTCATGTGTCAGACTCCGATTCGTCCCTGCTACGGTCAGATTTCACATTCCATAGATGGAGGATGATGGTAACAGTCCGGAAATCTAAAACCATACAGTTCCGCGAAAGAATTCACTTGATACCAGTAGCACAGGTCATGAACCCCTCATTGTGTGCAGTCTACTGGGTACGCAGACACTTCAACGACTTGGAGGCGGCACCTAATAGCCATGCCTTCAGAATCCCCCACCGGGGGGGGTCGATTTCAATGCCGTACCCGTTCTACCTGGTATCCTTGAAGAGCATGTGTGCATGTGCTATGTTGCAGCCGGGCAGGTTCACCCCCCATAGCCTCCGTAGGGGGGGTGCAACATATCTGAGAAAAACGGGAGCCTCTATCCTGGAGATCAAGGAACGGGGTGACTGGAAGTCTGACGCAGTGTTTGAGTACTTACAGGTGCCAATCGAGCATAGGCTGGCAGCAGATATGAAGGTCGCAGCTATGCTCGCAGGCGACCGGAACTGATCTTGAATTGGGTGTTTTGGGCCTTTAGAGGTACCAGCCAGAGTATTGTCTCGCCCAACTATATAGATGTTTCTTTGTTCCTCCCCAGAAGAATATAAATAATGTACAGTATAACTAGTTATGCACATATTATTTAGGCTGCAGGGCCTCACCTATGGTCCGGCGGGGGGTGGGTGCTGTGTCACCTGTGCTACCTCGGCTGCTGCTCTGTGAGCAGTTGCCATCCGCCCCAGGGGGGGTGGGTGCTGTTATGTATCCTGGGGAGTTGTCATGGTGAATCATGACTAGGACATGCCGGGGACAGACGAGGTGAATAAATCAGTTCCATCACAAAGTTCACAGTGTCGACACGTTACCTTACATGGTGTCAGATAAGTATAGAAGAACCCAGACATGGCTTTAACTGGATTAAAGCCCCCAGGTCCATTGAATGTCGAGGACAACATGGCCGTTAATTGGAGGACATGGATAACTTCATACAAGATTTACACGACTGCATCAGGTGCCGCTTCCAAAACAGAGAAAGTACAATGCTGAGTTTTCCTGCATGTCGCTGGCATGGAAGCGCAGAAGATACACAAGACTTTAATAATACAAGACTCTGATAAAGAGAAAATAGGACCATTAATTGCGGCATTCCAACAATACTGTGAGGGCAAGTGTAATATTACGGTGATACGATATAAGTTTAATTCGTACAACCAGACTAATGAGACGATGGATGTATACATTCGTGAGCTAAAGTCACGTATCACGCATTGCCGATATGACGTCATCGAAGACTCTCTACTGTGTGACAGGATCGTGTGCGGGGTGAAGGATAATTCACTATGGGACAAGTTGTTGCAAACACCTAAATTATCCTTGGACGAGTGCATCCAGATGTGCAGATTGAGTGAGAACGAGGGGATACAGCTGTCGAATAACGGAACAAGATATGATGATAATGTCGACAGTGTGTCAACAGCTACTGAACGGCGAACTGGGCTAATGACGCATCAGCCACATTGGAAGAAGGCGGTAGCAACGCCTTTTCGACAGACAAGTACCCGAGAATTCACATATGGAAATTGCGGTTATAATCACATGCGAGGTAACTGCCCGGCACGAGGGAAGGAGTGTATAGGATGTAGAAAGGTAGGACATTTTGTCAGAGTTTGTAGAGCAAAGCAAGCACGAAATACGACAATCAACGAAGTAACTGTTGACACATATAACAACAAAAGTGACCATGGTGACGGGAGTCATGACTATGATTTGTTTGTCGGTGCTGTTTACTGTAAAGATGACGCATCTGACGGACTTTGGTATACGACTATACCAATTGGACGTGGTGAAGTCTCGCTCAAAATGGACACAGGTTCAGAGGCGAACATACTACCGCTAGAAGTGTTCGACAAGCTTGTGGATGTGACATTGCGACCGTCGAGATGCCAGTTAGTGACGTACAACGGACAATGAATCCAACCAAAAGGGGAGGTACATCTAGAAGTAAATGGAATCGACCTCCTATTTCAAGTGACAGATGCTGGGAGTGCCATCCTAGGGAAGAAGGCGTGTGTAACTCTAGGGCTATTGGCCCGGATCGAGACAATCGTACGTGACTCAGTAACAGCTCCAACTACAGCCAAGGATGTGGTAAATAAATATTCTGATGTATTTTCTGGGTTGGGATTAATAAAAGTCAATGCTACCATTCATATTGATAAGAATGTATACCCAGTGATTGACCCTCCACGCCGTATTCCTTTGGCAGTTAGTGATGATGTTAGAAAAGAATTAGACCGTATGCTAAAATTAGGTGTTATTGTTAAGGAAACTGAACCAACACCTTGGGTTAGTTCTATAATGATCGAAAGAAAGCCGGGAAAAATCAGAGTGTGTTTAGATCCAACAAAACTAAATAAGGCAATCTAACGTGGCCCATATCCCGTGCGTACAGTGGAAGAAGTTGTGGCTCGAATCCATGGAGCCAAATATTTTTCGGTGCTGGATGCCAACAGCGGATACTGGCAAATCCAATTGGATGAGGCCAGTTCAAAACTATGTACATTCAATACTCCTTGGAGCTGTTTCAGATACACTAGGTTACCATTTGGAATCAAAACGGCAGGGGACATATTTATTCAAGAAATGAACGATATGTTGCAACACTTACCAGGAGTTCATGTCATTTCTGACGATCTCCTAATTCATGGCAGGTCATTGACTGAACATAACGATCGTTTAGAAGGGGTCCTGTCTCATGCTAGAGAAATGCATCTTAAATTAATCCCGAAAAAATCCAAGATATGTCAAACCAGTGTAAATTATGTAGGTCATGTCATTACGGCAGAGGGGCTTAAACCCAATAAAGAAAGAGTGCAAGCAATTGTAGAAATGCCAGACCCGGCTGATAAACCTGCCCTACAGAGGTTTTTGGGCATGATGGGATACGTCAGCAAATTTATCCCAAACATGGCCAACATAACTAAACCGTTACGAACGGTATTAAAAAAAGAAGTAGCATGGCATTGGGATGAGCCCCAAATTAATGCATTTCAGGAACTTAAATCATTATTGACCAATGCACCCATTCTAAAAATGTTCAATCGTATGGAACAAATAATATTACAAGTTGACGCGTCCAAATACGGACTAGGGGCAACTATATTGCAAAACGGTCATCCTGTTGCCATGGCATCAAAAGCACTAGATACAACTCAAATTAGTTACGCTGTAATAGAAAAAGAGCTTCTAGCCATTTGTTTTGGATCTACCAAATTTCATGAGTATATTTATGGTAATGAAATAGTAATACAAACAGACCATAAACCACTAGTGTCTATTATGATGAAGCCCATCCACAACCTATCGGCTAGAATGCAATGCATGCGGATGCGATTACAAAATTATGGCAGCACTGTAAGGTGGCCTGCCTACCAGCATTGTGACACCACCATTAACTAGTACAGGTTGAACCACCAGGAGGCAGCACGGTAAGGTAGCCTGCCTACTGGCATTGTGATACCACCATTATAGTAACTAGTACAATTTGAACCACCAGGAGGCCACCTGGTGGTACAACTTGTACTAGTAACTAACTTGGCCACTTTGCAACTTGTACTGTTGTTCTGTTGTTTTGTTCTGTTGTTCTGTTGTTCTGTTTCCCACGTGGCAGATCATAGGATTTGACAAATCCGGCCGAGTAAAACTGATACCTTGAACATTTATAGTTGTTGCTACCTAGCCTGGTGCTGGGGATTATCAGGATAAGGGCAATGAACAGTCAAATGAGGAAGACCAATTAACCATAATTGAAATGTCCCCTGCTTAATAAAAAAAAAAGCTTTGTTTTATTTAGCAACGCCTCTAGAGCATATTGATACATCTGCTCATAAGGATACCAAACATATGCTCACACATTCCACCCACTCAGTTTAACCTCCCTCATCCCACCTTCCCATTCAGTCACATAGGACTGGTTGTCATGGTGACATCATTTGGACACTGCCACATCTCCTCGAGACCATACTACACCCACTAACACTAGGGGCGTAATCGATTAATCGACTCTGGTCACCCGAGCCACTTTTTGGCGCATGCGCACATCCTGCAGACTCGGGTCGAATAATCGAATAAGCTTCTCCACGCTCAGGTGACAAAAATGGTGGCCCTTTTATTTGTTTTTTTAGTAGCCGATATAATTACAGCAAAATATGATTTAACTATTTTTATGATGGCATAGTTTAGTGATATTTCCATTTCATTAATCTATGTTATTACCAACAAAAAAAATGTATGACTGGTACCGGTGGCTGTTATCCTGCAGGATGGTAGCAGCGCAAATGTGATGTCATCGCTCGTTGCAAACCCCAGCCAAGAGGTGGGTTACTGGGGTCGGGTTGTTTTGCACATGGCACGTGTATTTGTCGACTCCACTCGCGGTGTTCTATTTGAAATTCTGACGACTCGGGTGACCCGAGTCGCCCGGGTTGTGTTAATCGACTATGGCCTAACTGGTGGGTGGGTGGTGGGCAGACGGTAGGTGGTGGGTAGTCGGTAGGTGGGCAGGGGGTGGGTGGTGTATGGGTGGTAGTTATGCGGTGGGTGGTGGTTGTGCGGTAGGTGGGTGGTGGGTGGGTGGGTAGTGAGTGGGCGGTGGGTGGGTGGTGCGTGGGTAGTGGGTAGGTGGGCGGTGCGTGGGCAGTGGGCGGTGGGCGGTGGGTGGGTGGTCGGTGGGAGGTGCGTGGGTAGTTTGGTGGGTAATGGATGGGTGGGCGGTGCGTGGGTAGAGGGTGGACGGTGCGTGGGTAGTGAGTGGGTCGGCGGGGGGACTATGGTTACCAGTTAACTGGTTGGTTGATTGTTGGAGTTTCACGTCCTGGCAACATCTAAGGTCATATCAGGATGAGTAGCGACTTGTAACAGTGCACACTCATGGCGACTGTATAGTGCTGCCCCACTGGGAGACCAGACCTCCAGCACCATGGCCAAATATCCCACACAGTCACAGTATCTTGATCGTGATACTGTGCAAACCAGTCTTTGTCCTATCCTAGTAATGCCGAGCGCCAGGCTAAGTACCGACAAGTATAAATGTTGTAAGTGATTGGTTTGATTTGGCTGGGATTTGAACTCACGACCTTCCTCACGAGTAGGGGAAACCTGCGCGCTACCGATTCGGCCATCACGTCCGGTAGCAGTTAACTGAGCAATGGCAACCCTGTCCCCGATCCCATTCCAATAACGTACCTAAGTCCACCCTCCATTCCCCGTGTGACGTCACAGAACTAACAATGATGACGTCGAATGGTGCTGGGCTGAACAATGGCAACTGACTGGGTTTGAACTCAAATAGCCCATTCTAAGTGTGATCTGTCATTAAGGCACATGGAATATTCATGATATAAGGAATACATGTTGCAATCATGTGACCAGATCTCTAATTCGAGGAGTAGTTGTCTGGGTGCAGCTATCATAGTATGATATATGGGTGTGTGTCTTAGGAGCTGCTGATATTTCTTTTTCTGAACAGAAAAAAAGTACCCACCGATCCTGAGGAGAGATGCAACATAGACAGTGGCGCCAGGCGGATGTTTTTACTAACACTTAGCCCCAGGGGATAGACTAACAAATAAACAGAGCGTAAATAACGGTAAAATGAAGAAAACTGGGACTATTATTGCTTATAATAGTGGTATAACATCCCATTATTGGTAACACTGATACTGGTAATTACCATAATGGCAATAAATAAGGTAATAAGTAAACTAAGAGCCCTTATGAAAAGCACAATGGCAATTATAATAATGTTAATGATAGGAATAATCATGGTGATAAGCCTGATGATTATGATAATCATAAAATAATAGTGTGATAATCATAATAATTAATAAATGATGGAATTGTTGATAATATAATAATTAAAATAAAACCAAATCAGTGACACTGTAATATTAAGAATTTTCTTTTAAACATTGCCTCATAAATACATTATATATATTATATACAATGCATCATGGTTTCAAAAATCCGGCCGAGTCAAACTGATACCTTGAACATTTATACTTATTGCTACCTACCCTGGTCCTAGGGATTACCAGGATAAGGGCAAGGAACAGTAAAATGAGGAAGACCAATGAATCATAATTGAAATTTCCCCGGCTCAATAAAAAAAAGTTTGTTTTATTTAACGAAGCCTCTAGAGCACATTGAATTTTATCAATGGCTACTGGACATCAAACATGCTCATTCTGACATATTTCTTTGGAGGAAACCTGCTGCCGCCACATAGACTACTCTTTCTGATAAGCAGCAAAGGGTATTTTATATGCACTTTCCCACAGACAGGACAGCACTTACCACAGCCTTTGATGAACCAGTTGTGGACCACTGGTTGAAACGGAAAATAGCCCAAACTGCAAATGTGTCCATTGAGCAGGATCGATAGGATGACCGACACCTTCACAGGTGGACACTCTACCACCTGAGCTACGTCCTGCTCGGCCTGAGAGGACAGTGCAGACAACTACATATATTATATACATTATATATTTAAGATATTTTATATATATGTCGCCGTGAATACGGCCTATGCTGCCGACACGGCGTAAATCAATCACCAATCAATCACTCAAAACTTTTTTGAGCAAGTGAATCAGAGTAGTTGGAAATAAGTACCAAGATTAGCCCGGTGGCGGCGCCACCATCGCCCCATAGGCTCGGGCAAAATCCTAGCTGATATTGCACTGGATGAAAACCGAGCGCATAATGATATATAGTAATAATAATAAAATACCTCAAACCGAAGATTTATACACGTATAGGAATATACTCACTATATATACACAAAGACATATTGGAAATACTTACCAAGTAAATGAACGGTTGATAATATTATTACTAATAACACAATCATGTCACTTAATTCAGTGACTTGTTTTCTCACTGTGTTCCTAATTTACGACTGTGTAACTTGTAAGAAGGGATTCTCTTCGCCTTTTCTTTTAATGGCGAGGGGAAAAGTGCACCCCCTCCCCCCCCCCCATGATCCATAGAACAGATGTTATATAGACAGCGGCACCTGGTGAGTGCTTAACTAACAAATATCCCCACGACAAAAAGAAAAGGAACAGTCTATACATGTATTATAAGCACTCACTGGTAATAATTATTGCAAAACTGATAATAGCTATAGAAAGATTCTGAGGCTAAATCTGATAATGGTTATTGATACTTACTATATATGGTAAGAAGGAAAATACTTTATTCGCTTGTTGGGGTTTTAGGTCCTAGCAATATCTAAGGTCAAATCAAGACGGTCATGTAACAATGAAAACAATGGTTTTTGGTGAGCAGAACAGTATGTAGTGCTTGTAATGATGAAGGCAAAACTGGTATTATTGGGAGCAGTTGAGGGTACATAACGATGTGAATACAGCAAGCACTGACAAGGTTAAACAATATAAAATGTGTTTGTTGTTTTACGTGCTAGCAACATCTAAGGTCATATCACGACAGTTACTGACTTGCGACAGTGCACACTCATGGCAATTTTATAGTGCTGTCCCACTGGGTGATCAGGTCATTGACACTATGACCGGATAATTCCACTCTGTGACATTATCCCGACACTGTGCCAACCAGTCATTGTCCTATCCTAATAATGCCGAGCGCCAGTAAGCAACAAGTATCAATTTTAAAGTCATTGGTTTGACTCGACAAGGGTTCGAACCCACGACCCCACGATCTACCAACATGGGAGATGGACGCTCTAACTCATTCGGCTATCGCGTCTGGTCTTGCGACAGTGCACACTCATGGCAACTTTATAGTGCTGTCCCACTGGGAGATCAGGTCATTGGCACCATGACCTGATAATCCCACTCGGTGACAGTATCCTGACACTGAGCAGTCCTTGTTATCTCCTGGTAATGCTGACTGTCAGGTTAGGTAGCGACAAGTATCAATTTTGTCATAGAATAACTCATTGGTTTGATTCGGCCTGGATTTGGACCCCCAACCTTCCGCATGGGAAGTCAGCGCTCTTACTGATTCTGCCACTGCGTCCGCTCACAGCAAATTTGTAATGATGATGGTAATAATAATGCGCATAATAACATTACAATAACAATAGTTTCAAAATACTGTCGTTGGGGGTGATGAAAATGGGAAATATTGCGCCTCGAGCGGGACTCGAATCCACATCTCTTTGCATTCCGGGCCAGTGTGCTAAGCATTACACCACCTAGGCTCCCTGATGTCACCATACTACCCACACCTACCTGTCTATGCGGCTCCTTGCTTGAGAGGTCAGTGCAGACTACTACAATTCTAATAATTAGATTATTTAGAATGTCAATTCCAATAGTAAGCTGGCCGGAAGACCAGTGCTCCTGCGCTGACAAATGTCATATTCAGATGAATAAATACTTTACCAACAACATTTTTTTAATAATCTATAGCAATTAAAATAATTAAATTACTAGCTCTGTTCATGCACAATCTTGCATATCATAATCATCATCATCGTCATCATCACCTTAATGATTATCATAATTATTACCATGGAGTTGAAATAAACGCATCCTTTTGTACCATTTTCTGGACAAGCGTCTTAACCGTTAGCCCATATAGGAGGCTCCCTGGTGCAATCAACCAAAGACCCTATAATACTAAGCCGGCTCACTCAGCCTGTACTGTGTAATCAAAATGATCAAACCCACCACCTGGTGCGCTGGCTGTTCTCTTGGTTAAACAGGTGCTATACTATATGTATAAAGGTATATATAAATGTGAGGGATGTGTGTGATGGTGATGATGATGATGATGGGTATTTGTTTATAGCAATTTCATATAGATGTGTATTCATACTTACCTGTCTCATGTATAATATAATTGTATGTGTTTACATGTGAAACACCAACCAGCAGCCGGGCTGATCAAACCCACCACAAGGTGGCACTGCGAAATTTACATGGGAGAGATAGGGAGTGAGCCGTCTTAGTATTATAGGGTCTTTGAATCAACCAACCAATTCCTACCTGTGTACGTATGTGGCTGGCATTTCACCTTCGTACTTGGGTGCCACTTAGTAAATCTTCATGCTGATGTGTTTGTTATTATATTTGTGAAAATCAGACGGGATGGCCGAATGAGTTGAGCACCCACTTCCCATTTTGATAAGTCATGGGATTCGAACATCTGGGTTCAAACCCTGATCGTGTTAAATGAATTATTTAAAAAAATTATACTTATTGGTACCTAGCCTGGCGTTCGGAATTACTAGGATAGGGCAAGGGGCAGTGGAATGAGGAAGTCCAATTGTGCGTGATGGAAAATGTCCCCTGCTTAATCACCTAATGTACCAAATAAAATATAAAATAAAATGCTTGGCAACGAAGTGAATTTGAAGAAGTTTTGCTATACTGCATTGCTTCATGGGTTCTCTTGTATGTAAGTAGATGACGAGATATGTCACTATGGGGGCACTGTGGGGTATTTACCATTAGAATATGGAGGAGGACAAAAAGAAATAGAGAAATTAAGAAAGGAAGAACAAGAAAAACAAGACAAGGAAGAGTGAAAGAGAAAGAACGAAATATAGAAATTAAGAAAGAAAGACATTTTTTTTTAAATGTTTAAAGAAAAGAAAGATAAGGAAAGAAAGATCGAAATGAATAGAGAAATTAAGACAGAACAGAAACTTATTTTGTTTAAACAAGAAAGGAAAGAAAAAAAATGAAAGAATGATAGAAATAGGCTAAGTAGAGAAATTAAGCCAGGACAAAAACATAAATAAAAACAAGAAATAAAGAAAGAACGATAGAAACAAATAGAGAATTTAAGAAAGAACAAGAACAGAATAAAATAAGAAAGGGAAGAGATAAGGAAATGGAAGATAGAAAGAAGGACAGAAATAAATAAATAAATAAAAGCATAATAAAAACAAGAAAGGAAAGGGAAGATAGAGAGGAGGACAGAAATAAATAAAAGCATAAATTAAAACAAGAAAGGAAAGAGATAAGGACATGGAAGATAGCGATAAGGACATAAATAAATAGATAAAAACAAGAAAGGAAAGAGATAAGGAAAAGGAAGATAGAGAGAAGGGCGGAAATAAATAGATAAATAGAAACAGGAAAGGAAAGAGATAAGGACATGGAAGATAGAGAGAAGGACATAAATAAATAAATAAATAAATAAATAAATAAAAGCATGAATAAAAACAAGAAAGGAAAGTGATAAGGAAATGTAAGATAGAGAGAAGGACAGAAATAAATAATTAAAACCAAGTAAGGAAAGGGAAGATAGAACGAAGGACAGAAATAAATAAAAGCATAAATAACAACAAGAAAGGATAAGGAAATGTAAGATAGAGAGAAGGACATAAATAAATAAATATAAACAAGAAAGGAAAGAGATAAGGAAAGGGAAGATAGAATGAAGGACATAAATAAATAAATAAATAAAAACATAAATAAAAACAAGAAATGAAAGAGATGAGGAAAGAGAAGATAGAAAGAAAGAAATAAACGAGAGAAAGGGGGCGGCGGGAGAGAAAGAGAGGCAATACAGAGTGCTCGGCGGAATGATTTATCATGGCGTCTTCTTGTGAAAGGGAAACTTGAGCCACGTTGAAACAGAAAAAGGCGGGGGGCCAACAAGATGTCCGCGTCGGGGCGCCGACAGGCCACGCCGCCGCGTCCCGCACGTGCACGTGACGTCAGGAATGACGTATTGATGACGTCAGGGGCAGCGTGTGACGCCAGGTGAGGAACCGACCAATCATAACGCCCCACACCCGTCAGCACGGGGTCGCCCGGGCCGCCGCACTCTCCCAGCGCATGGACTTCCGGTTGGCTGTTCAACTCAATGTCAGCCGCTAGGGGCTGGGTGCTGCTACACGGTTAGGTAAGGCAGTTGGTTAGTTAATGTGGTGGTTAGTTGGTTAATTAGGCAGGTATGTAGTCAGTTTGGTCAGTGCTACACGGTTAGGTATGGCAGTTGGTTAGTTAATGTGGTGGTTAGTTGGTTAATTAGTTAATTAGGCAGGTATGTAGTCAGTTTGGTTGGCATTACATGGCTGGGTATGGCAGTCGTTTAATTAATGTGGTGGTTAGTTGGTTAATTAGTTAATTAGTTAATTAGGTAGCTTTGTAGTCAGTTTGGTCAGTGCTAGATGGTTATGGCCCTGTCACACTACGACGTGACTACGTCAGCGTAGGCAGAACGTGAAAATAATTATATTACGTCGACGTTATGGGCGTAATATGCAAATTGTGAACGTAACGTGAAAGTAACGTCGGTGTACGTCGTGACGTTAGCTGTAACGTGACAACATTAGGGGGGAGGGGTTTTTGGCGACGTGACCGGGCGTTAGTGTAACGTGAGCGTAACATCGCCGTAACGTGACCGTAACGTGACCGTAATGTGCAAAACGCTGCCCACACGTTGCTCCCACCCGGGCCGTCGGTCTGATGTGACATAATGTGACTCTAACGTCATTTACGCTGCTATAACGATCGCGGAACGTCTACCTAACGTCATTGTCACGTCATCCCGACGTAACGGATTCACGTCGAGATATGTCGAAACTTTTGAACATGTTCAAAACCTCAACGCGCAAAGACGTCACTCTAACATCATTATGACGTCATCATAACGTAACCCAACGTACGTCAACGTAATGACGAAAAATGACCACGTTAGGCTCACGTTGGCTCGTTACGTCGTAGTGTGACAGGGGTATTAGATACTGCAGTTGGTTAGTTAATGTGCTGCTTAGTTGGTTAATTAGGTAGGTATGTAGTCAGTTTGGTCAGTGCTACACAGTTAGGTACGGCAGTTTGTGAGTTGGTCGTAATGCTTGCATTGTGTTTGATTCGTGGCGAGGGAGGAGTACCCCCCCCCCCCTCTACTACCTCCCTCCTTTCTGCCCGTTGGCAATGCTCCTTTAAAATAAACTAAGGTAGAAAATATTTGAGGTGTAAACATGTCAAAATAATGTTGGCGTGCTTGTTAAAACTCTGACCCCATAGGCTTCGGAAGGAACAGGTTCTATTAAGTTGGCATAGTATATGCAGCAAACAATGCTTAACGATATAGCGATATAGCGATATAGCGAATGGTAGACAGGAAGTGTGAACACTTATTTGTCTCACTTTCTTTTTTTTTTGGTACATTAGTTGTCCCAAGCAGGGGAAATCCCAGTCACAGGTTACTGGTCTTCCCCACTCCACTGCTGGTCGATAGAAAGCTCGAGCCTACACTTTTACCGACCCAAGGGATTTTTAACCTCCCACACCACATAGACATGGTATGATAGCAACTGGCCTTTGATGACGCTGTAAGTTATACGCAGTGGTGGAAATCCAAATTGGCAGAGCTGGGGGCACGGGCAATCGAACCGCCGACCCTCAGATTAGGAGTCTGACCTAGAAAAAAGTCAGACACTCTAACCACTCCGCCACAGAGAACGCCACGAAACACTAATTCAAAGTTACTTTTATTTTAAATGGTAAACTTTTGAGATATTTTGAATGCAAACATGGAAAATTAGTTTTGGCAGGCCTGCCAAAACTCTGACACCATAGACTTCTGCAGCAACAGGTTCTGTTAAATTGACTCAGTATTGCCTTCTACGCAGAAACAAATGCTTAATAAGTACATCAGTATCTAAGTTAGATATGTAAACTCAAATCTAGATAATTGGTTTGGTTTTGAAAATTTGATATTTGATCGGACTATGCAGCTTTAAGAAGCACACCAGTATCTTTTGGCTATATTTAGGTTCAAATCTAGATAAGTGCTTTGCTTTTGAAAATGTGTCACTCTTATCGGACAATGCAACTTTAATTATATGGTAAGTTAGTTTGGGAGTCAGGCAATTATTTACTTAATCACTTGGTTATTTTACTGAATATAGAATTGGACAAGTAATTAGTTAATTAGTTAATTAATTGTTTCTTTAGTTAGATAGCTAGGATGTTCATCACTTAGCTAGATATGTAGTTAGTTTGTTGGTTTGTTGTTGATTTATGTCCTAGCAACATCTAAGGTCATATCAGGACGGGTACTGACTTGTGACAGTGCGCACTCATGGCAAGTTTATAGTGCTGTCCCAATGGAAAACCAGGCCACCAGCACCATGACCTGATATCCCACTCAGTCACATTATCCTGACACTGAGCCAACCAGTCCTTGCCCTATCCTAATAATGCCAAGCGCCAGGCTAGAAAGCAACAAGTATCAATTTTTAAGTCATTGTGTAAAGTCCATGGCTCGAAACTGTGGTTGTGTATGCAGGCAAATCAATACAGGCAAAAAGAGAAAGGAAGAGTATAAAGAGTGAAAGAAGAGAGAGAGCCAAGCCCTCAGGTTTATTATTTATATGGTAAATGGATCCAGTATAGTATATCACCTGACCACATTCTCCCAATGAGAATCAAGCATCTCCAGCTCTACCAATGAGAATCAAGCATTTCCGGTCCTCATGGTTACAGTGATCTGCCCACCACCACCACACGGTGTGGCTCCCTTGGCCACCACCTGCCCTGAGCTGAGTGTGTGGTGATCCATGACTAGCAGAGGGGGTGGGGGGGGGGGGGGGAGGGGGTAGTGGGTAGAGCTCCAAGTGCCCCTTACACACTATCTTACTAACACACAATGACTATTTACCAATGAATCAAGCACCACCCCCAGCAACTACATAAACATCTATGCACCTGGCCCTATATACCTGTTTCACAAATAGAACATTTGCATTCCCCCACCAGTGCATCATTATCGAAATGTTTTACAATTGGTTTGACTCGACCAGGATTCGAACCAACGAACTCACAGACGCGCTACTCAGGAGACAGACGCGCTACTCATTTGGCTACCCTGTCTGGTATCTGTAGTTAGTCACGGAGTCAATTAAGGAGGAGTTAGTGAATCAAATTGTCAATTAGTAGGAGGAACCTAATTCAGGGTTCATACCCATATTGACATATCAAATTCCAGGGCCCGTATGCATGGAGCGGTGTTAGCGAGGCAAACCATGGTTAGGGCGGGATTTCTGGTTTAGCGCCGAAAAGTCGGTATGCATGGAGCAGTGTTAGACCTAACACAACAAGTTTAAAGTCGGAGATTCTAACCCCAGCTTATAGCAGCTTTACAGTGGTGTTAGTGTTAGGTTAGTGTCAGGATGGAGCCCAAATCTATTCAATGCTATCATATTTAACAGAATTATATATTCACTAAGTGAAATTTGAAAAAATTAACCCTAAAAACGAACCGTTATTAACGCTCTCGCCGCATTGGCGGCGTTATTCATATTGTCGAATCGACGAATGTAAAGTAAACAAATCGCCTCCGCCGCTTCGACGTCGATATCCATACTGTCCAACGTCAACGTAACAAGACGTGCTGGTTCCCAGTGTGTGGAGGAACCAACCGCCGCATCGGTGGCAATATATTAGGCCCAAATCTATTCAATGCTGTCATATTTAACATAATTACGTATGCCATAAGTGAAATTTTATCAATTTAACCCTAAATTCGAACCGATATTAACAACGCCGCCGCATTGGCGGCATTATTCATATTGTCTAATCGAGGGATTTCCCAAATCTATAAATACATTCACGTTTAGCTAACACTCACCGTTTAAGCGCCCATGCATACGGCGTGACATCGTTCTTGACGCCGGTGATAACCGTTGATAGCTACCCGGTGTTACAGGGTTAACACCACACGCCGCTAACACTGCTCCATCCATACGGGCCCAGGACTTTTAAGGACTTTCACGGACCTTTCAGTGCAGAATTCCATGACGTCTTTAAGACATTTATTAAGTTAAAGTGCCCCGAAACACAGCCATCTTTATAGTCGATTCCCTTTGTAAGATGTGAAGTGCAAATAAGCATAAAAAAGAACAACAGATATATGCAGTCTTAAGATAGAAATCAAGAGGCAGGATAACAAACCCACAAATTCACTTCAGATACAAAATATCACTGATTACAAATTGGGCATGTCGGCGAATATGTTGGTTGTTTTTTTTCAAATGTTATGATTTTCGATTTTCCTGGATTTTCCAGGACCGTTAGAAACATTCCGGTACTTTCCAAGTCTGGAATCCTGAGTTAGCAAATTCCAGGACTTTCCAGATTTTCAAGGACCCGTACGAACCCTTAATTAGTTGTTAGTTAGTTAGTAAGATATCTAGGGAGTGAGTGTGTTACTTAGTGAATTGATTAATTGCGCAGTTAATCAGCTATTCAAAAAGTTAGCTAATCAGTTTATTTGAAGATTTATACTGCCTATCATGGATAAGTCTGAATAGACTTGTTTTCAACATTAGACAGTTTGTCGATACCCTTTTACCGACTCAGGCAAGGAGCAACATAGACATGTAGATGCAGATTGGGTGATGATATCAAGGAGCCTAGATGGCGATTTGGTTAGCGCACTAGCCCGGAATACAAGAAGTGTTGGTTGGAATTCTGCTCTTGGGGCAATATTTCCAATGTTCATCACCCCCAAGACATTATCTCTAGTAATACTATATATTATCTGTACTATATATCATAGGGTTTTTAGATTGGTGATTTCATGGACTGAAGAAACTTCACTGGGTGTTTTTCTTTTATTATCACTCGGTGACAAGAGAAATTGCACACTTTCCCCACCGACTCCTCTCATTCCTCCGAAGCCATTCGTTGGCCGGGCGCATACTTGGCGAACTGAAGGACGCGCGGCTTGGGGTTGTTGGCCCCGCCGAGCCTCTGCTTGGAGAGTGCACGATGATTGAGCTCGCCTGTCATGGCGGTATTTAGCCCCGCCTGCCCCCACCGCCGTTTCCGCTTGTTCCCGGTCGTCACGGGAATTAGGGCTACGGCGGGTTTTTATGGTGAAGTATATATATATATATATATATATATATATATATATATATATATATATATATTATGCGAGTATAAAGATACGTAACAGAATTGTTATAATTGTTGCTATTTTCTGTAAGATCCAACACTGTACCGGTGGCGCCACCTGATGTAGGCCAGTGCCACTGGCACCAGAGGACAATATAATATACTATTGTTGTTTTTATAATGATATATATATATACATATGGATACAGTAAAACCTCTCTAACCGACAACCTCCACAGATCGACCACTCCCCGATATCGATCGCTTTATTGGGGGTCCCAACAATACCATTGTAACCATATTCTGACTCCCTAAATGGACCACCTCCCTAAATGGACCACTTAAAGTCGGTCCCAAGGTCGGTCGATTTAGAGAGGTTTTACTGTATGTATATATATATATATACATACATGTATATATATATATATATATATATACATAGGACCATAAAACACGCATATATATGTGTGTGTGTATTTGTGCATTTAAATTTACAAATGTTTAATTATAGATGCATTGTCCGATGGAAACTTCAAATTTTCAAAACCAAAACACTTATCTAGATTTGATTCTACATATTCAACTGGTGTATTTATTATGCATTTGTTGCTGCGTAGAAGGGCATAATAAGTCAATTAGTAATAATAGAAACCATTACTGCTGCAGTCTATGGTGTCAGAGTTTTGAAGTGCTTGCCAACATTATTTTGGCATGCTTTGATGTAAAATATCTCCAAACTTAGCCATTTAAAATTAAAGTTACTTCAAACTAAAGTAAAGTAGATTATAACAGATATATCAGCTATATATATATATATATATATATATATATATAATTGTCAGCGTTAAGTGAGTAGGACAGTGAGCAGGCCATCAGTGGCGCCACAGTCAGAGTTGAAGCCTGAGCAGTAGATGAGTAGTCCGAGGCTCAACCACCAGGGGCCATATGCAGGAGTCGGTGGTAATCGGTGGTAGCGAGCCAAAACGGTGGTAGGCGGGAATTTCCCGGTTAGCGGTGAAAAATGGTATGCACGAGGTGGTGGTAGGCCTAACACCAAAAGCTTAACCGGTGTTACCCTACCCCTGAAAAATAGCAGGTATAGCGAGTGCATTAGGCCCAAATCTATTCAATGCTGTCATATTTAACAGAATTAGATACGCAATAAGTGAAATTTGATTAAATTAACCCTAAATTCGAAGCAATATTAATGCTGCTGCCGCAATGGCGGCGATATTAATATTTTTGAACCGATGAATGCAAGCAACCGCCGCCGCCGCCAGTATGGAAAGCGACGTCAATGCAGCGGCGGCGGCGATTTGTTTACTTTACGTTCGTCGATTCGAAAATATAAATATTAATATCGCCGCCGTTGCAGCGGCAGCGTTAATATTGCTTCGAATTTAGGGTTAATTTCATCAAATTTCACTTATTGCGTATCTAATTCTGTTAAATATGATAGCATTTAATATATTTAAGCCTAATATATGGGTACAGACGCAGAGGGATTTCCCAAATCTATAAATAAATTCACGTTTAGCTATAATGAAAGTGTTACGCGCTCCTGCATACGACTTGACACAGTTCCCAACGTCGGTGATAGCTAAACGGTAACAGGCTCTAACACCAAACCCCGCTAACACTGACTCCTGCATACGGGCCCAAATTTCTGGTGGGTGGGTGTTAGGATAGTATAGAATTCTGGGTTATTATACTCGTATAATTCTAATACAGCATATATATATATATATATATATATATATATATATATATATATATGCGTATTTGTGTGCGTTTCTGCTAAAAGCTGCATAACCGAATGATTCTGGGTTTCTGGCATATATTCTTTTCAGATCATTATATTTGGTCCATCGTTTTAATCTATTTGACTTTAGGTTCGAGTAATTTTATCATTGCTAACTCTGGAGATATTTATATTGAAAACATGCCAAATTAATGCGGTATGCACATTGAAAATGTTGGACATCATTCATACTCATAAAGTCATAGGCTTACAGTGATGATAAAGTTGGTTAAAGCTGAAAACATGAAACTTTCAAAACCAAAACAATTATATAGATTTGATTCTAAATATCCAACTTAGATGCTGGTGCACTTATGTCGTCACAAATAAGGGGATACTGAGTCAATTAATAGAACCTGTCACTGCAGAAGCCTATGGTGATAGAGTTTTCGCAAGCTTGCCAAAATTAATTTAGCATGTTTCCATTTCAAATATCTCAAAAGTTAGCGATTTAAAATAAAAGTTACTTCAAACTAAAGTAAGGTAGATTATCATAATTAACCTGATATGTTTATCTCAGAAAATGAGAGAAACTCAAAACGATCGGACCATGCAACTTTAAATTGACTTACTACATGACTTTAAAGTAGCAATGTATGTCTAAAAAGTGCACTAGTATCTAAGTTGGATATAAAGGAGTAAATCTAGGCGAATCACTTGGCTTCTCCACGTTCTCTCGGTTTCCCTCTCTCTTTCTTTTACTTCCCATCTCTTTCAAGTTCTCGCATTTCCTTTCTCTTCTTACCCTTCCTTTCTCTTATTGCCCTTCTTTACTTTCTCTTCTCTCCCCCTTCCATTCCCCCCCCCTCTCTCATTGCCCTCTCTTGCACCATCCCCTTTCCCCCTTCCTCTCCTCCCTCCTTGCTCTATCGGCCTCTCTCTCCCTGCCCTCTCTTAGTATGGCTGTCTTCTGTCTCTCTCTCATGCTCTCTCTCCAGCTCTCTGCCCCTCCCCTCCATCTCTCCCCCACTGCCTAGCCCCCTCCCATTCCCCCACCTACATCTTACCCTCTCTCTCTCTCCCTTCCTGTCTTTCCACTTCCTCTCTCGCGCGCTCTCTCGTTCTCTCTCGCCTCCCCTCTCGCGCTCTCTGTCCCTCTCCTCCCTCCCCCTCTCCCTCTGCCTAGCTCCCTGCCCCACACACTTCTGTCCCTATCCCCTCTCTCCCTTCATGTCGCTCCATCCTGCCCTCTCCCTCTCTCTCTCTCTCTCTTCTCTCTCTCTCTCTCTCTCTCTCTCGCCCCATCCCTCATTCCTGCGTCACCCCCTCTGCCTGCCCCCTACCTTTCCCCCCTCCCCTCCACGCACACATACCGGCGCTTCCTGCCGCCTCTCGCCTCCCCCTGGCGGAGACTGGTGAGTTAATAGTGCCGGCCGCTGCCCGGCAGTGGGCGCCACGGGCGCACCTCTGGCGGGTACTTGGTGTCTCGCGTTACGTGGCCTCCCACTCTGGCCTGTCGGGACCACTCAGTGTTGACGGGGGTCGGGGTGTTCTCCTCGCTCAATTACCACCCCCTAGTCCGTGAAACCGTCGCCAGGGGGCGCCACCGCCGTACTAACAGACAACCGCACCACGCACGCCAATAATAGACGAATTCCACCACCAAACTGGCTATCTAGTGACAAGAATTTATGCTGCGGATAGCCCAGCTCATTGTGCAGTGCACTCTGTGGAAAATGTTGTATAGAGGATTTCCACCACCAAACCTGTCCTCTGATGACAGTGGCAAGAACTAACTTTGTAGGTAAGGCTAACACAAACAACACAACAACATAACAACATAACACAAACAACAGCTCACTGCGCATACTCTAGAGCAAGGGTATTAATATTAATATTATAGAAGTTTCACATCGGGATATTGCGACTGAGTGGGACATTGTACGACGGTGCTGGTGCATTCCGAATGCATATCACATATGAAATTGCCATTTTGAATTAAGTAAGTGTATATATTAATTATTATTATTAGTGCCTCCTGCGCCAGTGAGGTTTGGCGCGTCCAGTAGGGATGACAAGCGCCGGTAGCGGCGCCACCAGTCAGGGGAGTGCAGGAAGCAGTACATAGAATCAGGATAATAATATATATAATCAAATAATTCCCTTCCGCATCTTTATACTCACATAATTTGTGATACATCACACATGTATATATATATATATATATATATAATACATATATATATATATATATATATATATATATATATATATACATTTTACCTCGTATACCGCCTCTGGCTAGCCGCAGGCTGGGGAAGGAAGCACATCCGGGTCCAGCAATTAGCATAAGTGACTCACAACGGGAGGACGTTTGTGAGTTGCTCCAACAGGATTTATCTACTAACTCTACTTAATCACAAAGTAAGTAATGGAAATTTAGTATAAACTGTGTATGATGCGTTATAGTTTCACATTATGAAAGTTCAGAACTTTCTCAGGTCCAATTTGGACTTTGTACGTGTTTTTTACTTGAGGATAGAACACTGGGTGCCGCTGGCACATACGAAACCGATAGTCCTTTGTTCTATCGACACCTGTTTTTGAGACAGGGAGAAATGGTAACCCGAGTTGCTCATTTCCTAAGAAAATTCTCCCGGATCCTGAATAGAGGATGTTGTTGGGGATGCTTCTGGGTGTTTTTTATAGACACCCCAGACCGGTTTTAAGGCGCACCTCCGAGTTTCGTAATATTTTCTCCAACTTGCTGGCGTCGTAGCCGCGGGTGGGAGAAGTGTACGGAACAGAGAGAGTGGGCGATCTTTGGATCGATACCCCCCGTTTGGTTGGTTTCGTTACCATAACCCTACGGCAAAATTTAGCTTCACGCCTGTACTGAAACTTTGTAATACACGCTATTCTGTACCATATACCTCAACCCAGTTTACTGGTTACACTTTGTGTGCTTGAGATGATTCCGGTTAAGTAACACTTTTGTCGTTACAGGAACCGATGGCCACTCGGCGGAATAAGCAGCCTGCGCATTGCCCCTATGGATTACGATTCGTCACCAGCGCCTACGGCTCCGCCGTCTCCACAGCCCGGGGCACAGGTTTCCGACCGGGACAGTGACCAGCGACCTCAACCAAGTGATTGGGAGGCTAAGATGGCAGCCATGATGGAGGACAAGATGCGCCAATTCCAGGCTCTTTCCTTTGCGGGCCCTCCCCAAATCCCTGATGAGGATTGGGAGGACTTTTCTGATGACGAGGAGGACACGGTTTCGGCCCCCGAGGTTCCGAAACCGAAAGCGGGCGGCAAGAAACGCCGCACTGTTAGCAGCTCAGGTGATGAGTTCACCAAAGCCGCAAACGCTAAACGCCCTAAGAAGTCCAAGAAAAAGAAAAAGAAAAAGAAAGACTCATCCTCGGACTCGTCAAACGACTCCTCTTCCACGGAATCAGATTCCGATACGGAACGTGCGGGAGTGTACGCCAAAATAGGCGCTAAGGTTGGCAAGAAGATTGTCAAGAAAAAGGCAAAAAAAAGGTGCGTACCACAACCATGATGAGGAATACCGTCAATGGCCACTTTACAACGTTCAAACCAGTTGAGGTCATTAATAAATTGACTGAACAGATTTCCGGCGTCAAAGGTATTCCCGCTACGGTGTGTAAGGAGATGGATGCTGGCATCCATCTGTCCGACGAACGTCGCCGCTATGAAACTGCCCTTTCTGTAATTCATAAGGCAGTTTTGGGCTCCTTGACTTCTATTATCCCCATTGCTAACCGCATGCAGACCGAGAATAAGTTCTCGTCCTTAACTCGGGTAATGGATAGGGGCATTGCCTTGCTCGCTGCAGCGAGCAACTACATGACACATCGCCGCTTCGAAAATGTCTTTAAATCCGTCACTACCGACGCGGGCAAAGAGGTCGCCCGGTCAAAGAAGATGACGGACCATGACGGCAAGGAATACACCATCTATTCCGGACCTACCCCCATCAAAGGCAAACCTCTGGACAAGTCCAAGATGTTTGGGGGTCAGCTTGCTTATTTGTACAAGCAGGTAGAGGTGGACACTAAGAGTGCTAAGAACACGGAACTCAAGGGCCGTAAATCACAAAACCCACTCGGGTTCCGCCGCAGCCGCACGGATTTTCGCTTCCGCCGGGGAGGAAGGCCGTTCAGGGGAGGCCCATCCTTCGCATTCAGCCAGCGGGGAAGAGGTCGAGGCGACAGACAATCCTCAAACTGAAACGACAACCGCGGTTAAAAACGGGACTTTGTCCCCAAGCCGCAGTTCCCCAAACCAGGGAACAAGTAGAGAACGCCACACAAACTTTTCAGCAGCCTGGCCCTGACATGGTCACAGAGGAAACTCAAACTGACGTAAGCCTTTTTCAAGCGGGCAACATTGTTAATTGTTTAGAACAATGGCAACAAGTAACCACTAACCCAGAGGTTCTTAGTATTGTTAAAGGCATTGCAATTCCTTTCACAGAATTCCCTGTACAGAAAAGAGCACCTTTTCTATATAAGTTCAATTTGCACGAAAAATGTCAACTAAATGAACAGGTTAGGGTTTTTGAAGCCAAAGGCATTGTCAAAAGAGTACAACATGCTAAAGGTGAATTCATTTCAAATATTTTCTCCACTCCTAAACCAGATGGGTCTATTCGCATGATTTTAGACTTAACTAAATTGAATGAAATCATAGAATACCAACATTTCAAAATGTTTTCTTTAGAAACAGCTCGCGATTTGATCACCCCAGAGTGTTGGCTAGCGAGTGTTGATTTAAGAGATGCTTACTATACCGTCCCTATTCAAGAGGGGTATCGCAAATATTTACGGTTTGTTTGGAATGACCAGCTTTTTTAATTTACCTGCGTACTTAATGGTTTGGCGTGTGCGCCACGACTTTTTACTAAGTTGTTGAAACCGTTTTTTTCACACATGGCTAAACTTGGTCATTGTATGTTTCCATACATTGATGATTCTTTCATTATGGGAGAATCTTTCAAACAATGCGAGCTCGCCGTTCAAGATTTATGTCAACTGTTCTCAAACTTGGGTTTCTTCATTCATGCTAAGAAATCCGTGTTTTCTCCTACTAAGCAGCTTAAGTGTCTAGGCTTCATTTTGAACACGACGGCTATGACCGTGTCACTTACACAACAAAAGAAAGATAAGCTGCGAGACACAGCGATACAGCTGTTAGACATTTCTAGGCCAAAGATAAGACAGGTCGCACTCTTAATCGGTATAATGATTTCATACAGCCCTGCTATTCTATATGGGGCCGCACACATTAAGTCCCTGGAAATCGATAAAAATCTAGCTTTGGCCCGCGCCAAGGGTAACTTTGAAAAGACAATGTTTATCTCCGAAAATGGACTAGCCGACATTTATTGGTGGCTAAGTCACTTTGATAACTCCCCCAATCCCATTCGAATGGGTGAGCCCAATACTACAGTTACGACTGACGCATCACTCCAAGGTTGGGGGGCACATCGCAATGATGTAGCAACGGGGGGACGATGGCTAGAATCAGAAATTTCTGAACATATTAATGTTTTAGAATTACGAGCCATTTACTTAGGTTTAACTAGCCTTGTTAAAGTACCCAAAAATAATGTTCGTATCCTGACGGATAACACCACGGCCATGGCCTATGTCAGAAATATGGGAGGTACAAAATCTATTAAGTGTAACGAGTTGGCACTACTCATTTGGAATTGGGCGCAAAAGTTTGACGTCTGGTTAACAATAACACACATACCCGGAACGCAGAATTGCCTTGCCGATAAGATGAGTCGCCATTTCCATGACCACTTAGAGTGGTCACTAAACCCATCAATTTTCAAACAAATCTGTAAATTATGGGGCTGGCCGAATATAGATTTATTTGCTTCACGTAATAACTTTAAACTGGAGAAATATGTTTCGTGGCACCCAGAACCAAATGCTTGGCACATAGATGCCTTCTCGCTAACTTGGCAAAATCATTTCTTTTACATTTTCCCCCCTTTTACCATTATTAGCAAAGTCGCCCGAAAGATACTAATGGATAAAACACACGCCATCCTCATCGTCCTCGAATGGGACACACAACCCTGGCTAGCGAGACTAGTCGCGACGGCCAAAAGCATGCTACGCTTCCCAAGATACCGAGGAAATCTGAAACATCAGGGACCGTTAGCGCGCCACGGAAACGTGTCGACGACTCCTTTGGTAGCATTCCTTTTTAAAATAAATATTTGGAACAATTCGGCTTGGATAAGATTACACAACAACGGTTGGTCTCTCATGCCTGAAGGAAGGGAACTGTGAAAATGTATACCACGTATTTAAAGAAATGGGGTATTTATTGCTTACTTAAGAAAGTTAAGCCTTTGAACCCAACAATATCCCAGGTAGGACGTTTCCTATGTTTTTTGGAAGACGAAGGTTTAGGGTATGGCGCTATCAATGCAGCCAGATGTTCGCTCTCAATAATCCTACCTAGGATTAATGGAGAAACAATGGGAAAACATCATGTTATTTGCTGGATCGTACGATCAATTTATCAGAGGAACTCTCCCAAACCCAAATATAATAGGTTTTGGGATGCTTCTCTTGTGTTTAAACTCTTCAAGGAATGGCCAGAGAATAAGTTCCTGGACGTTAAGCTATTAGGCTTCAAAGTATCTTTGCTCCTTCTGCTCGTTACAGGACACAGGGGCCAAACAATAGTCACCCTGTCGCTCAATGGTCTTGAAATCGATAGCAAGGAAGCAACGTTTGATCTAACAACTTTGTTGAAATCAAATCGTTTAGGTGATCCCCTGTCGACAATAAGTGTCACTAGTTTCACAGAGGATCGCAAATTATGTGTAGTCTCCACAATACGGACATATATATCCAAGACACGAACAATACGCAACTCAAGGCAGCTTTTGGTGAGCTTTATTAAGCCACACAAGGGCATTTCGAGGGACACCCTCGCCAGATGGACCATGACTGTGTTAAAACTTTCAGGAGTTAACACAAACAGATATTCATCGCACTCTACACGTGGTGCAATGGTATCTAAGGCCAGATTACTTGGCATTTCCGTGAAACGGATCCTGGCTCATGCAGGATGGAAACCTGCTAGATCGTTTGCAAAACATTATCACAAGCGACTAGAGAAGCCTCAACCTATCGCACAGAGGCTACTCACCAACTAAAAGACACAGGTGAGACAAAGTGCACTTTTCGCTTTATTGTCATACCAATTGTACACACATACTTAAATAAGACTTGATAATAGAATCATAGTAACTAACAGGAATATCAGGATAAAAATGATATTACGTAAAGGTCTCCCTAGCCTGCGGCTAGCCAGAGGCGGTATACCGAGGTAAAATAGATTAGTTAGACGAATCTTACCTGGGTATAGATGATGGATAACTATGGTTTTACCGAGGTAGGAGCCTCGGTTAGACGTGGGCGAGGGCCCACCCACCACGCCCTGCCACGTCTATTCAATCACTTGTACCAAGATTAGGTCACATGACCATGGTTTTTTGGTTTATTGGAATCATTTTTATCCTGAATTAGTAGGTAAAGATTGCTGGACCCGGATGTGCTTCCTTCTCCCTCGCCCACGTCTAACCGAGGCTCCTACGTCGGTAAAACAATAGTTATCCATCATCTATACCCAGGTAAGATTTGTCTAACTAATCTATATATATATATATGATATATATGTGCTCTATAAATTATTATGGGAATATAAAGAAGGACGCTGCCTATATTCAGTTCCCTATATTATAGTATACTCACTATATCCTATCTAACTGGCCCTGGGTAGTACAGTATTGGCCACACTGGCGCCACCTGTGAGGGGCTCTAACTGTCTAAGCACTGTAGATGCCAGCTCCATCTGGTCATTATCGCCATATATATATATATATATATATATATATATATAGATTAGTTAGACGAATCTTACCTTGGTATAGATGATGGATAACTATTGTTTTCCCGAGGTATAAGCCTCGGCTAGATGTGGGTGAGGGAGAGGTAAGCACACCCGGGTCCAGCAATCTTTACCTACTAATTCAGGATATAATGATCTCTAATAAAAAATTCAAATATTAATGTTTTCTTGGTACAAGCAACAGTCTAGATGTGGTAGGGTGTGGAGGGTGGGCCCTCACCCATGTCTAGCCGAGGCTTATACCTCGGGAAAACAATAGTTATCCATCATCTATACCAAGGTAAGATTCGTCTAACTAATCTATTTTACCTCGGTATATAGCCTCAGGCTAGCCGCAGGCTAGTGAGACATTTACGTAATATTATTTTATCCTGATATTGTTATTCTTATTTAATTCTTATGGTTATTTTATGTTTATGTTTGTTATATGGAACATTGTTATAATCACGATGTTTGTGATTAGTATTATATTCTCACCTTTTTTATCTTTATTCCTTTAGCAGTCGCCGTGCGACACCACTGGGCTTCTCCAATCGCTTGTTGTAATGTCTAGCAAACGATCGTTCGGTCTTCCACCCTGCATGCGCTAGGATTCGTTTGACCGAAATTCCTAGCAGACATGCCTTTGAGACTATGGCTCCTCTTGTCGAGTGTGACGCATATTTGTCCGTATTCACTCCTGCCAATGTTAACAGGTTAATTGTCCATCGGGCGAGTGTGTCCCGTGAGATGCCCTTGTGTGGCTTAATAAAGCTTATTAATAATTGTCTTGAGTTTCAAACTCCTTGTGTCTTGGATATATATGTTCTAATAGCTGAAACTACACACAATTTGGGATTGTCCGTGAATTGTGTAACATTTACTGATGACAAGGGATCGCCTATGCGATTAGACTTTAACAATGTTGTTAAATCAAAAGTGGCTTGCTTTCTGTCAATCTCCAGTCCATCGAGTGAAAGTGCCACTATAGTTTGGCCTCGATGACCTGTCACTAACAGTAGTAGGACTGCTACCTTAAACCCTAGTTGTTTTATATCTAAAAATCTGTTATGTGGCCAGTCTTTAAACATTTTGAACACCAAAGACACATCCCAAAATCGGTCATATTTTGGCTTAGGTGGGTTTCGTTCATAAATACCCCTTAATACCCAGTGGAGGACGTGATGTTTCCCCACTGTCTGTCCCACGATTCTTGGGAGAATTATTGAGAGGGCACATCTGGCCGCATTAATTGCGCCGTAAGCTAACCCATCATCTTCCAACATTCTTAAAAACCTTGCTACTTGGGCAATAGTCGGGTTCATAGGTTTAACCTTTTTTATAAGACAATGTACGCCCCATTTCTTTAAATATGTTGAATACATTTTCACTGTTCCTTTCCTCCACGCATGTGACACCAACCGTTCCTGTGTAATTTTGTCTAAGCCAAATTGTTCTAGATATTTATTCAAAAAAGGAATGCTAGCAACAGGGTTGTTGCTACGTTGCCGTGATGTTCCAGAGGGCCTTGGTGAGTTAGATTTCCTCGGGATTTTGGGAATCTGAGGCAGTCTTTGGCTGTCGATACTAGTTCTGCTAGCCACGGTTGTGTGTCCCATTCGGGGACGATCAGGATGGCGTGTGATCGATCCATCTTTATCTTTCGTGCCACTAAGGTAATGATGTTAAAGGGGGGGAAAATGTAATAGAATTAATTTTCCCAAATAAGTGAAAAAGCATCTATGTGCCAAGCATATGGTTCTGGGTGCCACGACACATATTTGTCTATTTTAAAATTATTTCTTGATGCAAATAAGTCTACCGTAGGTGAACCCCATTGTTGACAAATTTTCTTGAAAATGTTTGTGTTTAATTTCCATTCTAGATGATCGTGAAAGACTCTGCTCTTTTTGTCAGCCAGGATATTTTGTGTCCCTGGGATATGTGCTATAGTTAACCATATTTGATGTTGTTGCGCCCAGTTCCAAATACTTTGTGCCAAGTTATTGCAGTCTTTTGACTTTGTACCTCCCATGGCTTTAGTTTATCTGTTAGAAGTTGAACACTATTTTGGGGAATTTTAATTAGGCTTAAAAGGCCTAAATGAATCGCTCTTAATTCAAGAACGTTAATGTGGTCTCATTTTTCCCCTTCTAATCATCTCCCTCCTGTCGCTACATAATTTTGATGAGCTCCCCAACCTTGTAGCGAAGCATCGGTGGTAACTACCGTGTTGGGTTGTCCCATTCGAATGGGATTGGGGGAGATGTTAATGTTTTCAATCCACCAATAGATGTCTTGAAACCCGTCTTCCGAAATAAACATTGGTCTTTCGAAGTTACCTTTCGTGCGTGCTAACGCTCTGTTCTTGTCTATTTCTAAAGACGTTATGTGTGCCGCTCCATACAGAATAGCCGGCGCATACGAAACCATTATACCGATAAGGATGGCGACTTGTCTAATCTTTGGCCTAGATATGTCAAGCAGCTGGGAGGCCGTGTCATGAAACTTTTGTAGTTTCTGTTTCGTTAGAGAAACTGTCATGGTTTCAGTGTTGACCATGAACCCTAAGCATTTTAGTTCCTTATTCGGGACGAAGACAGATTTCCTGTCATGAATATAAAACCCCAATTCTGTTAACAAATTGCACAAATCATTAACTGCTTTTTCACATTTGTAAAAAGACTCAGCCATAATAAATGAATCATCAATGTATGGGAACATTGTATGTCCTTTTCTAGCCATAACTGCAAAAATAGGTTTTAACAATTTTGTAAATAATCAAGGTGCGCAAGCTAAGCCATTAGGCATGCATGTGAACTGAAAAAGGGTACTGTCCCAGATAAATCTCAGAAATTTCCTGTGTTCTTTGCAAATAGAAACTGTATAATAAGCATCTCTTAAATCCACACTTGCGAGCCAAGCTCCCGGCGTAATTAGATCTCTAGCCGTTTCCAATGAGAACATCTTAAAATGTTTGTATGTAACCAATTCATTTAATTTAGCTAAATCTAAGATCATGCAAATTTCGCCATTTGGCTTTGGTCTAGAGAATACATTAGAAATAAACTCTCCTTCTGTGTGTTGTACTCGTTCAATAATTCTTTTTGTTTCGAAGAGGGCAACTTGGTTATCAATTTGTAGTTTTTCTTCACAGTTAAACTTATATGGGAACGGAACTCTTTTCTGTTTCGGTATCTCGATGAATGGGATTTGTACACCTCTAACAATATTCAAAATTTCACTATCTGTAGTAATATTACACCAGTTTTGTAAACAATTCAGGATATTGCCTGCTTTAAACCTGCTTACATAGGTTTGTGTCTCTTCTGTCACCATGTTAAGAGTAGATGTTTGTGTAGTTGACTCAACTTGGCTCCTGGCCGGGGGAACTGGGGTCTGGGTGTAAACTCCCTTTTGAAGCCTTAGTTGTCGTTCCATGACATGTTCTGCCGTTCACCTCTGCCTCGGCCTCTGGGATTGAACCCGTAGGATGGACCTCCTCGTCCTGGTCTTCCTCCCCGGATGAATCGAAAATCCGAGCGGGGTCGTCGGAATTTACTGGCGTTGTCATACTTTTTGCCCATTTTTAGATCCGTGTTCTTAGCACTTTTGGTGTCCACCTCTACTGCTTTGAAGAGGTGTGCCAGCTGGCCACCAAACATCTTGGTTTTATCCAGTGGTTTGCCTTTCACTGGTTTTGGTGGGAGGTAAAGGGTATATTTTTTACCATCGTTGTCCGTTACTTTCTTAGACCTGGCAACTTCTTTGCCAGCATCTGTGGTCACTGCTGTGTAGACATTCTCGAATCGTCGAAATGTCATGAAGTTAGAGGCTGCAGTAAGCAATGCGATTCCTCTGTCCATTACTCTGGCAAGCGACGAGAACATGTTCTCTGCTTGCATCCTGTTTGCAACGGGGGTTATAGATGTTAAAGCCCCTAGTACTGCCTTGTGGATGGTACACAGCGCGTTTTCAAACCGTCGCCTTTCATCTGAGAGATAGATGCCAGCATCCATTTCCTTACTGATCGACTCGGGAATTCCTTTGATTCCCGAGATCTGTTCTGTAAGCTTGTTTATGACTTCGGCGGGTTTGAATGTGTGGAAATGACCTTTGAGCGTTTCCCTCATCATGGTCGTTGTTCTCAATCGCTTTGCCTTCTCCAGTGGGCACTTCTTTTTAACCTTCGCTCCGATCCTGGCATAAACGCCAGCTCTTTCGGTATCTGAGTCTGACTCAGTTGATGAGGAGTCATCCGATGAATCGGAGGACAAGCTCTCCTTTTTCTTTTTGGTTTTCTTGGTCTTCTTGACGCGCTTTTTGTTGACTTTGGTGAATTCATCACCTGAGCTACTTCCTACTCTCTTACGCTTTTTAGCTTTCGGTTTCGGAACCTCGAAAGCTGATTCGGTATCCTCCTCCGACCAATCTTCCCAACCGTCGTCTGGGATGGGAGGAGAGGAAGCCCGTGTCATGGACTGAATGTTTTTATTCTTGCGGTCCATGATTCTTATAATCTTTTCTTCCAGGTTCATCCCCTGGAAGTCATCCTCCTCGCTGTCCTTGTCCGAAGGACCAGCCCCTGGCTGTGGAGACGGCAGACCTGTCTGTGGAGGCGATGAGTCGTCCCCTAAGGGCACGCGACCTTCTGCCGCTACCGGCGAAACCTTGTTTCGCTTGGTGGCCATCGGTTTCTCTAACAATAAAAGTTACTTAATACCGGTATCATCTCAACATGAACACAATGTGAATGCCAGATTCTGGGTTGAGGTATTATTGGTATAAAGGAACGTATTTACACCGTTCTCTATACAGGCGTTAAGCTAAATGGTATGCCATAGGTTTTAACGGCAGTGAAACCAACCATATGGAGGGGCGGCCATTGGCCCGCCCGCTTTCTCTGTTTCGTACACTTCTCCCACCCGCGGCATTCTGCGCCAGCAAGTTGAAGAAAATATTATGAAACTCGGAGGCTCGCCTCAAAAACGGTCTGGGGAGTCTTTTAAAGAAACCCAGGATCATCCTCAACAAAACCCTCTTTAGGGTTCGGAGGAATTTCCTTAGGAGATGCAACTCGGGTTAACATCTCTTCCTGTCTGTATACAGGTTTCGCTAGAACAAAGCGGTATCGGTTTTGGTTCTCAACATGAGCATTGTTCTATCCTTGTGTTTTTTTAAACACGAAAACATGTCCAAATTGGACCTGAGAAAGTTCTAAACTTTCATAATGGGATGCTATAACCCATCCTTAGGAAGTTAATCACAATTCCTCAATACTTACAGTTAGTTAAAGTGTTGTAGTAGTTAAATCCTGCCAGAACAACTCAGCGAACGTCCTCCCGCTGTGAGCTGCTTATGCTAATTGCTGGACCCGGATGTGCTTACCTCTCCCTAGCCTGCGGCTAGCCTGAGGCTATATACCGAGGTAAAATATATATGTATATATATATATGGGTCACTCTCCTGAAAACTGACCAGAAGTGTCACATGGAGAGTTAAAATCTAATATTTTTTGGTTGCAAATGAAAGCTGGAAATCTCCCCTTTACATCTATATAAAATATAAATTGATGAGATAAAAAATAAAGGTGTAGTCCATGATTAAGCTATGTCTTATGGCAGTGTAACATGTGTTGCTCAGATGTAACACATTTTTAGGACACCACACAGTCTGCTTAATAAAAATATAAACAGAATTAAATAATGTTATACTGGCATAATATACAGAAATATGTAGTGCTTATATTGATAAAAAAAAAAGTTATTCCCAGCCATGCTTTCTTTATTCACTGAATAATTAGTGTACAATATTTGTGTGGCATCCAGACACCACTGGTTACACATGTGATGGAAATTTGTAATGATATTTCTGAAGACATCAACTTTTTTTCTTTAAAAAAAATTTAAGCATGCATACATGTTAATAAATACTTCCTTTTTGATTTGGGAACTGTTTTGTTTGATATATCAATGCAATACAAGATGTTAATAAGGATTCAACCACATCCAACATGTCATGTTACAAATTGCTGACTGTAAAATGTATTTTTTTGGTACAAAAATACTTCATAACTAAAAGGACCAAAGTTGCACACAGTTTATTTTATTTCCCTTATTTCTTTCATCAAATCTGAACATGACTATGAAAAGTATAAGGAAAATAATGAGTAGGACGCTTTTTTATTGATGTTTTAAAATCCCATCCCATGCTGACCAGTTTCCAGGAGAGTGACCCATGAGCCCCATGACACTGGTTGCCGTGACCATGATGCTGTACAAGCTACACGCTGCATAGTTGTTGAACCTACCCTGTGTATGTAAGTGCGTTGCATTGCCTGTATGTATGTACTTGTAAGCATTAAAAGACTTACAATTCCAGGTGGATGAGTGTAATGGTCTGCACTGACCTCTGAGGCAAGTAACCACATAGACAGGTAGGCATGGGTAGTGTGGTGATATCATGGGAGCCTAGGTGGTGTAATGGTTAGCACACTGGCCCGGAATGCAAAGAGATGTGGGTTCGAGTCCCGCTCTAGGCACAGTATTTCCCATTTTCATCACCCCCATGACACTCCCCCATGACACTAGTTGCCGTGATCAGGATCCTGTACAAGCTTTGCGCTGTATGGTTGTTGAACCTACCCTGTGTATGTATGTGTTAGTGCATTGCCTGTATGTATGTAATTGTAAGCATTACAAGACTTACAATTCCAGGGGGACGAGTGTAGTGGTCTGCACTGACCTCTCAGGCAAGTAACCACATAGACAGGTAGGCGTGGGGAGTGTGTTTATATCAGGGAGCCTAGGTGGTGTAATGGTTAGCACACTGGCCCGGAATGCAAAGAGATGTGGGTTCGAGTCCCACTCTAGGTGCAATATTTCCCATTTTCATCACCCCCATGACACTATATATATATATGTGTGTGTGTGTGTAATTATACAGTATAATCCCATTAAACCAAGCTCGGTTAAACCAAACGATCGGTTAATCCAAACTTTTTTTCGTCGGCCCGACAAAATACTACCAATAGTACGATTAATCATATAAAAAAGTTAGTGAAACCAAAGTTGGTTAATCCAAACAAACAATTATCGGTTAATCCAAACAAAATTGTCGGACCCAGACCACTTCCGGTATGGTTAAACCAAACTTTCATGTGTTTATAAGGTCATCTGAGACCCCACAGAATTTTTGATATGATAAATGGTCGTTTTTTGCTCCCCCCCCCCCAAGTTTGGATTAACCGATTGTTTGGTTTAACCGAGCTTGGTTTAACGGGGGTATACTGTATATACATAAAAATAACAATAATCAAAGTGTCCACATACATTGTAAGTCACTCAAAGTCAAAGCCAAAGCTCAGTTAAGCCAATGATCGGTTAATCCAAACAAATTTCTAGGGTCCCTTCAAGTTTGGTTTAATGGGGATATACTGTATATATATAATATATATATATATATATATGTATATATATATATATATATATATATGTGCGTGTGTGTGCTACGAACAAGCCTGGCTGAAGGAATATTTTTCTGATTTGATGACAGACGGGGGGGGGGGGGGGGGCCTCCTATATACATGTACATGGCTTATGTCAATGGGCATTGTTCAAAGGACTTGTGATTTATGCAGACCTGCGATTAGTATGGTCCCCGGGTCATACTTGTGGAGTCTGGTTCCCGGGTCCTTCTATATTTTGGTTCCCTACTCCTTGTAGAGTCTGGTTCTCAGGCCCTTCAGACAGTCTAGTCCCCAGTCTCTTCCTATAGAGTCTGGTCCCAGGCCTTCCTTGCAGTGTTGTAACCAAACAGATCGTAGGGCCTGGAGACCAGACTGGGGTCACCTGGTCCCTTCCTACAGATTCTGGTCCCCAGGCCTTTCTTGCAGTGCTGTAACCAAACCGATCATGCAGTCTGGTCTCCAGGCCCTTCTTCTAGTGGGGTCCCCCGGTCCCTTCCTACAGAGTCTGGTCCCCAAGCCTTTCTTGCAGAGTCTGGTAACCAGACCCATTGTGCAGTCTGGTCCCCTGGCCTTTCACATAGAGAGTAGTAGTACTGGTCTTTCTTATGGCCAGTGCACACCTACCGTATACGACTTAAAACTGCCCGTTTCACGCATAAAACTGGGTTTTAGTCGTTAGGTGTGCGACCCCCTAGCACACTAGACGCATGCGATTCGCGCATAAAACTCAGTTTTTAGTGCTAAAAGCGGCCGTTTACGATTGCGATTCGCGATTCGAAAAATGAATTGGCCCGTTTTCAGTTTTAAGCGGGTCGGGTCGAGTCGCGAGTTTTAGTGCGCGAATCGTAAACGGTAGGTGTGCACCGGCCATTAGTTTGAGTCTGACTCCAGGGCCTTCCTTGGAGAGAACACGCCATATTAACTGTTTAAAATAAAAATTATTTCAAACCAAATAAATTAGATTATATTGAACACTTTAATATATTTATCTAAAAATAAAAATATGTCAGAGACTCAGAGCCATAAAATGATGGAACTTTGAGTAATAAATATTAAGTTCTCCAATGGCAGAAAAGACATTAGTGTCATGTACTTAAGTTTGTTTGTTTATTGTTGTTTTACGTCCTTGCAACACTAAGGTCATATCAGGACGGGTACCAACTTGTGACAGTGCGCACTCATGGCGACTTTATAGTGCTTCCCCACTGGGAGACTAGGCTGCCAGCACCATGACCTGATATCCTACTCAGTCACATTATCCTGACACTGAGCCAACCAGTCCTTGCCCTATCCTAATAATGCCGATCACCAGGCTAGGAAGCAATAAGTATAAATTGTTAAGTCATTGGTTTGACTCGACCAGGGTTCGAACCCACAAATGCACGGGTTTGGATGCCCCGATCTCCCAAAACAGGAGACGGATGCTCAACTCATTTGGCCATCCCGTCTGGTATATATATTTAAGTACTACTACTAGTACTACCTGCTAACACCAGGGGTTTAACGCTATGCAAAACGGCGCTGCAATGAACTTCCATACACCTTAATTCAGTTGTCTTGTAAGTGTTTTGCGGGTGATGCAAACAAAAGGGGACATTGTGCCTAGAACAGGATTCGAACCCACACTTCTACCATTCCTGGGCCAGCGTCCTAACCATTAGACAATCTGGGCTTCCTCATGTAATCAACCCACCAAAACGCATGTATGTATGTGTAGCTGGTTTATGCCCATACATCATTTAATGCTTACAATTACACGTACAGGTTTGTTTGTTTGTTGTTGGTTTACGTCCTAGCAACATCAAAGGTCATATCAGGATGGGTACCGACTTGTGACAGTGCGCACTCATGGCAACTTTATTATGCTGCGCCACTGGAAGATCAGGCTGCCAGCACCATGACCTGATATCCCACTCACTCACATTATCCTGACACTGAGCCGACCAGTCCTTGCCCTATGCTATTAATGCCGAGTGCCAGGCTAGGAAGCAACAAGTATCAATTTTTAAGTCATTGGTTTGACTCGACCAAGGTTCGAACCCACGACCCCACGATCTACCAACACGGGAGACGGATGCTGTAACTCATTCGGCCATCCTGTCTGGTCACATGTACAGGTAATGAATGCACTTACACATACATGCACATAATTCACATGCAAGGAGCCACACGCACAGGTAGGCGTGATTCGGTTGGCAGATTGCATTAGGGAGCAATGACAGTATAAAGGTTAAGACGCTTGCCTTGAACTGCAGAAAGGTGGGTTCGAGTCCCGCTCGAGGCAGCTCTATGGGATATTTTCCTGTTGTTTCCAACATCAACCTTACGACACAATTAAATTAGAGTGCTTTATTGATTATTTTAATAATATAACACTATAATACTATGATGCTATGATATTATAATCCTATACTATTATACTATAATAATATAAAATAATAAAATAATAAAATAATAAAACAATAATATAATATTATAATAATATGATTTAATATATTTTTTAAATATTTAAAACATGTAATAATATAATAATGTAATAATACGATGTAATAATATAATAATATAATAATAATATATAATATAATAATATAACAATGTGATAATATAATAATGCAATAACATACTAATATAATAATTATATAAGTATATAATAATATAATAATAATATAATAACAATATAATACAATAATCATTATTATTATATAATATAGCATAGAATATTATAGTAATTAGTATAATAATGAATAGAACATTAAAAGTTCTAATGTTATTACCCGACCGGCAGTTTCCCATGCCTGGTCAGACATTCTCGCATGCAGCTGGGACGCCAACACGGGTGGACCTGACACGTGACGTCACACAGCTACGTCACCAGGTGCGAGTCACTCTGAGAGAGGCGTTGTGGGTGTGGGTGTGGGTGTGGGTGTGGGGGGGGGGGGGGGGGGGGCAGTGCACCAGGGGGGAGGGGAGTAAAACAATTATCAGCCACACTACACCGACATTACCAGTAAACAAACACTAGCTCTGTGTGCATGTGTCTATGTGAGAGTTTGTTTGTTTGTTATTTTATGTTCTAGCAACATCCAAGGTCATATCAGGATGTGCACTGGTTTGTGACAGCACACTCATGGTGACTTTAATGTTGCATAGTCCGATGGTTTTGAATAACTGCACTTTTTCTGAGATAAATATATTAGATCGATCACTAGTGTCGACGTTACATTAGTTCAAAGTTACTTTTATTTTAATTAGTAAACTTTTGAGATATTTTGAGTGCAAACATGGACAATATAATATTCTGCTATTAACATGCAGCAGAATAGGGATTATTATGGTAAAATAAGGCCACGAGGGCCAAGATGGCAGAAGCTTTACTGAAACGATATCCTATAGCGGTTGGCCTCGTGGCCTGATTACCATCATAATTAGTTTTGGCAAGCTTCTGACACCATAGACTTATGCAGTAACAGGTTCTGTTAAATTGACTCAGTATTGCCTTCTACGCAGAAACGAATGCTTAATAAGTGCATCAGTATGTAAGTTAGATATGTCAAATCAAATCTAGATGATTGGTTTGGTTTTGAAAATTTGATATTTCATCGGACGATGCAGAATTAAAGCACTGGCACAGAAAGACCAGGGGCCGAATGTAAGAGTCACAATTTATCGGCTGCGGAGTTAAGGGCGGCCGGCGGGTTATCTATTGTCGGCGTTAATATATGTGTCACGGGGGATGTATCAATCCAAAGCGCGCGCGGGTTAGCTAACGTTTCAGTTATTTATAGATTTGGGAAATCCCTCTGTGTTTGTAGGCTCAAATATATTAAATGCGATCATATTTAACACAATTACATACGCAATAAGTGAAATTTGATCAATTTAACCCTAAATTCGAAGCGTTATTAAGGCTACCGCCGCATTGGCGGCGATATTAATAGTTATATTTTCGAATCGACGATCGTACAGTCAACAAATCGCCGACGCCGCCAGTAGGGAAAGCGACGTCGATGCGGCGACGGCGGCGATTTGTTTACTTTACATTCGTCGATTCGAAAATAAAAGTATTAATATCGCCGCCAATGCGGCGGTAGCCTTAATAACGCTTCGAATTTAGGGTTAAATTGATCAAATTTCACTTATTCCGTATCTAATTCTGTTAAATATGGTCACATTGAATAGATTTGGCCCGAATCGGTCCCTAACCTGCACGTTATCCCAGGCTCAAGTTGGAGTTAGTGAACTCGACCTTAACTCCCGAGGAGTTTGCCTAACCCGCCCTCATACATTGAAACTTTGGCCGCTAACCCGGGAAATCCGCACGACGCGTGGGTTACGAGCCCTAACCCGCCCTCATACATTTGGCCCCAGACCGTCGACACCACGACCCAATTTCCCACTCAGTCACATTGTCCCGATACTAAAGGGGCTGTCACATTAAGGTTTTTTGCGGGAGCGTATGGCGGCGTAGGCGCGTTACGTCATATACGTCGGCATACGCCGTATACGCTACTCATACGCTACGCATACGCTACTCATACGCTACTCATACGCCGCCAGATGCCGCCAGATGCCGGCTTATGTGAAGCGTATGAGGTATACGCCGCCATACGCTTTCATAAATCCGTCCATCCAAATTTTTTTGTGCATGCTCAAAAAAACTCGACCTATGAGGGCGTATGGCCCATACTGTCAAAAAATGTCACAGCACGCTCCCATACACTCCTCATACGCTCCTCGTATGCTCCTCGTAGGTTCCACATACGCTCAAAACCACCCAAAAGGTCACCAAATGTCATCATAGGCCGGCACGCGCAGGACCTACATAGGTTTTCAATACGCTCCCGCCATACGCCGTAATGTGACAGGGCCTTTAGCTAACCAGGCATTGCACTATCCTAGTAATGCTAAGTGCCAGGCTAGGTAGCGACAGGCATGAAGTTTATTAGTCATTGGTTTGACTCGGATGGGATTCGAACCCCCAATCGTCTGCACGGGGAACCTGCGCTCTACCGATTCGGCCACCGCGCCCGATCTATGTAAGAGAGTGTGCGTGTTTGTGTGTGAGCGACAAAATGTGTGTGTGTGTGCGCGTGTGACTCTGCGAGTTAGTGTGTATGTGATTGTGAACGAGAAACAGACAGAGTGTGTGTGTGTGTGTGCGTGTGAGTTAGTGTGTATGTGATTGTGAACGAGAAACAGGCAGAGTGTGTGTGTGTGCGCGTGTATGCGCACGTGTGAGTTAGTGTGTATGCGATTGTGAACGAAAAACAGACAGAGTGTGTGTGTGCATGTGTGCGCACATGTGTGAGTTAGTGTGTATGTGATTGTGAACGAAAAACAGACAGAGTGTTTGTGTGTGTGTGCGCGCATGTGAGTTAGTGTGTATGTGATTGTGAACGAGAAACAGACAGAGTGTGTGTGTGTGCACACATGTGTGCATGAGTGTGAGTTAGTGCGTGTGTGATTGTGAATGAAAAACAGACAGAGTGTGTGTGTGGGTGTGCATGTGTGCACGCGCGTGAGTTAGTGTGTATGTGATTGTGAACAAAAAACAGACAGAATGTGTGTGTATGTGTGTGTGCACGTGTGAGTCAGTGAGTGTGTGATTGTGAAAGAAAAACAGACAGAGAGTGTGTGTTTGTGTGTGTCCGCGTGTGTGAATTAGTGTGTATGTGATTGTGAACGAGAAACAGAGAGTGTGTGTGAGCCAGAGAGAAACATGCAAGTGTGCATGTGTGTATGTGTGTCTGTGTGTATGTGTGTGTCGGTATGTGTGAGTAGGGAAATGTGTGTGTGTGTGTGAAATATTGGCCGGGTGAGTTTCCAAACTAAAGCACTAACTACATCTGGCGATATAAATTCAGATTTTCTCAGAACATCCCCACATAATAATAGATATTAATACTTAATAAAAGAATTATATATATTATATATATAATAGATATTATATATATATCCCATATATATTATATATGTAATATATATTGGCTACCCATACCTGACAATTTGGTTGACAGCCTGTGCTGTCCCGAGCGGCGGCCGGGGGAACTAATCAGGACCCATTCTCACTAACCATAGCTGATTAGGACCGCTGAGTCACGCCCCACATGCCGCGCGTGCGCAACGTCGACTTGGTGCCTGTGGCGCCACCTGACGGGGAGACTTGGCGGCGGGCGGAGACATTAGCCAGACGGTCGAGGTTGGAATGGCGCGTGGTGGACCAGACTGAGGGAGTGTGCATGTCCCGCCTCCTCTCCCTCTCCCCTTTCCTCTTCCTTCTCCTTCCCTTCCCATTTCCTTCCCCTGCCTCACATTCCTCACTCTCCCTCCCTCTCTTTTCCCCTTTCATTCCCCTAACATTCTGTTTCCTGCTCGTTCTTCCCCTACACCTTCCATTCCCTCTCATTGTCCTCTTACTTGCCCAAACTCTCTTTCCTGCTAATTCTTCCCTCCCATACCCTCTCATTCCCTTTTCACTTTACACCCTGTCTTTTCTGCTCATGCTCTCACACCCTCCGTCCTCTTCCCTCTAATTCCCCTATTATCGTCCACTCTCGCTGTCCTACTTATTCTGCTTAGACAACCTCTATCCCCTTACCTATGAGTCTCATCCCCCTCTCATTTTCCACCCTCTATTTCCTGATAATTCTGCTCTCACAAACTCACTGCCCTTCTCTCTGAGTCTCATTCCCCACCCTCCTTCCCTCTCCCTCCCTTTCCCCTCTCATTTCCAACCCTCTCTTTCCTGATAATTATGCTGACACCCTCCCTCCTTTTCTGTTTCATTCCTTTCTTTGTATCCCTCACCTTCCTCTCGCCCTGCTGTTTGCTTTCAATTTCACTGCCCCAAATGCTCTCTCCCTATCTTTCTTCTCTTTCCCTCTCATTCCTCTCAAATATCATACCCTCTCTTTCCTGCTTACCCCTCTCTTAGTCTTACACCATTTCGTCATCATTCCCTTTCATTCCATCTTACATTTTGCCCCCCTCTTTCTATCTCTCTTTCTTTCCCTTTCTCTTTCTCTCCCTTTCTATTTCTCTCACTCTCCCTTTCTTCAAGTTCTCTCACTCTCTCTCCCTCACTCTCTTGCTCTCCCTCTCTCTTTCTCTCCCTTTCTATTTGTCTCACCCTCCCTTTCTTCAAGTTCTCTCACTCTCTCTTTCTCTCCCTCTCTTTCTCTCCCTCTTTCTCTTACTTTCTATTTCTCACACTCTCCCTTCCTTCAACTTCTCTCACTCTCTCTTTCTCTCCCTTTCTTTCTCTCCCTACCTCTTTCTCTCACTTTCTATTTATTTCACTCTCCCTTTCTTCAAGGTCTCTCACTCTCTCTTTCTCTCCCTCTCTTGCTCTCCTGCTTTCTTTCTCTCACTCTCCATTTCTCTCACTCTCCATTTCTCTCACTCTCCCTTTCTTCAAGTTCTCTCACTTTCTCTTTCTCTCACTCTCTTGCTCTCACTCTCTCTTTCTCTCACTTTCTATTTCTCTCACCCTCCCTTTCTTCAAGTTCTCTCACTCTCTCATTATCTCCCTCTGTTTTCTCTCCCTCTCTCTCTTTCTCTCACTTTCCATTTCTCTCACTCTCCCTTTCTTCAAGTTCTCTCACTCTCTCTTTCTTTCCCTCTCTTTTCTCCCTCTCTCTTTCTCTCGCTTTCTATTTCTCTCAAGCTCTCACTCTTTCTTTCTCTTGATCTCTTTCTCTCACTCGCCCTTTCTCATTCTCTCACTCTCCCTGTTTATTTCTTGACTCTCTCATTCTCTCAGTCTCTCTTTCTCTCTCATTCTCTCATTGTCTCTTTCTCTCCTTTGTCTCGCACTGCCCGTTAGTATAATTGTCACTGCTCTCTCTTTCCATCTACCTCCTCTTTCATGTTCTATACAATATATATAATATATATATACATATATATATATATATGCATATATAATATGTATGTATACAGTTAAACAACAACAAATAAGGCCCCATGAAACAACAACAAAACAAGAGCTCTGTTTTTGGTATCAGATTGGCTTCATATATCAAAAGCTTCCATGCTATCAAAGACCCTATACTAATACGGCTCACTCCCTATCTCTCCCATGGTAATGCAAATTTTGCAGTGCGAACTTGTGGTGGGTTTGATCAGCCCAGCTGCTGGTTGGTGTTTCACATGTAAACACATACAATTATATTATACATGAGATAGGTAAGTATGAATACACATCAATATGAAATTGCTATGAACAAATATACATCATCATCAGCATCCTCATCAGCATCGCCATCATCACACATCTTTCACATTCATATATACATTTATAAATATAATATAGCACCTGTTTAACCAAGAGAACAGCCAGCGCACCAAGTGGTGGGTTTGATCATTTTGATTACACATTACAGGCTGAGTGAGCCGTCTTAGTATTATAGGGTCTTTGATGCTATACAACATTAAGGAGAGGATCTGCCCCTTGGGTTTGGTAATTTCTCCACTTCCCCACCCCCGCCTCACCCCGCAATATACTACATCGCCATTCCAGTGGTGCGGTGCATTGTGGGATGTGTCAAAGCAAAACAAACCCGCAAGAAGCACATGGCACATGCTAAGACACTGGGTGCAGCTATGAAATGTGATAGTTTCAGCTCATCTCAGCTCTTGTTTGAAACATAGAACACTAACTAAAAAAATATATATAATAAATTAAGATATTAATATTTTATCCAGCATTGTATTTACATCAATATAATCAGCACATCATATGCCATGTGCATTTAGATTTAGACAAATTTGGGCACTCAGACTAGTGTTAGAGCCATAGCCAGAGTCAGTTTTACTTATTTTATTCATGTTTTTATTTATATCCTATGGTTAATGACATATGTAGAAATAGAAAATGAGTAGGGTTAATCAGATATGGTTATATATTTCTTTGAAACAAGTATATTTTCCAGTTCAACGATTTTGCTTAAATTTCAGCACATATGTCAAACTTAGATACTAATGCTCTTATTGGAATGTATTGCTGCATATAATAGTAAATCAATTTAACTGAACCTGTTACTGCTACAAGACAAGCCAGCATTTTGTTGGGGGGTAAAACAGTTTATTCATCAGAATATACATTTTATTCAGCGCTGAGTCACTGGTCATCCAGCCGTTTACATTACATTGTAATGGTGCTGTCACATTACGATGTTTCTCGCCAACGCGCGTCGACGTGCGTAATTTTTTAGCGAAACATCGGAAGACGTCTGGAAGCGTTACGCGTGTGTTAGGTGCGCATTGGTATTCGTTGATGGACAACGATGGTCGATGGCGCACGTCATCAGATCGGCGAAGTTTTGTGCTTGCACAAAACTTTCGACGACCTGCAATGCGCGACAATGCGCGGGTGCCACCATTATGGCGACGTCAGAAGCACGTCGACATCGCCGGAATAATTCCCACATGCTGCGCCAAACTGTTGCCTTTTGTTGTTTTACATCCTAGCAACATCTAAGGTCATATCAGGATGGCGTGCCAAACTTTTACCACAACGTCGGCCGCACACTACCACTACGTTGCGCTGACGCCGAAAAGTTTGACATATCTTGACGATTAAAAGTGATTTTGCTTGTTGGCGGCGCGCCGACGAGATAGGTTGTAGTGTGACAGGGCTATAATGTCCCGCTTCCCGGTAATTTAGTGGACAAACCAAATCTATTTTAAGATGTTTTCACTTCAATTATCTTCAAAGCCATTTAAAATAAAAGTTAGTCCAAAGTAAAGTAAAGTGATGTAGCAGTCTGTTATGAGCCCCATTACCACAGGGTGGCAGTTTTGACTATGCTGACCGCTGTCAATAAGAAATATCGACAGGTGACAGCATGCTAGCAGGAGCAGTCCTGGGGCCAAATGTATGAAGTCGGGTTAGCGGTCCTAACCCATGCGTTGTGTGGATTTCCCGGGTTAGCGGCCAAAAGTGGCAATGTATGTGCCCGGGTTAGGCAAACACGTCAGGAGTTAACGTCGCCTGCGCTAACACCAAGCCATAGCAAGTTTACCGTCCGCATTGGCGGCATTATTCATATTGTCGAATCGACGAATGTAAACAGGCGCCGCAGCGACGTCGATATCCATACTGTCGAACGTCAACTAAACATCCCCCCCACCGTCGCGACGTCGATATCCATACTGGCATAACGCCGGCGGCAATATTTGAGGCCCAAATCTATTCAATGCTATCATATTTAACAGAATTACATACACAATAAGTGAAATTTCATGAAATTAACCCTAAATTCGAAGCGATATTAACGCTGCCACCGCATTGGCGGCGTTATTCATATTGTCGAATCGATGAATGTAAACAGGCACAGAGGGATTTCCCAAATCTATAACTAACTGCTAGGTTAGCTAACACTGCCATGCTTTGGCTACATACATTTCCCGTGACACATATGCCAACACCGACGTTAGCTAACCCACCGGCCACCCTTAGCACTTGAGCCAATAAAAAGTTCTTCATACATTTGGCCCCTGATGCTGGCCTGTTTACCCATGGTTAGTGGCCACCCCACCATGGGGCGGGCATTATGTGTGACCCAGCTGGCCAGTGACAGGTCACTTCTACTAGTTCTAGTTCTATTCTGACCTAGGCGAAATAAATTAGAGTATGCTCAATGTTTGAAGCAACTTCGGCATTACCCCATTATTCCTCAGGTGGAGTAGAACGCGGTTCATTATACTACATTATAATGAGCAGCCCAATATATATATATATATTTATATATATATATATATAAATATCCATATATATATATAAATATATATATAATCATCGTCATCATCATCATGCTGTGGGTCGCGATGCGACAAAGACTGCTTTCATTACTTGACTGCCGCTCTCCATTTAGCTCTCTGCTGTGAGAGTGATGTCCATGAGTCGGTCTTAATGTCTCTCAGCTTCAGGTTTCTCTTGATGGCATCCTTGAACCAGAGACGAGGGTGCCCTCTCTTTCTGTAACTAAAAGACAGTTGAGAATAGAGGATCTGCTTTGGTAGCCTGTCTGATAAAAGCCTCATGAGGTGTCCAGTCCACCGGAGATTCCATAGGGGGCAGCCCCGTCCATTTGAGTATTTCCTTATTTGTCACTTTGTCCTTCCAGGTTAGCCTCATGATTGAACGCAAATGTCGCATCATGAAGGCATGCAGCTTTTTCACCTGTCGTCTGTACACTGTCCAGGCCTCGGGTCTGTATAGTAGGGTGGATAGCATGATTGCACGGTAGATCCTGCCTTTGACCGGCATGGACACATGGTGGTTGTTCCAGAGTATCTGGCATAGTCGGCCAAAAGATGCGCTAGCATTTGCCATCCTCTGTATTTCAGCATCAATGCGTCCATCACTTGATATAGTGCTTCCGAGGTAGGTGAATTCCGGAACAGAGTTCAGCTTGTTTCCGTCAACCATGATATCCTCCTCTCGAGTTCTTGTAGAGTTGGGTTGGTACAGCACCTCCGTCTTCTTGATGTTAATCTTCAGGCCGAACTTCTTTGATGCATCGGAGAAAGCATACACTATTTTCTGGATCTCTTCAGCAGAGTGGGCAACCAGTGCACTGTCATCTGCGAATAGCAGCTCTCTCTGTATAAATATATTATATATATTATATCTATTATATATATATTATATATAAGTACTATATAATTTATTATGCGGATATAAATAACGGGAGCCCCTTAATGTTTCTCTCTAACCACCTTAACTTCCATGTTATTCACTGCAGAGCGGGCATTCTCTCCTCCCCCACCTCCTATACCCGTGACCCAAATGTCACTCTGCTCACTTTCAAAACTTTGCCCACTTTCAAAAATATTAGAACCCTAATATATAGATATATATATGATGTATAACATATTATGTGAGTATACAGATACGGAAGAGAATATTCCTTATTATTATCATTATTGCTATACTCCATAAGATACAACACTATATCGCTGGCACCATCTCAGCCCACCTCTCCTCCACTGGATGTTGACTAGAAGTGTCAGTCAGACTCGAGGATTTGCTAAAAATATACATCTCTCTCTGTGTATATATTTACAGTAAAACCTCTCTAAATCGACCGACCTTGGGACCGAATTTAAGTCGTCCATTTAAGGAGGTGGTAGGTTTAGGGAGTTAGGATATGGTTACAATGGTATTGTTGGGACCTAAGTAAAGTGATCGATATAGGGCAGTGGTCGATCTGTGGAGGTGGTCGGTTAGAGAGATTTTACTGTATATATCTATTTGTTAATAGCAGAAACTCAAAACCATTGGATTATGCAATTCTAAGTGGTCAGTACCGCTAGATGTTAATAGTATAAATGTATAAAACATTGGAAATATATAGACTATACATTGAACATGATACCCAGTAACACAATTATGGAAAATACTATAACTTATAAGCATCATCTGACTTTCTCAAATTTAAATAATTATATATTTGGTCAAATCATTTAGAAATACAGAATATAAAAATAAAATAAAAAGTGAACTCAGATTTCGTCCAGTTTATCCCGTATCCAGCTTAACGGGGGTGTTTTAATGAGGGTGCTCTGTACTTTTAAATTAAGTAACTCTAACTGAAGGCTCAGTCACACCTTACTGGATTGGGGTACCGGATAGAAAATGGACGCTGTCCGGTGAAATAGTCAATGTCTGGTTTATATACGGTACGCATCTGGGTGTCCGTTCTCTGTCCGGTGGTGTTCGGCTTGTACGGTGGCAAGTTTTGAACATGCACAAAACTTGGACCGGACACCGCCGGACTTACGTGTACGGTTGGTGTCCGGTTTAAGTCCGTTTAGTCCATTTTGTCCGGTTCATGTCCGGTATCCATCCGTTACGTCTCCAGTTTGCTTCCTGAAGAGTCCGTTGATGGTATTACGGGAATTTGGTCCATCGGTTTTTAATATGTTTTCGGCGCGTCCATGAACAGTCCGGTATGTGTCTGGTTGATGTTCGGTCCGTCCGTTTGACATTTGCTTGTCGTCCGGTTATCATCCGGTTATCGTCCGGTGGCTATTCGTTAATGTACGTTCCTTGGCCGTTTAGCATTCATTTCGTCTGGCGGCCTTTGCAACATTTTGACTCATTTCAGTACATTTTGATACTGAACACCACCGGACTAGAAAATTCTTTGTCCGTTGTGTCCAGTACTCAATCCGGTAAGGTGTGACAGGCACTTGAATTACTGTGATACTCCACAATCTCTAATTATACTAGAGTTGGGACAAGAAGCAATAACAGTACATGAATTTGACCTGATATTCTACCTGCAAACAAAAACAACGCTGGTGAAAAAGGTAAAAGTATTAGAATAAATCTAAAACAATGTTATTTCTTGAATTTCCAGATCAAATTAATCTGTAATACTAATAGTGTATTTTCTGAGTAAAAGCGCTTCAGGATTGACCTCTCTGTTATTTATTTCCAGAAATGGAGAATAAATTAGTCTGAATGCTCTTTCAATTTTCGTAACCAGTAAAAAGTAAATTATCACAAATTTGCCATTGTTTTGTTAAGCAATTAAATGGTTGGTTATCATTGTAGTAGTCACATAAATAATCAATGAGGTATTTCTACCGTTAATGCTACAGGACTAGGTTATACCCTCATCACACCAAAGTAGTTCTTACTATGTTCTTGAAAATGTTGCCGAACGGGCTCAAACTGTGTGCGAACGTAGTGAACGTAGTAGCAAAGTTTTACAAACTTTGTATGAACTGCATGGACGGTCAAGGACGGAAGGGTGCTCTAGAACTTTGAGCGTGTTCAAAATTTGCGGTGGCCATGTTCTACCCCGTTTTAGAATGGGGTCGGACTTTTCAGAAATAGTTTGGTGTGATGGGGGTTTTATCTATCACGGATTGATATCACACTAGACTCACCCTCAAGATGGCTTCGTTTAATTTGACATTTATTCTGACGATAGACGTGGCCATCATCCTAATGTTGGGAAGACTTGGTTAAATTGTTTAATTTGATGGTTTTCAGTTTGTGCCATAATTTCTTTTAGATAATTTTAATCTACTTTAATTTAGTTTGAAGGTACTTTTATTTTAAATTCGCTATGGATACTGATTAATTATTAATGGGTTTGGGTATCTTAAATCCATTATTAAATTTAAACGTTTTTTTTTAATTGACAATAAAGGGTTGCCAGACCAGGATTCGAATCTGATACCTAAAAATCGTCACTCTCTAACCCTCTCCCATCTCAACTACTAAGGTACTACTGATTGCAACTGAGCTCTGGGGCCGTATGCAGGTGTTGGTGTTACGGCTCCAAAACGCGTTTAGCGCAGGATTTCCAGTTTAGCGGCGGGATTTCCAGTTTAGCGAGCAAAATTCTGTATGCAGGAAGCGGTGTTACGCTAACACCGCACGTTTACCCTAAACCCGTTTCATAGCAGGTTTACGGTCGGTGTTAGCAACCAAATCTATTCAATGCTGTCATATTTAACAGAATTACATACGCAATAAGTGAAATATGATTAAATTAACCCTAAATTCGAAGCAATATTAACGCTGCCGCCGTAACGGCGGAGATATTAATACTTATATTTTCGAATCGACGAACGTAAAGTAAACAAATCGCCGCCGTCGCGACCGCCGCGTCGACGTCGACATCCATACTGGCCGACGTCTACGCATTGGCGGCAATGTATTAGCGATTTGTTTAGTTTACGCTCGTCGATTCGAAAATATAACCGTTAATATCGCCGCCGTTATGGCCGCAGCGTTAATATTGCTTCGAATTTACGGTTAATTTCATCAAATTTCACTTATTGCGTATCTAATTCTGTTAAATATGATAGCATTTAATATATTTAAGCCTAATATATGGGTAGAGACACAGAGGGAATTCCCAAATCTATAAATAATTTCACGTTTAGCTAACACCGGCCGTTTAGGCGCTCCTGCATACCACTTGACATATTTCGCCCGGTCGGTGTTAGCTATACGCTATGATGAAAATGGGAAATATTGCGCCTAGAGCGGGACTCGAACCCACATCTCTTTGCATTCCGGGCCAGTGTGCTAACCATTACACCACCTAGGCTCCCTGATATCAAGACACTCCCCACGCCTACCTGTCTATGTGGTTACTTGCCTGAGAGGTCAGTGCAGACCACTACACTCGTCCCCCTGGAATTGTAAGTCTTGTAATGCTTACAATTACATACAAACAGGCAATGCACTAACACATACATACACAGGGTAGGTTCAACAACCATACAGCGCAAAGCTTGTACAGGATCCTGATCACGGCAACCAGTGTCGTGGGGTGATGAAAATGGGAAATATTGCGCCTAGAGCGGGACTCGAACCCACATCTCTTTGCATTCCGGGCCAGTGTGCTAACCATTACACCACCTAGGCTCCCTGATATCAATACACTCCCCACGCCTACCTGTCTATGTGGTTACTTGCCTGAGAGGTCAGTGCAGACCACTACACTCGTCCCCCTGGAATTGTAAGTCTTGTAATGCTTACAATTACATACATACAGGCAATGCACTAACACATACATACACAGGGTAGGTTCAACAACCATACAGCGCAAAGCTTGTACAGGATCCTGATCACGGCAACCAGTGTCATGGGGGTGATGAAAATGGGAAATACTGCGCCTAGAGCGGGACTCGAACCCACATCTCTTTGCATTCCGGGCCAGTGTGCTAACCATTACACCACCTAGGCTCCCTGATATCAACACACTCCCCACGCCTACCTGTCTATGTGGTTACTTGCCTGAGAGGTCAGTGCAGACCACTACACGCGTTTAAAGCCTAAACTCAAATTCGCGTAACACTGTTTCCTGCATACGGCCCCAGATAGTGTAAGTTCGAGGTTAATTATTCAAGTTGGACTGAGGTTATTTTCGTTTTTGTGTTCCTTATCTTTTTTAATGGGAATACACATTTGAACATTTCACTGATTTATTTTCTATTTACATCAGTAACCCAGTGTCAAATTTCCTATCCATTTGCAACATTTACCCAAAATCAGGCTTCTGATGTCAAATTGTCGATCGCTTTGCAACATTTAGCCAACTTTCAAACTTCTGATGTAAGGTTTCTGGTCACTTTGCAACATGTAGCCAACATCAGACTTCTGATGTCAAATTGTCGATCGCTTTGCAACATTTAGCCAACGTTCAGACTTCTGGAGTAAAATTTTCGATCGCTTTGCAGCATTTAGCCAACTTCAGATTTCTGATGTAAATTTTCTGGTCACTTTGCAACATGTAGCCAACATCAGACTTCTGATGTCAAATTGTCAATCGCTTTGCAACATTTAGCCAACTTTCAAACTTCTGATGTAAGGTTTCTGGTCACTTTGCAACATGTAGCCAACATCAGACTTCTGATGTCAAATTGTCGATTGCTTTGCAACATTTAGCCAACGTGCAGAGTTCTGGGGTAAAATTTTCGATCGCTTTGCAGCATTTAGCCAACTTCAGATTTCTGATGTAAATTTTCTGGTCACTTTGCAACATGTAGCCAACATCAGACTTCTGATGTCAAATTGTCAATCGCTTTGCAACATTTAGCCAACTTTCAAACTTCTGATGTAAGGTTTCTGGTCACTTTGCAACATGTAGCCAACATCAGACTTCTGATGTCAAATTGTCAATCGCTTTGCAACATTTAGCCAAAGTTCAGTCTTCTGGGGTAAAATTTTCGATCGCTTTGCAGCATTTAGCCGACGTCAGATTTCTGATGTGAATTTTCTGGTCATTCTGCAACATGTAGCCAACATCAGACTTCTGATGTAAAATTGTCGATCGCTTTGCAACATTTAGCCAACAACCAACTTCTGGTGTAAAATTGTCGATCGCTTTGCAACATTTAGCCAACGTTCAAACTTCCGATGTAAGGTTTAGGGTCACTTTGCAACATGTAGCCAACACCAGACTTCTGGTGTCAAATTGTCGATCGCTTCGCAACATTTAGCCAACAACCGACTTCTGGTGTCAAATTGTCAATCACTTTGCAACATTTAGCCAACGTTCAAACTTCTGATATAAAGTTTCTGGTCACTTTTCAGCATTTAGCCAACATCAAACTTCCGATGTAAAATTCCCAATCATTTTCCTAAATTTAACCGACATCGGATTCTAATAATCGACATAGCCGACAAATCCCGATATCAGGGCGACGCCCTTTTGCAGACTGGGAAAGGGGGCGGGGGGAGAGGGGGACGGAAGGGGGTAAACTGGTGGGTGTGGGTGTGGCGGGGTGCGGGTGGGAGGGTGAAAGAGAGAATGGGGGAAGTTTAGTTAGTGGTAAAGGTATTTGACTGTAAACGAAAGGCCAAACAAGACGTCGTTGAAAGTTTGTTGTCAAGATCATCGAAGGGATTAATACAACAAATTAAAATTAGTTGCATAGTCCGATGATTTTGAGTTTCTGTAATTTTTCTGAGATAAAGATATTGCATTGATTGTGATAAAATACCTTAGTATAGATTGAAGTAACTTTAATCTTAAATGGCTAACTTTTGAGATATTTTAGATGCAAATATGCTAAATAATAATGTTGGCAGGCATGCCAAAATTCTGACACCCTAGGGTTCTGCAGTAACAGGTTCTAATAAATTGACTCAATAATTATTCTCTTCTATGTGGCGACATATGTTTAATAAGTGCACCAGTATCTAAGTCAGATATGTAGAAAGAAAATGTAGATAATTGCTTTGGTTTTGAAAATTTGATGTTTTCATCGACAAATGTTTATCAAGCACAGCAGTATCTAAGCTGCATATGTAGAAGAACAAATATCTAGATAATAGACTAGATCACCGTTCCGACTGCGCATGCACTGAAAACGGCACAGGCAGCAAAGCAAAGGAGTACAGCCATTGAGTTTGCCGATATGCGTAGGGCAAAGCTTCGAATTTATTCAAAATTAATAAAAAATACATAACAATTTGGCACAAACATGGATTGATGGATGCAACATAATAAATATAATGAATATGTTTAAGACACAATCTCCATAATTAAGCATTTTGAGTTAAGAAACATACAATTTCAGTAACTTTACAGGCTGGGGCCGTATGCATGGGCTGGTGCTAGTACCCTAACCGCGGCTATTTTGGCACCACACTGCTAACGGTAGAAAATCAGCATGCATGAGCCGGTGCCAGCGCTAACTGCCGACCATAGCCTAGGCTAAGTTACCCTGATTAGAAGTCAGGTTTAACTGCTAGCCGCGCCGGTTAGTGTGCGTGTGAGGGTCTCAATCTATTCAATGCTGTCATATTTAACAGAATTACACACGCAATAAGTGAAATTTGATCAATTTAACCCTAAATGCGAAGTGATATTAACGCTGCTGCCGTATCAGCGGCGATATTAATATTTTCGAATCGACGAATGTAAAGTAAACAAATCACCGCTGCCGCAGCGACGTCGATATCCATACTGTCCAATGTCAACTAAACATGGCCGCTGCCATCGCGGCGGAATCGGCGGCAATATATTACGCCCAAATCTATTCAATGCTGTCATATTTAACAGAATTACATACACAATAAGTGAAATCTTATCAATTTAACCCTAAATTCGAACCGATATTAACGCCGCCGCCGCATTGGCGGCGTTATTCATATTGTCGACTCGAGGGAGTTCCCAAATCTATAAATAAGTACATGGTTAGCTATCCGTCCCAGCTAGTACATTTATGCATACGGCTTGACCTAATTAACCAAGGCCCTCCTAGCCACGGATAGCTATCCCAGAGCTAGCTCCTAGCTCCGACTAAGCCTAACTCCGATTCATGCATATGGGCCCAAGCTGATGTTTACATCACCATTCATTCGACATAAGTAATTCTTGTTCTAAATATTTAATTGTCAAATATGTCAACAAAACCTTCTTTCAATGCAATATATAACCAATATCTGATTAATCCTACTCATTTTCTAGTTCTACATATGTCATTAACCATAGGATATAAATAAAAACATGAATAAATAAGTAAAACTGACTCTGGCTATGGCTCTAACACTAGTCTGAGGGCCCAGATTTCTCTAAATCTAAATGCACATGGCATAAGGTGTGCTGATTATATTGATGTAAATGCAATTCTGGATATAAGATTAATATCTTAATTTATTATAAATATATTTCTTTAGTTAGTGTTCTATGTTTCAAACAAGAGATGAGATGAGCTGAAACCATCACATTTCATAGCTGCACCCTGTGTTTAGCATATGTGCCATGTACTTCTTGTGGGCTTGTTTTTCCTCCATACATCCCACAATGCACAGCGCCGCTGGAATGGCGATGTAGTCTATTGTTTTGGTTTGGAAAATTTGATGTTTTCATTGGACTATGCAGCTTTACAAAAATAATTATGCAGCTTAAAAAAAAAAATTAGAATGTTTGAGGAATTGGTATCGGTGTTTGTGTTAGTGCAGCAGGGCCCCCCGGCGACTGGGCCCGCCTCTGCCTGCGCCGTCTCAGATACGGTGGCGCCCCCGCGTGTTATGGTTCTGGACGTGGAACCGTTAGTAAACAAAGTAACGCTTGGTGTCCAAACACCAGCCCCGACCACGTGACATCCGAGTCATGGGTAAACGCCCGCAGATCGCAGCGCCCCCCTGGTGGGGTCCGCCGCGCAGTCCTTAACCCCGCCGCCCCGCCGTCAGCTGTCGCCACTGTACCTACTCCTATTATCGCTCACCAAAACTGAATGACTTGGCGTTTTTCTTGGGGGATTGGGGGTGGGTGCGTGTGTGTGTGCGTGGGTGGGTGGGTGCGTGTGGGTTGGGGGGGGGGTTTCCAAGCGCCAGACCGGACGCAATGTCCGAATCGGTAAGAACGCAGGCTTCCGGTGCAGAAGGTTGGATGTTCAAGTCCCAACTGAGTCAAACTTGTGACTTACAAAATTGATACCTGAGGCCCCCCCTACTGCTGCCCTGCCTGTCCAACCTGATGCCCTCCCTTCCACTGCCCCTCCTTCTCCCTCTGCTTCCTCCTACCCACCCCTCACGACCACCAACGCATTGTCCCTCCACCCCAGCCCTGCCCCTCTGCCCCCCTCACTCCTCTCCCTCAACCTCACCGCCCCCAAACCCAAGATCTGCCACCCCTTCTCCTCCCACCCACAGACCAGATCCATCTCCACTCAAACTGTTGCCACTGCTGACTCCTTCACCCAAACCACCTTCCCCTCCACACCAAGCGACCCCCCTGCCTCCGACCCAAATCCCACCCCTATATTCCTCCACATTCTTAATACATCACTTTCCAGAATAACACCCAGTATCTCAGTTGAGGCCCTAGCCTTCGGCTTAATTAACTGGCTCCAAGTCGACTCCAACATCCAGCATCTCCTTCCGCATGTGCCAAAAGACCTGCCAGCTTCTTTTTGTGCCGCCCTGACAGCTCAAAATGGAGGTACACAATAATGCCCCCACCAGCCCGCACTCCCATCCCCGTTCCACTAACAACTCTTTAACCATTCTCTCCTGGAACTGTGCCGGACTGAAATCCAAGATGGCTCTTCTTGGCAACACCTTAAAATGAGAGAAAATTGACGTCGCACTTCTCCAAGAAACCTTCCTCATCGATCCACCCCATATCAAAGGCTACACCACATACCACATCCCCGCAGTAAGACGCGCAGCAGCAGGCAGACCCTCAAGAGGAACCACGACATTCGTAAGCAACCACATCCACTCCACCAAGATCCCACCCAACAGATTCAACCCTCATGCTGACACCCTTCGCATACGTCTCCACCTAGCACACTCCGTCATGGATGTATACAACATTTACAACCCTGTCAACACTACTTATACTCTAAACCACATCTCCCGGGCCCTCGGCAACGGCACAGATCACCAGGTTGTCATGGGAGACTTTAACACCCACCACTCCTCCTGGGGGCGCAACAACATCGATTCCCCTCGCGGCTGTGTCCTCCTAGCAGAGATCCTCGACTCAACATCCCATTCTATCCTCAACGATGGCTCGCCTACCTACAGGGCAAGCACATCAATCGATCTCTGCATCACCGACTTCTGCCTTGCAGCCGCAGCTTCCTGGGAGCTCACAACACTATACTCAGACCACCACGCAGCTCTCCTCCACACCAATGCACCCAAAGTCACCCACCCCCCACCATCACCCAGATTCAACCTAAACCACGCGGACTGGGCAACCTTCAACCTTCGTCTAAAAAACTTAATAGATCTGAGCCCACCGACCACATGTGATGAGTTCACAACACTCACTTACCAAGCAATGACAGACACCATAAAGCAAACCATCTCCTGTAATCACACTGGCCGCACCACCTCCAATGCAATGAGGAGAGCAAAAAGATTCTGCAACAAACTCCTCTACAAGCTACGCACGAACCCCAACCGTGGCACTGAGAATCTCGTTAAAATAGCCACCAGTTGGGCCAAAGATGTCGAGCTTGCCGAATCAGACAGGAAGTGGAAACTCTGGTGTACCAAAATAAACTCTCACACCACCTCCAGACAACTCTGGCGCAAACTTAACAGCATCCAGGGGAGACTCACCACCCCCCAACTCTACCCACACCATGGCCAAATTGCAGCAGAACACAACAAAATGTTCACGGACAGAACAGACCCTGCAATCAACCTCCCTTATGCCCACCAACAAGCGCTCACCAGGAACTCCACCTGGAGAGCCGACCTCATAGACATTTCAACAGCCACACCATCCACCCATAATCTTAACACCCACCTGACCAGGGCTGAGCTTGACCGAGCCCTACGCAAAACCACAAAGAAGACAACCCCGGGAGCCGACGGAGTCCCTAACACTGCATGGACAAAGTTATCTGCCACTAACAGGGAAACTCCTCCCCCTCCTCGACAATATCTTCTACAATGCGGACATACCCCAATCTTGGAAGGATGCTGATATCATCCCCATCCCCAAGAAAACCCCGGGCGAAGTCAGACCCATCTCCCTTCTCCAATCCCTCGGGAAGGTTAGTGAAAGAATTGTCCTCGCCCGTCTCCAGATGGTTACAGAAGACCCCACCACTGGCCTACCAGAGGAGGTCATCGGCTACCGAGGAGGACGAGGCACTCAGCACGCCGTCGCCACCCTCATTGAGAGCATTTCCTATGGCCTTGGTACTGGGCATGAAACTGCAATCATCTTCCTTGACCTCGAGAAAGCCTTTGAGCTCATCGACCACAACGTGGTACTGACATCAATGGCTGATCTTGGCATTGCCGGCCGGCCTCTTGCATATCTCCGAAATTACCTCCAGAACAGGCGAGCCAGAGTATGTGTACAAGGCACCTCTTCTCCCTACCTCAAACTAAAAAATGGTGTCCCCCAGGGTGCAGTGCTCAGCCCCCTCCTCTTCAATGCAGTGATGGCATCTCTCGTTAGGAGGCTTAAACAAGACCTAGCCACCCGAGAGATCACAGACACAACCATAGTCTGCTACGCAGATGACATCGCCATCACCTGCTCCCATGCGATCAACGCACAGGATCTCGCTGAGCAGGTGCTCCACCTGGTAGGAAACGCCTGCCGGGACCTTGGACTAAAAATCTCCCCCACCAAGACCAAGATCATGCACATGTTCAGAGGTCAACCACTTCACCCCCTATACCTAGATGGATCCCCTATCGAATGGGTCTCCACCTTCGACTAGCTAGGTATCCGTCTAGACTGAGACCTGAACATGAGAGCCCTCTGCCGCCACTTGGCTACCAGAATGACCAACAGACTCTTCCTGATGAAGAGGATCTCCAGCTTCTCCTGGGGCGCCCCGGACAGTGTACTCGCATTCTTCTACCGCCAGGCAGTCCGCTCCCTCTTTGAGTATGCTGCGCCCACACTCGCTCTCACAGCCCTCGGGCTTGACAACCCTCAAACTCGACTACCTAAAAATAAGATCTTTCTGAACGAGTTCCGGAAACTTGAGAACATCCAACACCGGGCTGCCAGGCTTGTCCTCCGTGTTCCCAGCACCACCAGGATCGAGATCCTCCTCGTTGAATCCGGCCTCCGTCCCCTCCACCTCCGAAGCAAACAACCTCTCACCACCCACCTCACAAGAACCCTTTCCTCAGGCCTTTCACCAACAATCCGCATAGCCGCGGCCTACCTCAGAGATGGGACCCGCGGTCACCCTCACATCTCCTACCGCCTCAAGGACGCCATCACCACCCTCAAGGACTCCCATGGACTCCACATTGCAGACTCCGACCTCAGCCCTCACAAGCCACCATGGGTTTCCATCCCAGTGGAAACCCGAACCACCAACCTAGTTCCTGCCAAGGTGGCTTACACCGCCCCAGAACTCCACTCCCTGGCTCTCGAGGCCATAACTCAGGCGAAGGTGGAATTTCCTCTCGCAAAG